>SJYQ01004090.1:0-156324 GCA_006410935.1 Redunca redunca
TGCATCATAAAAATACCTGTATTTCCTCTTCTAGTTGTCAGGCTTGCTCATACTTAAGCTGTCTTCACCAGCCTAAAGAATTCTCTTTCCATTACCACGTGCAATTAAATTTCCTAACTCCTTGTCATTTTAGCATTCCCTTTGGATAGTTAAAGTATTTTTGCTTTGAAAATATGGTGGTCATGTGTGTGTATAAAGAGGTGAAGGAAGTACAGCAGAAACATGGGGAAGGCATATTTGATTACTTTTCCTTAGCTTTCCCTTCACTATTTCTTCTAGGTGTTAGGAGTACATCGGTGAGACACTGTTATATATGTACATGACTTTTACAGTCAGGTTCTCAAGTCAACATGTCTTTAGCAGATGTAAATGAGAATAGGAAGACACAGTTTCTACTGAAGCCATATAATACCTGTAAGACAGAATCTGGCACTCACTTAGTACTTGGAATGTTACATAGTTTTCAGCACACCATGTCTACACTTGCATTCACATATATTATCTTCTTGTTTCCCAAACTTCCTACTGTTTTAGCTTACATCTTCATTTTTCCTCTCTGGGACTGTTGAAACAACCTATTTTACCTATTCTCTATATCCTCTAACCCTTCTGTCTTCTAACTGTAGCTAGAATGATCTTTCTAAACTACAGAGCTGTCTATGTCACTCTCCTGCTTAAAATCTATTAAAGCTTTCTTTCTGCTTTTAAAAGAAAGTTCAAACTTTTTAGCAGGAGATAAAAGGGTTTGCATGATCTGCCCATTGCCTGTTTCACTAGTTTTACTTCCCGTCTTGGCCTTATAAGCACTCAGTCCTGAAACACCATTTAAAACTTGTAGACATCTGCCTGAAATGCCTGTATCTTCTTTTCAACTGGACAACTTAATACTTGTCCTTCAAGGTAAGTGGTTATCACTTCTGGAGAGCCTTCCTTGACTGGAATAAAAGTTCCTCTTCTGTGCTCCAGTAGCATTCTGTTAATACTTCTTATTCAAACCTGTGTTGTCATCTTTTCTAGCTTGGTTCTCTGCCCACTAGTTAGATTCGGTTAGATTGTAAGATCTTTAAGAAGAGGAACTCTTACTCATCTCAGTTTCTTAAATGTCTGTGACAGAATAGATGTCAGTGAATGTTACTTGAACAAATAAATGAAGGAATTAAGATATCGTTACATTAAGCTGTAGTGGGAACCGTGCCCGGTTCATTTGTATATTTACAGGGCTTTGCTGAGCTTGATGTGAGGCCTGAGGTGGGTGCTTAGTATAGGATAACTGAACAGTATAGAGTTGCCCTGTGCCTTAGCTTATTAATATCCATATGGTGGTAGTGTAAACAGGAAAAGGGATTTATTTATATACTTGAGAAGAACTTTTGAACTTTTTGTTTGTGAAAGGACAGATTTCCCCCTACAGTCTTGTTTTCTTTCTCTGTAAAATGAAAGAGTTGACAATCCAATCTCTTAAGGTTTTTTCCATTTCCAGCATCCTACTAGAAAGAGCAGCTATAATTCCTGAGTCTGGGCCATATGAAGTACACTCTAGAATTGTACCAT
The DNA here is from genome assembly GCA_006410935.1 of Redunca redunca. Lineage (NCBI taxonomy): Eukaryota > Metazoa > Chordata > Mammalia > Artiodactyla > Bovidae > Redunca > Redunca redunca. Next base: position 1,552 of record SJYQ01004090.1, read on the forward strand.
GACTTGTTTTTTTTAAGCTGCTCCATTACACTATTGAGTCTCAAAGTGAAAGAGGAGAGTGAAAAAGTTGGCTTAAAGCTCAACATTCAAAAAACTAAGATCATGGCATCTGGTTCCATCACTTTATGGGAAATAGATGGGGAAACAGTGGAAACAGTGTCAGACTTTATTTTGAGGGGCTCCAAAATCACTGCAGATGGTGACTGCAGCCATGAAATTAAAAGACACTTACTCCTTGGAAGGAAAGTTATGACCAACCTAGTTAGCATGTTGAAAATCAGAGACATTACTTTGCCAACAAAGGTCCGTCTAGTCATTACTTTGGCAACAAAGGTCCGTCTAATCATTACTTTGGCAACAAAGGTCCGTCTAGTCATTACTTTGGCAACAAAGGTCCGTCCTGTGGTCATGTATGGATGTGAGAGTTGGACTGTGAAGAAAGCTGAGCGCCAAAGGATTGATGCTTTTGAACTGTGGTGTTGGAGAAGACTCTTGGACTGCAAGGAGATCCAACCAGTCCATTCTAAAGGAGATCAGCCCTGGGATTTCTTTGGAGGAAATGATGCTAAAGCTGAAACTCCAATACTTTTTGGCCACCTCATGCGAAGAGTTGACTCACTGGAAAAGACTCTGATGCTGGGAGGGATTGGGGGCAGGAGGAGAAGGGGACGACAGAGGATGAGATGGCCGGATCGCATCACCGACTCGACGGATGTGAGTCTCGGTGAACTCCAGGAGATGGTGTTGGACAGGGAGGCCTGGCGTGCTGTGATTCATGGGGTCGCAAAGAGTCAGACACGACTGAGCGACTGAACTGAAACCTAAGTTATAAAATGACCAAACCCTGTGCGTGAACTGTTGTCATCACTCCTCCAAAGATGGCTGTTCTTTGGTTTTCTAGAACTTCAGCATAAGACTTAGACATTCTAATGAAATTTTGTCCTATGAGATTCGGTGTAGGGTTTTGAGATTGGTTAAAAATTTTTTTTAGTACCTTTTAAGTACTTTTTTATAATTATGTTATTTTATTTTTTTTTGGCTCTGCTGGGTCTTTGTTGCTGCACGTGGGCTTTCTCTAGTTGCGGTGAGCAGGTGCTACTCTTCACTGGGTTATACGGGCTTCTCATTGTGGTGGCTCTTTTTGTTGCAGAGCACAGGCTGTAGGGCACACGTGCTTCAGTAGTTACAGCACATTAGCTCAGTAGTTGCAGCTTGGGGGCTCTAGAGCGTGGGCTCAGTAACCCTTAGCTTGTGGTGAACAGGCTTAGTTGCTCTGTGGCATGTGGTATTTTCCCAAATGAGATATTGAACCCATGTCCCCTGCATTGGCAGGTGACTTTTTATCCACTGTACCACCAGGGGCGTCCAAGATTGCTTTGAATTTTGATTCTTCCTTTATGACTAGGCTGTGCTGCATACACTTGTATTATCTAACATTTTATTAGGGGCCTCCCTGATGGCTCAGATGGTAAAAAAAAATCTGCCTGCAATGCTGTAGACTCCGGTTCGATCCCTAGGTTGGGAAGATCTCCTGGAGAAGGAAATGGCAACCCACACCAGTAGTCTTGCCTGGAAAATTCCATGGAAAGAGGAGCCTGGCAAGCTACAGTCCATGGGGTCACAAAGGGTCAGACATATAATGGATATGCAGATATTTAAACAAATGGTCAAATACCTAATATATCTTTGCTGAAATAACTAAAGCATTAGGTGTTTTAATCAAGATGTAGTCTTTCTCTTTTTCTTTCCTTAGTTATTTTTTTCTAGGTTGTGCAGTGTGTGGGAAGATCAGTGAACTTAGAGTCAGAACATCTGGGTTCTAAATCCTAGCTTTTGTGCTTTCTTCTATTATGTGATATTAGACAGTCACTTAATTCCTCTGGACTTGAAATCTCTAATTGGCATGAGAAGAAAAAAGACTGAAGCCTCCAGTGTTCTGCAATTCTGACAGTGTGATTATCTGGGCCACACTTGGATATAGTATGGAATTGTCATTGAGAACTTGTTGAGAGTCTGGGGTTAAATTGCCTGTATTTTTCTCCTGTCTCTGCCCTGCTGGCAGGGTGACAGTAATCTATATGGGCCTCTATTTCCTCATTCGTAAAATGGGGTGTATAATACTTCATGATTGCTTTGAGTTAGTTCTTAGAATGTATTCTACGCATGGTAAGGACTGTATAATTTTCTGCTGTCATTATTATACTTAAAAACCAAAAGATATCAGTGAAGACGTTGCAGTTTCATGTAGGCTCCTGGGACAAAATATAAATGTTTGTTTTTACAGTTGGGAATTTTAAAATATGGTAGAAGGCAATGTGGAAATGTATAAAAAGTTAGTGATATATTATGAATCAGTGTCACACACATTAGAAGAAAAGACTCTGTCTGCTTTATTATCCTCAATATTGGGTGATTTTGATGTTTGGGGAAGTAAATGAATAGCTTCAGTTTTCTGTGCTAGTAAGAAAGCCAGTAGCTGTAAATTCTTAGATAACTTCTAGCCACGGAAATATTGGCTTGAATCTCCTCCTTCCATTCAACATTTTAACGAATCTGCAGGGAGCAGCCGGATTCACCTTTTCCTGCCTCTCACATCTGGTGAGCTATGAAATGGCTAAACATTGGGCTAAAAGGGAACAGGAACGACCTGGGTAATCATTATACTGGCTGATTTTCTCCGGTAATTAAGAGCTAACTGTCTCTATCAGGGTCCTGTCTTTCCTGTCAGCAATGGATTCCTTTTGAGGCTCAGAACCTTCTGGGATCCTAAAGGGAAGGCCTGTCTCCTGTTGGCTAGACTGACTTTGCCCCCACAGCTTTCTCTTACTTTCCGCAGTCTCTAGTACCTTCAAGGGAAATAGGTTCTGCCTAGATCCCAGGGGAGTGAGAAAAAGGCAGGCTTTGGTTCACCTTCCCAAGAGAATTGTTGGGATTAAATGAAACGATATTTGTTTAAAGTTTTTAGCACATTGAATGTGAACTTACAGTTACAGTAGATGCTCAATTAATTTTAGCTTGGATTATTGAGTGCCTTCTAAATGTGTTAGGGACTGGGATATAAAAACTAAAGACAGCCCGTGTACTGAAGGAATTTAAATCTGATAAAGGAAAAGGTTACTAAATATGAATCAGGAAATCTTTGTTCCTTTTTCGTCTCTCTTCCCTATTTCTTACGCTTTTCTTTTCCTAGTACAAGGTAAATTCTAGGAGAACCCTTCCTTCACGACTAAGAAGACTCTAATAAGAGGAACAAACTGAGTCGAGTTGTCACAGGTTATTGGGGTGACTAGGAGCTTAGTCAAGGTGGGATAAAGTCAGCTGTGAGTCCTGTTATTAGTAACAGGATTATTGCTAGTTTGCAGGTGGGAGGGATGCCTTGTAGAGGGTAAGGAAGCTGTCAGGGAACTGAGGCAGGTCACAGGGCTTGTTTATCCTGAGTGACCTGCTTGGTAAACGTGTTTACTTTTTATTTCCCACTTGCAGTTTCTCGGGCTAACCTCTGGAAACTTGCTTTTCTGGGTGCTGGCCCTCCCTCCCTGTCTTCAGGAACAGGATTGGAAGTAGCATTAGCCTGAAGAAGTTGTTCTATTTAGGGAGCTAGAGCGGAGGGCCAGCGATTAGGCCCTTATCTGCAGTGGGGCCTTCTGAGTGGTGTGGGGACAGATCGGAGCGTCTGTCCTGACAGCGACAGAGGCTTGGCTTTTTCTGCGTCCTGGTTGGATCAGAATTGTGAAGAAGCAGTGATGGGCCGGGCCATCTGAATGAAAAAGCCCTTCATTGTATTCCTTCGACATNCCCGACTTCCTGGGGAACTTCTTAAAGTTGTAGTGACTGGCAGTTAAGAGCCTAAGCTTTGGGTGTGGGACTTTTTTATAGAGACTGAATTCATGCTCACGCTTCTGTCTGAGTCAGGAAACCACTTTTAAGTTATGTTCTGAAAGTCCAGGCCATATTTTTAGGAGAAGTTGGTTGGTTACAGTCTACCTTGGAGCAGACAGGATTGTGGGAGGAGGGTGGAGTCCTGGCCCAGGTTTCCTCTTTGGGGCTGATTGCTAATTCTCCGGCACTTATTTACTCTCTTGCCAGCTGTGAGGAGGGAAAAAGGCTTGAAGGTGTTCTGGGGATGGGGACCTCAAGAAGATTTGGGGGCTAGGAAGAGTCTTGTTGCTTAGATCTCTTGATAAAGGAGAAGAGTTTGTTTAAATAATGTTCTATGACCTTGAGCAGGTGGCCTAGCCTTTTTGGCCACAGATTTTCTTGGCTTCCAAACTATAGGGTGTACAGACTGGTGTTGGAGGCATCATCATCAATTCCCAGTAAAATGGATAAGATAAGGAAAATATAGTGTGTGCTTTTCATAACTTTCTTAAAGAACTGTTCTTTATTCTGAAGTTGCCATTTTTACTTTTTTGATGTTAAAATGTCCATTATTTTATGAAAGAATTATTGTTAGGTGGTAGTTTGTTTTTAGATAACTTTACTTAGCAAAATAAAAAGTTGATAACTTTATGTTAGGTTTTCTGATTTATTTTGGAACATTTACTCATTTACTGTGAAATCTAAGTTTAGGAACTACTGGATTGATACTACTACTAATGTCTTTTGGTTTTGTACTCTTAGTCTCTAAAGCAAAACAAAATTGTGACCCAAATGAGCAGATTTTTCACTAAATTTGAGATTGCTGGTTGTTTGATCAAGAGGAGGTCTCAGAAAGGGAGTAGAAACAGGGTTCTGATCCTGTCTCTTGACTGATAGACTGGCAGACAATTTACTGTCTTGAGCCACCAGGGAAGCCTACTGATAGACCAGTACTGCCAAATTAAGTACTTTCTCAGAAATAAAGGTGGTACTATAAGAATGGTTGTGGCATAAGAATAGCAGTTTTAGTCAGTTATTGTCATGGAGTCTAGCTTTTTATCTTTCTGGTATCGTTCAGATTTCCTCTGAGATCTAGAGGAAAGACTCTTGTACATCTGAAAATGCTTAGTGATATGAGGGCCCCTTTTCTGTAATCAACAGAAAAATATAAGGAAGGCTAGAATCTTTATTGAAATTTTCAGGGCAAAAACATTGTTCTCCCAGCTCATCCACCTCCATTTAATCCCCTGGCGGCAGTGTGACCTAACAGTTAAGAAAATGGACTTTGGCCTCATTGTCTGCATGGGGCTCCTGCTCTACCACTTCACTTTCTACTTAACTTTCTCTGCCTCAGCTTCCTCATTTACTAAAAGGTTAAAATAGGCCCTAACTCATACAGTCATTACGAAGAGTATATGTTAGGGTGCCAAGCCCAGTGCAAGTGCCTCTGCTGATTTTGATACGGTTGGTTTACAGCCTGGTATTGGGAAACCATTGACCTAGTCCAGACTCCTCACTTTATAGATGAGACTCGGGCTCCCAGAGGGGATGAGTATCCTGTAAAGTAAGCCATAGAGTGGCAGCTGGGAAATCCAAGTTACAGACCTGACTCTGCCCCTCTGTAACCGTATCTAAACTCAAACCTGGGCTTCAATTTAATCATCTTTAAGATGATTTTTTGAGGATTGTTAACCCCTGTATTTCTTCATTTATTTATTTTTGGATGTGCTGGGTCTTCGCTGCTGCGAATGGGCTTTCTCAAGTTGCAGCAAGTGGAGGCTACTCTCTAGTGCGGTGCTTGGGCTGCTCATTGTGGTGACTTGTCTTGTCGTGGAGCACTGGCTCTAAAGCATGTGGGATTCTGTAATTGTGGCTTGTTTGCCCGTGGAATGTGGAATCTTTCTGAACCAGGGATCAAACCCATGTCCCCTGAATTGGCAGGTGGATTCCTAACCACCGGACCACAGAGGAAGGTCCAAACCCTGTATCTCTTTGAAACTGTGAAGTATTTTATTTTTTCTGAGTGTGGTGTTCCATTAGAGACTCTAGAAGCTATTATGCTTTTCTCATTCTTCCTTTCTCCTTTTAAGCCTTTCCTTTCATCTCTGTGACTCTTTTCTTTTGCCACCAGGCTTAGTCCTGGCTTGTTTCTTTACCTAACTTTTGCTTTTCTGCCTTGTACTCTCTGATTCCCAGTAGCACAAAGAATTATCAGTAACAAAGTTCAGGTTTTCCTAAGAAACAACATGAAAATTTTAATTTTTCCCTGAAGTCTCTAGGTATCACTTCCCTAAATTCCCAAGTCCCAGTCCTCACTGAGACATTCTGAGTCTTCACCAGCCTTTGGTGACTGATACCTTTCATGTATCCCTAGTGTAGTTATAGTTTGCACCTTGCCTCTTCCCTTCATTATATAGGACTGTGTTGTGTTGCCTTCTAATAATTTCACGGTGGTGGTAGATTTGGTAGTTAAAAGTCCATTTTAGACTTGGATTTGAATTTCACTTCTATTACTCACTAACCTTGTGACATCAGGCAAATTTTTATTAAGTGTCCCTGAACCTCAATTTGAACTATGAAATTAAGATAAATAATATGTGCTTGATAGAATTGTGAAGATTAAGTCAAATACTAAATGAGACAGGCCTTGTACAGTGCCTGACAGAGAACAGATACAATAAATATCCAAGTCATTCTTACCTCCCAAAGTTGGCTTGCATACTTCTAGGGAAAGGAATCATTATATAAGGCTGGTGCCATTCTGTATTACTGCTAAGCACATTTTAATCACTTGATCTTCATTTTAGCCCATTTTCTTTGAGTTCACATTAAGTGGTGTGAAGTTTCCTCTATCTAGATGTGGCAGGAAGAATTTAGAAAAGCTGTGACTGTGGAAAGGGCATCCAAATGGAGATCTCTGCTCCCTGCTGTGAAGTCTTTTAATTATCATTTGAGAACATGTCTTAGTCTGATCATAAAGTATCCATATAGATGTAACGGCACATAGTGGGCTCTCACATAGTGTATATTGTTAAATGAATGAGTATTCTCAAGTACTTACTGTTGTCCTAAATGTTGGCTATTTAAAGAAATTTTAAAACATAATTCTTGACTCCAAGGGGCTAAAGTTCAGATAGAGAAATGGGATTTGCATGTAAAGATGTCTAGCAGTAGATTTTGTACACTTGGTGCCAAGTAAATTAAACAAACACAGGCATCCAGGGGTGGCTGGGATAGCCAGAAAGGTTTAAAGGAAGAAATGAGCCTTCAGCTGGACCTTGCAAGTAGGCTTTAAATTAGAGGAGGGTAGATATTCCACTAGGGGGAAATGGGTGAACAAAGGCAAGAATGTGCAAGGTATGTTTGGAAACTGACATCAGAATGGTTGCAGTGGAGAGTCTAAAGATAAAGTTGGAAGAGTAGATAGATTACAAATTCCTTCAGGTCAGTGACCATGTCTTATCTTTATTTCTCCCAATCACCTAACACATAGTAAGTAAAAACTGGAATTGAATTTCAGAGGGGTGTAACGGACAACAGAAACAAAGGACGTAGACTTGAGTCTTATGGTCTTCTGAGAGCAACTAAAGGATTTTGAATAAAGGGGTAGTATGAGCAAAGTGGTGATTTAGGAAAACTTGAAATGGGCTAGCCGTCCTACTTGCTGCAGCCTCAGCTATCAACTGTTAGCATCAAATCTGTATCCTTAGTTCTGCCTGCTCTACTGAACTCTAGATTGAAGGTTCCAACTGTCTGCAAGAAGGGTCTGCTGACACCTCATGTTTCTTCTGCTTTGTTGATGTTCAGATAGTTGCTCAGTCGTGTCTGAATCTTTGCGACCCCATGGACTGCAGCATGCCACGCTTCCCTGTCCTCCGCCATCTTCTGGAGCTTGCTCACTCATGTCCTTTGAGTCAGTGATGCCATCCTACCATCTCATCCTCTGTCATCCCCTTCTCCTCTTGCTTTCATTCTTTCCCAGCATCAGGGTCTTTTTGAATGAGTCAGCTCTTTGCATCAGGGGGCCAAAGTTTTGGAGCTTTAGTTTCAGCATCAGTCCTTCCAATGAATATTTAGGACTGATTTCCTTTAGGATTGACTGGTTTGATCTCCTTGCTGTCCAAGGGACTCTCAAGAGCAACACAACAGTTCAAAAGCATCAATTACTCGGTGTTCAGCTTTCTTTATGGTCCAACTCTCACATCCATACATGACTACTGGAAAAACCATAGCTTTGACTATATAGACCTTTGTTGGCAAAGTAATGTCTCTGCTTTTTAATATGCTGTCTAGGTGGGTCATAGCTTTTCTTCCAAGGAGCAAGCGTCTTTTAATTTCATAGCTGCAGTCACCATCTGCAGTGATTTTGAAGCCTAAGAAAATAAACTGTCACTTTTTCCCATCGTTTCCCTATCTATTTGCCATGGAGTGATGGGACCAGATGCCATGATCTTAGTTTTTTGAATGTTGAGTTTTAAGCAAGCTTTTTCACTCTCTTTCACCTTCATCAAGAGGCTCTTAAGTTCCTCTTCACTTCCTACCATAAGGGTGGTATCATCTGCATATCTGAGGTTATTGATATTTCTCCTGGCAATCTTGATTCCTGCTTGTTTCTCATGATGTACTCTGCATACAAGTTAAATAAGCAGGGTGACAATATACAGCCTTGACGTACTCCTTTTCCTATTTGGAACCAGTCTGTTGTTCCATGTCCAGTTCTAACCATTGTTTCTTGACCTGCGTACAGGTTTTGCAGGAGGCAGGTCAGGTGGTCTGGTATTCTCATCTCTTTAAGAGTTTTCAGCAGTTACTTTACCCAACCCAATCTGTGCCTTCTGTTTTCCTTATCTCAAGGTACCACTCCTCCCAGTTGCTGTGACTAGAAACTTCATGATTATCTTCCACTGTCCCTTTCTTTAACAGCTAGTCAGTAGCTAAAGGCTGTTGTTTCTTCCTCTGCCTTGTGTGGGGGTCTGCCTGCCTTTTTGTATTCCTACTACTTCAGCACAATTCATGCTTTGGGTTCTTTCTTGGTCTGTTGCACACAGTAGGCCTCTAGTTGCTTCTGCCTCTTAGTGTTTCTCTGCTGCAGTCTGGTCTTCAGTCCAATGCCAGGCTAATCTTTCCAGAACACTCTGGTTCAGGAAATTTCAGTGGTATCCGTTATCTACTGAAAGTATTAACAAGCTTCTTACTCCAGCTCTGGAGTGATGTGATCTCAGGTCACCTTCTTAGTTTCCGTGGTATGTAGCCCCACCATGCCCTCCAGCATATCCTGTGTACTCACACGTCTGCAAGTCACTGCTCAAGCTTATTCTTTGGAATTCCTTAACCTCTTTTTGGGCTGCCAAAATCATACTTGTCATCCCAGGTTTACTTCAAATACCATGCCTTTCATGAACTCTTCTCCTGTCCCTGTCAGAATTAATCAACTCTGTTTATCCGCACCGTTTTGTGCAGCTGGTAGCTGGTGTCTGTTTGCTTGGTGTTATTGTTAATTATTTATTAATACATATTGGTCTCTGCCACTACCTTGACCTCATGGGGCCAGGGAACAGGCTGATCCCAGCTTTCTACATATTTATTTCCCTTTTTGTCAGCTCACATGTGTCAGTTTTAGAATTCCAGGTGGTTGGTGCTTCTTGGGCTTCTTGAACCACATGTAATTTTTCTGTGGCCCTCAGGAAAATAAGCAGAGGCTTTCCTCTCATTTGTATTTTTCATGATTCACAATGCACTGGGGCTACGTTGTAGGCTATGTTGGAACAGAACACAGAACTTTGTGCCTCAAATGCAGGCTTTCATTTCTGACCTATCCTCAAGTTGTTCTGAGTACAACAGGACAGATGGATAAGCAAACTGATACCTTGTAATAAGCACAAGAGGGAGATGACCTCAACTCGTGGGTAAGGGACGGAGGTGGTGATAGCTAAGTTGAATGCTGAACAATGAATAGTTGGGGAAGCCTGGAGCTGTCTTCCACACAGAGAGAACGGTAAATGCAAAGCCGGGAGGGTATAAGAGCACTTGCCTCATTTGGGGACAGTTGTACATTCACAACAAAGGTCCGTCTCATCAAGGCTATGGTTTTTCCTGTGGTCATGTATGGATGTGAGAGTTGGACTATAAAGAAAGCCGAGTGCCGAAGAATTGATGCTTTTGAACTGTGGTGTTGGAGAAGATTCTTGAGAGTCCCTTGGACTGCAAGGAGATCCAACCAGTCCATCCTAAAGGAAATCAGTCCTGAATATCATTGAAAGGATGGATCCTGAAGCTGAAACTCCAATACTTTGGCCGCCTGATGCGAAGAGCTGACTCATTTGAAAAGACCCTGATGCTGAGAAAGACTGAAGGCAGGAGGAGAAGGGGACGACAGAGGATTAGATGGTTGGATGGCATCACTGACTCAATGGACGAGTTTGAGTAAACTCCGGGAGTTGGTGATGGACAGGGAAGCCTGGCATGCTGCAGTCCATGGGGTCACGAAGAGTTGAACATGACTGAGCGACTAAACAGAACTATACATTCACCAAAGCTGGAAATTAGAGTTTTTGTGAAAGGTTGGAGAGGGAAAAGTGGCCACATCATAAGAAGTCTTAGATCTCAAGCTAAAAAATTTAAATGTTATCCTGAATGCAGGTATCAGGCTTTAGAATCCAGTAGAGCTGGGTTCGGACTTACCTTGTGATCTTGGGCTTCTGTGGGCTTTATCTTTCCAGTAAAATAATGCCTTTCAGGGTTGTTGAAGCTTCCCTGGTGGCTCAGAGGTTAAAGCATCTACCTGCAATGTGGGAGACCCAGGTGTGATCCCTGGGTTGGGAAGATCCCCTGGAGGAGGAAATGGCAACCCACCCCAGTATTCTTACCTGGAGATTTATGGATGGAGGAGCCCGGTAGGCTACAGTTCATGGGGTCAGTCAGACACGACTGAGCAACTTCACTTTCACTTTCACAGGGTTGTTGAGTACTGGGAACAATAAATGTAAGGTACTTGACATATAAGTAGATTGTTGATAAATGTTAGCTGTTTTATTATTAGGAGGATAAAAGGAGTCACTGAAGGATTTTAATGTGACAGTAAGAAGATCATTCTTGTGGAAAAGGTTGCTGGCAGCCTTGAGGAGGAGCTGTCTTGGTCCATTTGTTATTGAGTTACTAAGTCGTGTCTGACTCTTTGCTATCCCGTGGACTGTATAGCCTGCCAGGCTCCTCTGTCCATGGAATTCTCCAGGCAAGAATACTGGAGTGGGTTGCCATTTCCTTCTCCAGGGGCTCTTCCTGATCCAGGGATCAAACAGATTTGGTGCCGCTGAGCTACCTTTGGGCTGCTGTAACAAAACCATAGACTCAGTGGCTTGAACAGCAGACACTGATTTCTTGTTATTCTGGAGGTGGGTCAGTCCATGGTCAAGGTGCCTACTGATTTGGTGTCTTGTAAGGACCTCTTCCTGGTTCCTAGACAGCTGGCTGTCTTCTCACTGCGCCTTCATGATGGAGTGGGCACGAAATAGCTCTGGGGTCCCTTTTGTAAGGACACTAATTCCATCTATAGAGCTCCACCCTTGTGACCTAATCACTTCCCCAAGGCTTCACCTTCTAATTCTGTCATACCACACTGGGAGTATGATTTCAGGGTATGAATTTTAGGAGGGCATAGACATTCAAACCACAACAAATGGATTATATATATCAGGGAAAACTATTAGAAGCAGGGAGAGAGATAAGAGTTCGTTTTTAGGCAAGTTGAGCTTGAAATGAGCATGAAAGTTTTAGGAGTCAGTTGGACATATGAGAATGGTATTTAGGATAAAGTACTGAGCTGAAGATAATGAATTTGGGAATTGTCAGTGTATAGGTTACAGTTGAAACCATGGGTAGAGCAAATCATTTGGGGAGAATGTAAAGAACAACTCTTATTTATTTATTTTTTGAAAGTCTATAGGTTTTTTGTTTTGTTTTGTTTTCATCCCATTTTTAACACTAGAAATTTTGCCTGCAATTTTAGGTGGCTTATGACCCCACCCCTCCAAACCCACTTATGGACCTTTAGGCTCATGGATATCTTAAGAAGCTATAACATGGAATGAAAAGGAAAGAGGGCTAAGGATGAGTAAACATTTAAGGAGTGAGCAAAAGAGGAGTAATCAAAGGGGAAGGAGGGAAACCAGGGCAGAATGGAGTCTCAGATCCAAGAGGGAGAGGGGGTTTAAAAGGTAAAGGAAAGGTCAGCATTGTCTTCTGGGTTGGCAGGTAGGTGACTGCACAGAGCAGTTTCCATGAATTTGTGGGGCTGGAAGCCAGGTCACGTGGTGAAGCAGGGGGATGAGAAAGTGGGAATGGTGAGCATTGTCTTCACACTTGTTCATGTAGCCGAGGGGAAAGGAGAAGAGTAGGTAAAGGTATACAAGCTAGGCCGGGATGGTTGGAATAAGCTTCTCAAGGAGAAGGGAAGACGCAGGATCCACAATTCAGGGGGATGGACTTGGCTAGGTAGCAAGGAGGGACTCTGCCAGTGACACTAAAATTAAGAAAGTTAGGGTAGGTATTGGTAGCTTGGTGTCTTAATAAAGTTGGACACGAGGATTAAACCTTTCTAACTGAGTAACCCTCACATGACTAGTTGGTGCCTCCATAAGTTCAATCTAAGAATTTCCCAGGAGGCTGTTGGGTTCTTTGTTGTCAGTTCATAGCCTTTGGTGGAGCTGAATTTACAAGAAGCTTTTAAAAGTAACATCACCTTTGCTCTGATTGACTGTTTTCTTCTCATATAAACATATCTTCTTAAACTTTTATCTCCAGTGTTAGGTAGAAAGATCTTTGCTGGGCCTGGAATTAAATGAAGGATTTATGTGTGGGGAATCAAACCTAAAACTTATTAGAAACTTTTGAAGTCTGAGCTGTTTGGAGTGTTCTGAAGGTCTATGTAATTGAGTTGTCTGACTTCCCTAATGAATTCCTTGCTGAAATATTAAGATCTTAAATTCCAGGCACTGCAGTATTGGTGTCCTCTTATCCTAATGCTTAAGTCAGGAGAGAATGTTCATGTAATTGTTTGGTCTGCAACATAGTATCCTACAAAAGAATCCTCCAGCTTTGGGGCAAGGTTGTTATATAAAACCTTTTTCTTATAGCTCAGCTCTAAGCAGGCTAGCTGGTCTTGGGAAGGACTTGTAATCATGTTGCTTTTAGTAATTATATGCAGAATAAGTACTTGGACCTCTTCCCTCTGAATTGAAAGTCAAGTTTCTAGCTATTCAAAGCATGACTGATGTGAGGCCATCCACTTTCCCTAGTGCATTATCCCCGTGGGAGGGCTTGGTAGGTGAATAGCATAACTGTGGGTAGTAAAATTTAAGACTCAATTGTGTTAATAGCATCTTCATGTCTAAAAGATATGAGACAGTGAATAGGACTCTTACAGGTGACTTGGTTTTGATGTCATTCTGTGTGTTTCTTTAGCCAGTCTTCTAATCACATGTTGACCAATCAAGAAATTTATTTCTTGTAAGACTCTAGGGAATTCCCTGGCAGTCCAGTCGTTAGGGCTTGGCATTTCCACTGCTGGGGCCCAAGTCAGTGACATAAGATCATGCAAACTGCATGGTATAGCCAAAATGAAAAAAAAAAAACAAAAAACCACACACCTCAATCCAATATGCGAAAACTCCAATATCCCAATAAGTATCGCCTGTTGGCAGGGACACGCAAACATAATGGAAAACAGTATTCAGTTCAGTTCAGTTCAGTCTCTCAGTCGTGTCCGACTCTTTGCGACCCCATGAATTACAGCACGCCAGGCCTCCCTGTCCATCACCAACTCTCGGAGTTCACTCAAACTCATGTTCATCGAGTCGGTGATGCCATCCAGCCATCTCATCCTCNATATCCCAATAAGTATCGCCTGTTGGCAGGGACACGCAAACATAATGGAAAACAGTATTCAGTTCAGTTCAGTCTCTCAGTCGTGTCCGACTCTTTGCGACCCCATGAATTACAGCACGCCAGGCCTCCCTGTCCATCACCAACTCTCGGAGTTCACTCAAACTCATGTTCATCGAGTCGGTGATGCCATCCAGCCATCTCATCCTCTGTCATCCCCTTCTCCTCCTGCCCCCAATCCCTCCCAGCATCAGAGTCTTTTCTAATGAGTCAACTCTTCGCATGAGGTGGCCAAACTATTGGAGTTTCAGCTTTAGCATCATTCCTTCCAAAGAACACCCAGGACTGATCTCCTTTAGAATGGACTGGTTGGATCTCCTTGCAGTCCAAGGGACTCTCAAGAGTCTCCTCCAACACCACAGTTCAAAAGCATCAATTCTTCAGCACTCAGCTTTCTTCACAGTCCAACTCTCACATCCATACATGACTACTGGAAAAACCATAGTCTTGACTAGATGGACCTTTGTTGGCAAAGTAATGTCTCTGCTTTTGAATATGCTATCTAGGAAAACAATATTAAAGCTGACTAAAAGTTCTGAATTTTCACCACTGCCAGGTCTACTCTGCCTTGCTCTACTGATTAGCTTTATAACCAAAAATAGGCTGTTTTTAATATTACAGAGTTATCACTCTGAAGACACAAGTTTTCTTTATAGAATTTCTTTTTATTATAAAAGTAATACATGTTTTCTGTAATAGGTTAAACACTACATAGATGGAAAAGAAAAAGTTAACAAATTTCCTTTTAAACTTGCCAATATTTTAAAGAGGTGGATTCATGTGGTTTCTTTTTAGTTCACGGCCTCGTATCCTTTAGACCTGGAGGTGTGATTAACACGATTGCATCTTCTTTATTTTCTACCCATAGTTATTCTGTTCACTTCCCAAGCCTTCCCATGGGGATAGTGCACTAGGGAAACCAGATGGTTTCTCATCAGTTACGCTTCCAATAGCTAAAAAGCTGACTCTCAATTCAAATAAGTGGAAGGATTTATTTATTTTAGGTCTTATTATGTCGAACTATAGATGCTAGTAGCTATGGTAGATGTAAAAACGTAAAGCATGATATCTTTCCTCAGGGAGTTAATGATCTTATTGATGAGTAACAATAAGGTTATTCGAAGTTTAGAATTTATATAATTATATAAGTACAGATTGAATGATTAGCATAATACATACCATAAAAATTTGGAGAACAAAGAAACTGTTGAGACATGGGGTTGTCAGGAAAGGCTGCCAGAGTAATGTTTCTCAAGCACCAATCTCACCATGTCATTCTCCTGTTTAAAATCTTTTCATATGTTCTCTTATCTTCCCTTACCAGTTTCTTGGTGATAAAGTTTGGACTCCTTAGCTTGTCATGGAGAAGGCAATGGCACCCTACTCCAGTACTCTTGCCTGGAAAATCCCATGGATGGAGAAGCCTGGTGGGCTGCAGTCCATGGGGTCGTTAAGAGTCGGACAGGACTGAGCAACTTCACTTTCACTTTCCATTTTCATGCATTGGAGGAGAAAATGGCAACCCACCCCAGTGTTCTTGCCTGGAGAATCCCAGGGACGGGGGAGCCTGGTGGGCTGCCGTCTATGGGGTTGCACAGAGTTGGACATGGTTGAAGCGACTTAGCAGCAGCAGCAGCAGCAGCTTGTCATGAAAGGCCATGATTTGACTCATGCCATTCTATCCAGTTTCAAGTGTCACTACCACCTAATACACATCCTGTCTTTCAGCTCCCGTTAATTCTGTGCAGTTGTCTGAACAGGAGCTCCTTCACATCTCCGTTAGTTTGCACTAGGTGGAACTTCTCGTAGCCTTGTCCCTTCCCTTCTCTTTCTGACTAGCTTGTAACTCATGTTTTAAAGTTTAGTAGAGTCACCCACCTAGAGACGTTCATTAGCCTCCTGTACTCAGAGGGGCTTAACTGCTTCTCTTATGTTCTTGAGCACTCCATGCTTCCCTCTGTTACAGCCACATTGAAGTTATTTCTTCTTTCTGCCAGACTGTCATCTCTTTTAAAGGTAGGGACTGTGACTCCGTATAATACAGGCTATTCCAAACAGCTAGCTCCTTACTAAGACCTATTCAAAGAATAAATGAGTGAATGAATGAGCTGGATTTTAAATAGCATTTGGAGAAGTGGAGAGGAAGAAAGTAGCTGGCTGTGAAAAGAACGTAAATGTCAGTGATTTAGATGAGATTGTAGCTGCAAGCTGACTTTGACACAAGCTTGGAAAGGATTATGAAGAGGTCAGGTAACTAAATCAGCATCTGAAAAGATCAAATGATCAAAATATGTTGGAATGACAGTGGTCAAATCTAATAAAAATTCTGACTTAAATACTTGCAGGCCTCTATGAAGGGAAAATTAGATTAGACTTTTAAAAAGTTTCAACAGTTCCTAATGAGTGCCAATAGGTAGAATTTATAAGGACGCAGATTATGACACTTTATGGAACTTTAATTAGTATATGTTGCTTAAGAAGAATTCTCTATTAAGTTTTAAGCTTCAGTAATATTGTAGATGTATGCAAGATTTGGACAGCCTTTCAACTCTGAACAAAATGACTGTTGTTGAGGGGATTTGCAAATCATCAAGGAATTAGACAAATGTATTCTAATTCCTAACTTCCGTGGTCTATAGTAGGAAAAGATCACTGTTTCCTACAAACAAAGCCGGAAAGGAGGTGAAGGTAAGCTAGCGACAGATGCAGGAGCACTCACTGGACGGCTACAGAGTCAGAGGCTGGAAAGGCAGAGGTGAGGGTAAGGTTGGAGACAGATGCAGGAGCACTCACTGGACGGCTACAGAGTCAGAGGCTGGAAAGGCAGAGGTGAGGGTAAGGTTGGAGACAGATGGAGGAGCACTCACTGGATGGCTACAGAGTCAGAGAAGTAAGAAGATGGGCATCCACCTGGAAGTGGTGGACTAGTGCTTGTGTGGGTTTTTACTTGGGTATCAGTAAGAAGGGAATAACTGGGCAGTAGGGAAAGAAAACCTAATTGAAGTTTGTGTGAGTTACTAGTGAGTCAGATTTACATAATTCTGCTACTTTCTTCTGAAATTTCTCTTAGTTGGAGAAGAAATGGAGGAGCGGTCATCTCGGCTTGGGGATTGTCCTAGTGAAAGTAGTAATAGAAGATTAGGGAGGTGAGAGTCCCTGGGGTACTCCTGACAACAGCTTTGACTTGCTTAATCATGTTGTCTGGCACAGATTGGGATAATCTTAGATGTTTTTAATAAATAGGATAAAGTAAGAGAGTGATTGAAGGTTGAAAGTGAGGAGCAGATATGAAAGATTGGTAAAGATGACTGCTGAGTAGCTATGTTTGGAGAAGGAATGAGGCCTAGGAAGTGGCATGGTGGTGGCTGGCTATGGATTGAAGATGAAGGTCAGTGGAGCCAAGCAGGCTCATATGCGTTGTCCACACATATGTTGAAATAATTTGAGGGTGACGTCAGAGAACCCACTGAACCAAGTTGTTGGGGGAGGTTAAGGTAGATTTGCCACGTGGAGGGGTGCATGCAGCAGGGAATGGTCGATGAAAGCAGGGATGATTCGAACACGATGATATAGTGGAGGGAAAGGGCTTCAGACAAATAGAAGAGGAACAGACCTGATGGATCAGTGGTCTGGAGGTGGCACTTGTGGGAGAAAGTGAGTCCTCCTCGTGACCAGGCCTCTGTGATGCACTCATTGTCAAGTGTTGACAGTCATGTTTCGGTTGAAGAGGTGAACAAAGTCAGAATGGAGCAGAATTTGCCTAAGAAAAAATGGGGGTTGTAAGACTTGGAGAAGGGAGGGAGGGGAGGAGAGATTACAGGGGGCCCTAGTGGGCAGCTCTGAGAGTTTGGCTGGCAAGGCTGAGGAGGAAGCTGGAGTGAGGGAGACCTTGGGGAGGAGGAGGAGGGAGGAGAGCATGGATCAAGAGGCCCGCGTGTGGAGGGTGAAATGTAACCTCGGCACTGGGTGTCCCCTGGGTGTCCCGAGGGCCAAGGCCACTCCCGCCTCCTGCTGGGGACCTTCACAGCTTTGGATTTTTGGAGCTTGATGGGGGTGGGGTGGGGGTGCAGGGAATCAGTGCCCTCCCTGGAGAATTAGGATGTGAAGGAGACTTTGCGGTGACATGATTCTTGAGGCATGTGATTCTGTCTAATGTGTAAAGTGAGAAGAAATTCAGAGAGACCGAACCTTCTCCACAGCAAGACACTGTCTCAGGCTGAAGAAGCCGCCTCCACTGTGATGGAGAGGCTGGGTGTGGGCAAGGCAGAGGCTGGGGGCATGTGGCGCCAGGCAGTGCTAAGCCGGTGCCTTCTCCTTGTCTCCTCACAGATGAACGGGACCGAGTGCAGAAGAAGACGTTCACCAAGTGGGCCAACAAGCACCTCATGAAGGTAGGACCCCTCGCGGGCGCCCCTGGCCTGAACCCGTCAAGCCCCCCTCCCAGACGGTTCACGTTGCTGGCCGCAGGGTCCAGTTGATGGGGATGCATGCCTATTTCTCTTTTCTTTCTTAAAAAAAAATATATATATATATATATATAGATATATGTCAATATATCTATATATATATATAAAACATAGTCCTAATAATGTGGACACTTTCATGGGTGAGTTTCTTGGTGAAGACAGTAACTCCTCCATTACCTAAGAAGGCTGAGGTTGAAGATACCACGGGGTGATTCCTGAGATTCCAAGAATGCTTTGTGTCAAACTTTACATACTATTTTATAAGCCCCTGTTTTGTTTTAAATTTTTTAATCTAATTATTGTGTAAGGATGGGGCTTAGGGAATCTTGTTCTCTTATAGCGTGCAAGTCTTAAATCATCAGTTTAGTGAACTTTTAGTATGTATATACATGTTTAACCCCCATGCAGTTTAAAATACAGAGCAAAATGGCTAGGGTTGGAGGGAGATCTTATCATTATTTTTGAAAAGAGGAAAACCCCAGGCAGAGACACATTACCTACCTGAGGATAAACAGTACGACTAATATGACAGATTTGAATACAAAGTTTTTTAAGTTATAGTAATTACTCAACTCAGGTACTTTTGAGTTATGAATAATTGCTGCTCTGAGAAGGATCACCAGGGACCTCTTAATTGCTGTTTCCAGTGGTTTTATCTTTCTCTCATTTGATTTCTTTGTAGTATTTGATAGCATTGACTAACTCTCTGCTTCTTTAAAGCCCTCTCTTATGTTGCCTTCCAGGACACTGCTTTTTCCCGTTACCGCTTCCCTCCATGAATGCTCCTGCCTCTTTCACTGGCTTCTTGTCCTCCGTGTTGATGTCCCCTAACCTTCAGCATTTTCTTGTTTTGTTCTCTGTATTCTTGGCAGTCTCATCTGTGTTAGCTGCAGGGATCATTCTGTTTGCATAGAATGCAAGGAATCACACATAGAGTGGGATAGGGGTGATTTCCAGAGTCTGGTGCCCAGATGCATCTGAGCTTTGTGAAAACTGAACTTCACTAGGCAGCTGCTCTCTCCTCTTTTTACGAGCTCTTTGTTTTTTCATTTTTCTTTCTCTCTGTGTCTTCTACATTCAGCTCTATGCACTCCTTGCTTTTGCTTGTGTGTGAGCCGTGGTGGTTGTCCCTCAAATGGTGGTGTAAACCCCTGCAGCCACATGATTCTAAAGACACAAACAGGAACAATCTGGGTGACTGGGGTTTTCTTCTCTGTGGGTCAGGGGTCTGTCGATGTAGTTCTGTGAACTATGGCCTGGGAGATGCTTACATAAATCAGACATAGCTCCTCAGGTCCCTTTTTTAACTCCAGGTGAGGGCGGTTTTCAAACTCTTAATACAATATTTAGATCAGGAGGTAATGATAGAGCCTTTCTCTGTGTTCTTTCCTAAGCCAGAGACCTGTATCTCAATAGTGTCCTTGACACAGTCATCTGGATGCTACCCAGACATATCCTGTATTCAGTACCTCCCAAAGTGCTCAGTATTTTCATTCATGTACCTAGCTATCCAAGTTAGGAACCTGGACTCATACTATATTTAGTCCTGCCCATCATCTCTCCCTGCCACCAACTCCTGTCAATCACTTCCAACTCAGAAAGATGCTTGCATCTGACTTCTCTTCTCTGCCCTAGTCCAGGGCCTCTTCTCTTGACTTGGCCACTATAGTAGTTTCCTAATAAAGTTTTCGGTAAGAACAAACGTGATGATAATGGTAGTAATTTATTGAGTGCTCAGTGTAAATCATACTTTCTGTACTAAGCCCTTTACATGGATCATCTCCTTTAATTCTTCAGTGACCTTATACCATAGATTCTGTTCATAGTCCCATTTTATCAATGAGGTTTAGAGAGGTTAAACAACCTGTTCAAGGTCACAGCACTAGAAAGAAGTAGAATTAAAACACTGGAACTCAGGCAACCTAACGTCTAGCGCCTACTGTACTCTTCACCTCTGCAGTCCTGGCGCTGGTGTGCCCACTTCTGCGGGCTCACAGTGTCACATTCCCCGTGGACCTTACACTCTTGCTGAACTGTTTGGCACGCTCTTTATGACTCTGTATCCTTGCTCCCGGGGCACCCTCTGCTTGGATTACCTTCCCTAACTCTGTTCTGCCTGGACACCACCACCATCACTCCCCTGGTAAATGTCTCCCTGACCCTGCCTCGTGGAATCGACGCCCTTTCCTGCGTGTCCTCTCTGTCCTCCTTGCATACTTCTGTTACAGCAGCTGCAGCAGCTGTCATTCTCCCAGACTGTAATTTGAAGGTTGATGTTATGTCCTCTTTTTTTTAGTCAGGACAAAGAAGGAAGGGAAAGGGGGAGGGAGAAAAAAAACCCTGCCATTTTCCTCTTAATTTCTTCAGCGTTTACCAGTTACCTCTCATTTGGTGACAAATAACTCTGTCAGGGTGCAGAGCCCTTCACAACCCGTTTCCAGCCAGGCACTTTCCCCTGTGTAGCCTGCGCTGCAGCCACAGGAAACCAGTCCCCGCTTTCTAAACTCGGTATACTGTCACACCTCTCCGCTTGTTCATTTCTCTCTCCCTTGAAGGCATGTCTTGACCTCCGCTGCCTGGCCGTCATCCACTTACTCTTCAAGGCCCAGGTCCAGTATCCCCTTCCTGAGACCCTGACCTCCATCCCTGTGACTATTACAGCTCCATCTCTGCTCCACACCACTTTGAAGAGATGGGTGCGTGTTCACACCTGGGTGCCCTCTGCTCCTCGGGGGCTGGGGCTCGCCGTGCCTCTGTCTCTTCCAAGTCCTGCACCAGGAGCATGAGAAGCATTCAGTATGGATTTGTTCCCTGGAGTGAGTAGTCCTTTTAGTTTACCACGCATATTCTAATCTGACTTGATCCTTACAGTAACCCTGAAGGATGTAAAGATATTTTATCCTTTCAGTGTAACAGCTGAAGAAGCTGAGAATTAGAAGGATGAAGTGACTTTTCCAAGATCATACAGCTAGTGAAGGATGGAGCTAAAGACCAATCACGAGTCTTCTGACCAAAATGACTTGTGTCTATTCAAGATGCCCCTATCTTGCTCTGTTTTCATACCTCATCTCTTCAGATTTGGAGAAACTGAATTGTTCCTTCTTCAGGCTTGTCCCCCTAAACTTTGTCGTTCAGTACAAATCTCTGGCTCCCTGCTCTTCACTTGTAGCTGCTGTTGCCTGTTGGGCCTCTGCCTCAGTGCTGTGTGATGACAGGAGGCTCAGGGCAGGGAGAAACAAGACAAACACACATGGCATTGTTAGCGGTTGGAGGCCAGCCAGAGCTTTACTTAAATCCCTGGCAATTTTTCATCTCTTCCTAGTCCCCCAGCCTTACAATTCCAATGGCATTTTCTCACCTTGGGGTATTTCACAGAGGTTCACTGCATCAGAATCATTGCTCCACACCGGCTGTCTTTGAACTTTGGGCTGAGAATTAGGGATCAAAATCTATTTTTTGTAGCTCAAGCATCCTTTGCTTTGCTCCCCAAGTACACATGAACAACATTAGTGTTGCCACTGGCAGGCAGACTGATGTAAGATCAAAGCAACCAAGCCCTCAAGTTGTAGATTTGGTTATAACCTAATCTCTTGGATTCCCAAATATCTCTTTAGGAAACAGTTCATTATTGAATAAGCTGATTCATTCCTCTTTATTACCAACAGAGAACACTGTTGGTCCAATCTTAAAAAGAGATTTAAGAATGTAAGCACCTGAAATATACATACAGATCACCTAAGGCAGAATGCAAGTCCTACAGATCGAAGAGTTCTCTCTGTACACCAGAACCATCAAAAAGAAAGATCTAGAATTTTAAGTGAGGTTTTTATTTGCATTATCCCTGCTGTTTCTCTGGGTCCTGGCAGCTTATAAAGTACAGATATATCTCCCTAAAAAGAACTTCAGGAAAGGCTGAGACAGAACAGAGAGCATGGGCTTTCTCTGGTCATTTTCTGTGAACTGCAGAGGTTAGTGGGTAGAAAGGAAGGGAAGCATTTAATGTAACAGATGGAATTGTCCTCTCTATTTTTNAAGACTCTGATGTTGGGAGGGATTGGAGGCAGGAGGAGAAGGGGACGACAGAGGATGAGATGGCTGGATGGCATCACTGACACGATGGACGAGAGTCTGAGTGAACTCTGGGAGTTGGTGATGGACAGGGAGGCCTGGCGTGCTGCAATTCATGGGGTCGCAAAGAGTCAGACACGACTGAGCGACTGAACTGAACTGAACTGAAACGTTTGTTCCACAACAGATATCCTATTTCCCAAGAACTAATCATCTATGGAGAGTTCATGTGCAGGTAAAATGACTTTCCATCTGAGACCCTCTCTGACCCCTTGACGGCCTTTGGGGACTGTCCATGCTGGAGTCGTGGACCTCAGGTCCTCTCCATGCAGCTGTTTCCTGTTAATGAGCATTTGGTCCCCACACACTCCTGGGTGGCAGTGCTCTTACAATCCTCTTATTTGTGTGTGCCTTGAGGTGAGAGTGGTCCAGAGGGAGGTGGAGAGGGGTGACCAGTTGGCCAGTGGCAGGATCAGGAGTGAGGCCAGAGCTCTGCTTAATCCCTGCAGGGAACCTGCTCTATTTTTGTAGCCAGCTTGTGTATACTTCTGAACTTGAACTTCAAGCGCACTGGGCATGGCCCATCCACAGCCCCCAGGTGGCCCCTGAGGAAGGTGCTGTCTCTGAGCTTCTGAAACCCAGGTTTGGGTTCTCCACTCACCTGATGGATACAGGGGACAACAAGCCTTAGGCCTCTCATGTCTGTGAAAAGTGGATGGAGGGGAGGGGTGAGGTTTAGGAGAGTGCTGGTGGAGGTGTTTTTGGCTCAGTGGAACTCAAGGACACCACCATTCAAGAACCCAGCGGGAAACATTGGCAGCCCTTTGACCAGGAAGATGAAAACCTCTGTGGAAAGTGAAAGGTGGTTTTCAGGAACCTGGCTAGATTATATCTGAGAGATTTGGACTGCAGCTTGGGGAGACTCTGAGTAGAGTGTGGAGGCTCAGGGCCAAGATGGCAGGGCATAGAAAGAGAAGGAGAGGGCAAGGGCAGTCAGGAGCCCCACACTCTCCGGAGTCCCCTCTGTCCTTGCAGCAGACACTTGAGGAGACAGCATTGTAGCTGTTTGCTCAGGCTGCAAGTGGCAGAAGTGGGATCTGGGCTGCAGTCCCCAGCTGAAGAGGGAGCTGGTGGGTGCCCTGGCTGCATCCAGTCCTGCCCGCGATTTGCTTGTCCCATGCTCATGGTGTCACACTGCTTTTAGTTGATTTTGTTGCCAACCTTTAAAAGTCAGGTGGCTTTACACAAAAACCAGGGTTCTTCGCTTCTTTGCAATGGAAAAGTTCCTGCTGGATGGAGTCCACATTGAGAACTTGAAGGGGAGACCGGGTCCTCAGGGTCAGACTTTCTCTGGAGACCTAAGCTTGTGAACCCCAGGCCAGGTCACACAGCCATTGATTCGTCCCCTTGTGGGCTTTGTCCAGCACCAAAGATTCCCTGGGTTTTCCTCTGTGCCAGGTCCTAATGCTTCGACCATCACTCTATCCATTTGGGACTGGAGGCTCAGATCTCAGGCTGGTGGCAGTGAGCCCCATGTGGCCAGAGTCCGCTGGGTTCTGTGTCAAAGGCCAGCATCTAAGAAGGAATCTCGCTTTTAAGAAAGCCACTCATCAAAAATGACTCTTGAGAGTCCCTTGGGCTGCAAGAAGAATCAAACCAGTCAATCCTAAAGGAAATCAACCTTGAATATTCATTGGAAGGACTGATGCTGAAACTCTGATACTTTGGCCACCTGATGCAAAGAGTCAACTCATTGGAAAAGACCCTGATACTGGGAAAGATTGAAGGCAGGAAGAGAGGGGGGTGACAAAGGATGAGATGGTTGGATGGCATCACTGGCTTGATGGACATGAATTTGAGCAAATTCAGCTAGATACTGAAGGACAAGGAAGTCTGACGTCCTACAGCTCAGGGGGTCGCAGAGTCAGACACAAAAAGCAACACTGAATCATTTTGAAGCAAAAAGCAGCCCACCGCTACCATCTCTCTCAGCTCTTTAAAATCAGGACATTTTTATTTAATCATTACTTTTTTCAGGACGGTGTCAGGCAAGAGTGTTTTCTCAAGTTGCTGGCAGCCAGCAGCCTGAAACGCAGCCCTCCTGTCACTGTGGCATTGGCCGCGGCCGTCACTCAGAGGAAGAGGAAAGCTTGTGTCTGAGTTCTGATGCATCCAGGCCTGGCTCTGTTTATGGGAGAAGATTGGGGGCCCAGGCAGTCTGGGCAGACTCAGAAAATCCCATATAAAAATGAACTCTTTCAGGTTCCAAAGTTTTCGAGACTAGAGCCAAGTTGAGAGGTGGGACTGCCATTGAGATGTCGACGCTTCTGAGCCGTCTTCTGAGCAGGTGGTGACAGGCTCTGTTCCAAGCTGGCTCCCACATGGCCACCTCAGCCGCCTTCTTCCCTCACCTTCGTCCCATTTGCTACAGTTCTCAAATTCCAGATGACCTTTGGAAATTTCTCATGGAGGAAACTAGTAACAAACAAATTTCAGAGACCCAGGTCCAGTGCAGAAGCATAAGTGACCAGATCTATTTAATTTCATATCCTTATATACAGAATCCTAGATTCAGTCATTTTTCCTCCATGTTTTTGTAGGGAGAAACTGCCAACACAGAGAAAACTTGAAAAAATCGTAAAATTTGTACCACATACCCCTTACTGAAAGTCCTTAATGGGCTTCCCTGATGGCTCAGTGTTAAGAGTCCACCTGTAACGCAGGAGATGTGGGTTCAATCCCTGGTAGGCTACAGTCCCTGGGGTCACAAAGAGTCAGACACGATTTAGGAACTAAACAATCACAACAATCCTTAAAAGAATGTTTTGCCACATTTCTCTTCATATTTCTCTCTTTTTGAAACTAATACATTTATCTCTAATTTTGATTAAAAGAGTACAGAACTTAAAAGTTTACAGACTTAAATCAGGTAATAAAGTAATCTGATATATTTTCAAATCCTGTATTCAATCCAGAAAATTCTGTAAGTGAATATGTCTTTTTTTCTTTCTCATTTTCTTTTTTTCTAAACCACTTGAAACTTTAAACCACACAGCTCATAACTTAAATATTTCAACAAACGTCTCCTGAGGATAGAGGCATTCTTTTAAGTAGCCAAAATGACATTATCATACATAAAAAATCCACAATAATTCCCTAATATTATCTACTATTCCGCCGTACTCCCATTTCCCCAATAGCTCTAAAATGTCTATTACAGTTTGTTTTTTTTCCCCTAAAACAGTATCTAATCAACAATCATGCATTGATGGTTTGTCTTTCTGGGCTCTAAATCTGGCATAACCCCCCCACTTTTGTCATTTTCTCTAAAGACTCCAGGGCAGTCATTGGAATCATTTCAATTACCCCAGGAAGAGGCCCAGGTGCACCAACTGCACTTCCAAAACCCCGGCTCTTTCTGCTCTCCATTCTCACCTCCATGGCTGGCCTCGGGGTCCCTGTCTCCATCTGAGGCTAGGCCCACCTCCACCCTCTGGGCCTACTCCATCCATACTACCCCAGTGCTATTTCCTGTAAACCATGCTCTTCTATCCTTTTCCTCTCGAAGCTCCCTCTGCCTGTTCTCACCCCGTCATCAACTGTTCTCACCCCGTCATCAACTGTTCTCTTTCTCTCCAGCCTCCTGTGGAGGCAGGGCCCAGGTGTCCAGGTTTTTGCAGAAGTGGAAGTGAACTCTCTTGGATGCATCTCCTTGGGCTTATGCACAGGTGTGTGGCTCAAACACAGGATTGGGACTTCCAGCATGATGCAGGCAGCTCCTGCTGGGGGTTGTACTGTGGCCCCCTCCCGACAGTGTGAGGGTGCCCCTTTCTCCATTTTGAGGCCAGTTTTTGGGACCATCACACCTTTTAATATTGGTCAAATTGTTGTTTTTGTTGTTCTGTAGCTCAGGCATGTCCAGGAAGATCCCACATGTCCAGGAATCACTGGTCCAGGAAGATCCCACATGCCACGGAACAACTAAGTCCTTGCACCACAACTATTGAGCCTGTGCTCGAGTCAGGGAGCTGCAACTACTGAGCCCATGTGCCCTGGAGCATGTGTTTGGCAACAAGAGAAGCCACCTTGATGAGAAGGCTGCACTCCGCCACTAGAGAGTAGCCACAACTAGAAAAAAAGCCTGTGCAGCAACAAAGACCCAGCACAGCCATAAATAAATAAATGAATAAGTAAATAAAATTCTATAAAAGAATGAGCAGCTTACCTCTCCACAAATGGTGAAGAGCCTCAAGATATGGCAAAACACAAGGCTGCTGAAGCAAGAAGAGAGAGCAGGTCTCGGTGAGAGGGCTGGATTGAGCCCCAGTGTTGCCATGCACAGCTTTGGAAAACAGAACCTGGCTAATAGGGGTTTATAGCATGTATCTGGAAGGACTGGCAGAAAAATAAAACCACAATATACATAAAACTCCTATGGTGTCTGGTCCAGAGCAGGAACCTAATAAACATTCCACTAACGCTCCTTTCTTCCTCTGTGTGTGTCCCTGTTCTGACTGTGTACTTCTATCCCTGGTTGGTGGCCTTATATAGGGGTCCCCCACCTCAACCACTTGGGCTTCCAGGTCCCTGACTCACTCAATCAGTTTGCCCAGGAACAAACTGTCCCCTGAACAATCTCTGGGGCAGGATGCTGCATCAGGACCCTGTGACTAGATGAATCCCTTTTTATTTTGTCACCTTCTCATTGGAAAAGAAAATAGGGTGGGGTGGAGAAAAGCCAGAATCCCCATGCTCTGTTGCCACCCAGCGTGAAGCTGCTGGGGGCCATGGGTTAGGGAAAGACAGTTTCCTATGGATCCTGCAGGATGGAAAGCAACAGAGCCCTCCAAAAAATAATGTGTGACACATGAAGCTGGGTGCACAGGCTTGAAGAGTAGTTGTTTCACTCAGTGGCTAAGTGTTTGTTGAGCCCATCTTTGGTGTTATGTCCTGTATCTGGTGCTGGGGTGTAGGAGTGAGCCAGACATCAGTGATCATGGATTAGCCACAGTGGCCTGGGAGAAGCTCCAAGACCAGCGGACACCACAGCTGTACGTGGCAGAGGACACTAGGAGAGCTGCTTTGGGGCACAGATTCTCTGACACTTAAAGTATAGCTAAGTTGGAAAAAATTTGCATATAACTTCTTTATTTAAAAAAAGTTATTTACTCAATTTTGGCCACACCCTGAGGAATGTGGGATCTTAGTTCCCCAGCGAGGGATCGAACCCTCAGCCCTAAATTTAAAGCATGAAGTCTTAACCACTGGACTGCCAGGAAATCCTTGCTTGTAACTTCTTTAGAAATTCATAATTGTACTGGCTGAGGTGACATATACCACAACAGTTGACTGAATTAATATTTTTTTGCACCTCCAGCTCTTGGACTGAACTTTCTATCACCCTCCTTGCCACTAAACAAGTCTTGCGCGCTAAGTCGTTTAGTCATGTCTGACTCTTTGCAACCTTATGGACTGTAGCCCTTCAGGCTCCTCTGTCCATAGGAGTTTCCAGGTTAGAACACTGCAGTGGGCTGCCATCTCCTTCTCCAGGGGAACTTCCTGATCCAGGGATTGAACCCACATCTCCTGCTTGGCAGGCGGATCCTTTATCACTGAGCCACATGGGAAGCCCAGGGAAAATCAATGAAACCAAGGGTTAGTTAAACTTTTGGTTAAATTGACAAAGAGAGTGAGAGAGAGAGAAAACTCAAATAACTAAAAGCAGAAACGGAAGAAAGGCTATTATGTCCGATTTTATAGGAATAAAAAGAATTATAAGAGAATACTGTGAATAATTATTTGCCAACAAATGGGATAGCCTAGACAAAACAAACAGATTCCTAGAATCACACAACCTACCAACCAACCAACCAAGACTGAATGATGAAGAGAGAGAAAATCTGAACAGACATATAAGTAGTAAGGAGATGGAATCACTAACAAAAACCTTCCTACAAAGAAATACTCAGCACCAGATGGCTTCACAGGTGAATTCTACCAAACATTTAAAAAATTAACACAAATTCTTCTCAAACTCTTCCAAAAAATTGAAGAGGAGGGAACATTTCCTAACTCATTATATAAGACCAACATTAGCCTGACAACAAAGGCAAACATACTCCAAGAAATGAAAACTACTGACCAATGTCCACGATGAATACTGATTCAAAAATTCTCAACCAAATAGTAGCAAATCGAATTGATCAGCATATTAAAAGAACCATACACCATGCTTGAGATTTAGTCCTGGGATATAAGAATGGTTCAGGATATGAAAATCATTCAATGTAATAACCTCATTAACAGGACTCAACTGATTAGATAAGCATTTGCCAAAACTCAGTCTTTTCGAGTTCTTCCCCGATGACGCAGTGGTAATGAATCCAACTTCAATGAAGGAGACACAGGTTCAGTCCCTGGGTCAGGAAGATCCCCTGGAGGAGGAGATGGCAACCCACTCCAGTATTCTTGCCTGGAAAATGGACAGAGAAGCCTGGCAGACTACAGTCCATGGGGTTGCAAAGAGTCGGATATGACCGAAGCGCCTGCACTGTACACATGAAAAGTCTTTTCATGATTAAAAAAGTGCTCAGTAAACTAGGAATAAAAGGAGACAACCTCAACATAACAAACACCTTGTATTCCACACTCTCAGGCCTGCCTTGGAATCCCAGAATAAGCCCCTCCTTAGGAGGGATTTTGAGCCTGTGTCTTGAATAACAAAGGTCAGAGTCCTTATTCTATACCTGTTCTCCTCGGCTCCCTGAACGCAGCCAATCTGAGGTGACCACTGAGCAAGTGTGTCCCTGTGCAGTAACCTCAGGAGAACAGGAAATGTCACCCAAAGGCAGGGAAGCCCCTCTGTAAATCCACGGATTGCGGGAGACGAGGAGGCTCAGCCGTATGATGGCGCTCCAGTCAGTATCAGAAAGAGCCCATTGCGGGGGGCCCTCTGCTCCCACAAAGGGCAATAATTGTAGTGTCCCCGTAGGAGTCAGCCAGTAGGGACTGTGCCTGTTTGGATGCTGAGTAGAGTATGAACCTCCTGGTATGGAGCAGTGGGCTGGTGAGACTGGGAGCAGTGGGTCCCCAAGTGCCCGTGGAGCTGAACACCACCTTTCCTCTGCATGGCCGCAGGCCTGCGGACTCAGCTTCATGATGGGAACCACCCACAGAGCATGGAGCTGCCAGCAAAGCACCGCGGTCTGTCTCTGAGGAAGGGCTGGCCAAATGGTGGCTTTGATTTGGGCAAATGTTAAAATAGATTCTCCCTCTGGACCAGCTAAGCTCGTGGGAAATCCAAAAGGAGTTGATCACAGTGCAAGAGGGAACAGGAGAATGGTTGTCTTTCCCGCCTCCTTTCCCTGGCCCAGGGCCCCACCTCTCTGGAGTCAGCATCTGCTTCCCACTCAGTGGCCTTGCTCAGAGCCTTCCCTTCCTTAGCTTTGGCTTCGCCCTGTTGCCACTTCGTGGGGAGTGCCTTATCTAAACAGTCTTCAGGACTGCCCTGTTGGTACAGTGGATAAGAATCTGCCTGCCAAGGCAGGGGACACGGATTCGATCCCTGGTCCAGGAAGACTCCACATGCCATGGAGCAACAACGCCTGTGTGCCACAGCTAGTGAAGCCCGTGCACCCTAGGACCCCGTAGCCACAACTACTGAGCCCGCGCGCTGCAGCTACCCTCACCACAACTAGAGAAAGACCACGCACAGCAACGAAGGCCCAGTGCAACCAAAAACGAACAAATGAAAGTCTTCATTATCTGAAGGCAATCGGTCCTAAATATTCATTGGAAGGACTGATGAGGAAGTTGAAGCTCCAATACTCTGGCCACCTGATGTAAAGAGCTGACTCATTGGAAAACGTGCTGGGAAAGATTGAGGGCAAGAGGAGAAGGGGGTGGCAGATGATGAGATGGTTGGATGGCATCACTGACTACATGGATATGAGTTTGACCAAACTCCAGGTGATACTGAAAGACAGGGAGGCCTGGTGTGCTGCAGTCCATGAGGTCTCAAAGAGTCAGACATGACTTGGCAACTGAACAACAATCTGAAGGAATTTTGGAATAGGTTGTTAAGACACCGTTAAAAGCAAACACAGTGTTGGAGAAAGGGGCTTCAGGTTATGCGAGTGTCCATGACTAGGTCACATCATGTTGCTGAGAGGGTCCTGGCCAGCCTCACCTAAGGGTTTAATCATGAATGAAGCAAAGGATCACTTGTTTGTTAATTTCTTCAGCAGTTACCGAGCAGGTGTTATGTTGTTAGCTCTGTAGGCACTTACGTCGCCCTCCCCCTGCCAAATCAAGCAGAAGTGACAAAAAAAGAAAAACCCTATTCCCATTTCTGCTCTGAAAGAACTCACAGCCCAGACCCCAATTGTCTTCATTTCCAGAAAGAGTCTTCATTTCAGAGTATACTTTTGAGTTTCTAACAATTTTGTCTTCCATACCTCACGCCCCCAAACCCTGAATAAGTGTCCTTTTCTTACTGTTGAGAGAGAAGCTGCTCTTGAAAGGTTCCCTGGTGGGCAGCAGTCCCCTGGCTTAGCCAGGGAGGATGGGCACGTCCCATACCACAGTCTCCCACCAGCTGGCTATTTCAGTCTCTACAATGTCCTTCCGTCTGCTGAGGTTTCATAATTAGAGGGTCCTGGCTGGCCCTGTTCTCATCTTCTGGAGAATCCCACACTAAGGGAGAAGAAGACCTGGTATGTTTCTGGATTTTGAAGCAGCCAAAAAAAAAAAACCCAAAACACTGGAAACAGAAATGACTACAAATCCATAATTTCCCTGGCAGCCCCATGGAGACCAGAGTGATGGGAAAGTCTCAGCCATGCTGGGGGGGCCTCACTTCTGTGCTCCCCCTTCCACGCAAGGCGGATGTGTGGGTGTAATGTTTCAGTGAGACTTTCATCAAACCAAACCGCAGGAGATAGATGGATTTTCAGTCCAAGATTTTCCCCCTTGTTTTTGTTGAGAGAGTTTTCTCAAAACTGTGTTTACATGTCAAGATTGTCACCTCACTCATAAATACATTCAGGATGCCTTGAGATGATAAGCAAACTGTGGATTTTGAAAGAAAGCAATAAATTATTCACCTCTCTCACCACTCCAGGAAAACTGGAAAAAGGAAAATATCTCAGGAGAGAGAAAATTTTCTGAAAAGATAGGCATTAAATACTGTAGGTAGTGACTGTTGGTGTGCTTGTTGCTCAGTCGCGTCCAACTCTTTGTGACCCCATGGACTGTAGCCCACTAGGCTCCTCTGTCCATGGGGATTCTCCAGGCAAGAATACTGGAGTGGGTAGCTGTTCCCTTCTCCAGGGCGTCTCCCCAGCCCAGGGATTGAACCCAGGTCTCCCACATTGCAGGCAGATTCTTTTGCCTTCTGAGCCACCAGGGAAGCCAGTGACTGTTGGTAATCTTGTAGACTTTTTGCTTCTCTGAAAGGTCAAAAAGAAAACCTCCCACACACTACCTCACCAGCAAATGTCCCTGCGGGTCCTTCCTGCTGCAGCTAACTTCTAATGACAATTCATGAGAACTACTGAGGAGCACGTTCAGAGCACAGATCAAACACTGACCTTCTGAATTAGAGCTTCTGAGAGGGGGGCCAGTAATGTGCATTTCAAGAGGTTCTTCCATGCTGACCGCCCTGGTCTAAAAGCTTTAGAACTGCTGGTGGAAATGGTGGCCATGGAGATTTGGCATAGTGGCTTGGATGCACCCAGACTGTGCTCTTGAATTCTTATTTCCCATCAACCAGCACTAAGATGCCTGAGACAATAACTTGTTCTTGGCCTGAGTTGGGTCCAGAACATCTGATCTTCCCTGAAAAACGGAAGCTGTTAGAGACTGTGAAGGGCAGGTCAAAAGGTGAAAAACCCAACTTGAAGGGGTTCCAGTGGTCAAAGAAGGAACAACTTGAGTATCAAAAATAAAAGACTTCTCTGGATCAGACACATCAGTTACTTTAAAATCCTTGGATTCATCATGACAACAAGAAATGAAAACTCACTAATCAAGGATGCTAGACAATCAAAACATTTTTTAAAATTTATTTTTAATGGGAAGATAATTGCTTTACAATGTTATGTTGATTTCTGCCATACAACAACATGAATTGGCCATAAGTATACTTATGTCCCCTCCCTCTAGAGCCTCCCTCGAACTCCCAACCAAAACATTTTAAGTGGGATTCATGTACTTATTCTGCCTTTCCCTCTGGGTGACAAGATATCTGGAAGGCATCATGTTCTACTTGTGTTTGCAGCCACCTCAAGTCTTGAGAATCCACTTGCCAGTCAGGGAACACAGGTTTGATCCCTGGCCTGAGTCCTAGGGTCCTCTATGCCACGGAACAACTAAGCCCATGAGCCACAGCTACTGAGCTTGGAAGACTCTCGAGCCCTTGCTCCACAGGAGAAGCCAGGGCAACAAGAGAGTAGCCCCCTCTAGCTGCAACTAGAAGAAGCCCTCGCAGAGCAACAAAGACCCAGCATAGCCAAAAATAAAATAAAAATTTTTTTAAATATGAAAAATAGAAACATGGGATTATCTGGGGTGCCTATGCCATTGCCCTGAGGCTGGAGTTACTCATTTCCCATCTTGGGTGACCGAGGATTTTATCAGCTTCCTAAAATTGATAGGCATGTCCCACATGCTGCAACATTCAGACTTAAAACCATCCCAGCCTGTGCAGTCTGCCTCAGCCCCCCTCTCTATGGTTTTGTTAAACTGGCTTTGTCCCAAGAGGGTCCCCTGTCATACTTTATCGAGGAGGGAGCTGTGTCTGAGCCTAGAATGACCTTGGGAAGGTGGGTGGGAACCAGGTTCATTTCCTGGCCTCCAATCCCTCTCTGAGGAGGGGTGGAGAGCAAAGTGACATTGGAAACCAGAGCACTGGGCTTCAGGCCCATCACCTTCAGTCAGCGGAGGCCCCTGAGAGTGGGGAGCTCAGCCTGGGCCCCTCCCAGCCCGGTGTACCCCGTACACGGAGAGGGAGCCTTGAGGTACAATCAGTGTTTCCACGCTGAGAGGAATACCAGAGCTGAGGCGCTCATCAGCCACCGCCACTCGGAACCTGGGGCAAGTCCAGGCTGTGTCCTCCACCTGATGGGGCAAGAGTGGCCTTCTCAGGAGCATGGCGGCAGTGAGAAGCAGGTGATGGAGACCATGCCTGGAGGGGCGCTGGCACTCGGTGGATACTGCATTTGTTCTGTGCAGGCCGTCCTGACCCACCCGGGTCCTCAGGAGCTGAGGCTCAGTCGGGCTTATCCCCAGCTGCTTCTGTGGCCCACTGTCCCTGTGCCCCACTCCTGGGAGGGCCCCTCATCAGTGATGTGGGTGACAAAGGGGAAGTTCTCCCGTTGCTCAGGACCCAGCCAACCCTGGAGTAACACTTCCAGACTGTAGCCCTGTTCCCTGAGGGTTGGTGGGAACGTGGGACCCGCATATCCATCCAGCCCCTCTGCCAGCTGCCTCACCATCTTCCATCACAATCCTCACTGAGACACCTTTGAGAGGTACCTGCGCGTGAGCCCTGTGGTGATTCTCACCACAACCCTCTCAAAAAGCCCTGCGACATGATCTGGGAGGGAATTAACCCCGTGGAACAGAGCAAGAGAGAGCTGCTTGCTGGTGGTCACTCAAATGGGGGCCTGGGCCACATAATAGGCGGAATTTCTGCCAAGGTCGCTGTAACCCCACGGGTGCCTAGGCATAGGATGACCCCTGTGAGCCCTTACCAGTCCCCCCATCCCATCTCCCCACCCCCCTACCAAATATCCCAAAGGACAGCAGGCTCCAAGATGTCACGTCTAGATGTTTTCTCAGGGGGACTCTGGTCATAATATAATCCCTTCAACCCAAAACCTCAAAATAATCCCATAAGAAGTATGGAGTGAATGGCCTATTCACAAGAATTTTGTCAAACAAATCAAAGTCATCTAAAATACTTCAGACAAATGTCAGTTGCTTGCCCAGTGCAATGCCTGAAGCCTTAGTAATTAGAGGTCCCTTAGGGGAAAAGTTTGAGGACCAGACAAGCCAAAGGGTGGCTCCAAGTGTGTGATCTGATGCCAGAGCCCTAGGATTCCCTCCCAGCTCTATCCACACACCTCTGTGCCCTTCAGGCAGCCACTGAGAATCCCAGAGGCTCGATTCTCTCAACTATAAAGTCAAGAGGTAAGACTTTCAAAGGACACTGTGAGATTGCAATTTTTAAAAGACTACTTAAAACTCTGGGACTTCCTGGTGGCTCACTGGTAAAGAATCTGCCTGTCATTGTAGGAGACATGGGTTCAATCCCTGGCCCTGGAAGATCCTCTGGAGGACGGCATGGCAACCCACTCCAGTATCCTTGCCTGGAAATTCCCATGGACAGAGGAGCCTGGTGGGCTACAGGCCATATGGTCACAGAGTTGGACACAATTTAGCTACTGAACAGCAACATTTAAAGCTCTACGTGAATATTGATTGTCTTATTTTTTTCTAAAATTGGCAGCTTCACAATTTTTTCCTGTTCTTTGCCTTGTCACTAAACTTAAGGAAGATGAAAATGAAATTTGGAATAAGAGTTCAATCCCTGATCCGGGAAGATATCCTGGAAAAGGAAATGGCAACCTACTCCGAACTTCTTGCCTGGGAAATCCCATGGACAGAGGAGCCTGGTGGGGGACAGTCTATGAGGTTGCAAAAGAGTAGGACAAAACTTATCGACTAAACAACAAATGTGAACACCTTTTTGTATACAGTTTTCAGTGAATTCTAAGAGGCTTCCAGAGGTCACTATCGGAGTCCTGAGTCCTTTGGGACTGGTTGGGTTTGTGGTTTACCTAAAAACGAATCCAGTTCCAGGCCAGGGAAAATTGAACAAGAGTAAACAGGCATAGTCAGAGGAAAACTCCTCATCCTTGCCTCTGATTACCTAATTTCCTATTTCTTGCTTGTAGCTTCACATTTTTAAGCCCCATGATGTGTGTCCTACAGTCTGAAACTGCCCCTATCCCCATATACACAGGTGATTACTTGAATCCCTCCAGGCCACCATCCCCACCTGGAAACAACCTGCTTCTTACCTGGTAATGTTCTTAATTGTTGCGGCCCTTCTGCCGACTCTAGAACATTCCATATGCCCTGCTCCAGGCTACCCCCAAGTGCAAAGCCTCAGGGAATTTTCCCCTTAAAGGGCGTGTCTCCTCTACCACTTCCAGCTGCTGAACTCACCTGCAAGGTGCCCACCTCACCTGGAGAACGTGAGATGAGGGTCACTGGGTGTGATCTGTTTCATTCACAAGGCCTAGAGCTTTGTGAGGGAACAAAGAACCAGCCCTCCATCCTGCTTGACATGTAATCTTGTAGCCGATACTTAAGACAAACCTGTGATTCCAAATGAATTGCATTTAAATTATCTTGTCTCACAGGATGAGTTAGAGTAGCACTGAATGATAGCCATAGATTTCGGAACCAAATCACTGGATTTGGATTAATAAATATCAAAATATTAAAATAAATGTCAAAATGTTAAAATTCCCAAATTTGGGGATACAGTTCATTTCTATAGATGATACATATGCTGAATGTTCTCTAAAGTTATTGCTGACATTCTTTTTACATTGACTAATGAAGTGGTTTCTCCTTTGTCTCATTTCACACACAAACTGTTACAAAGTACATTTTTGCTTTTCTTTTGGTGAAAAAATAAAACAAATGTGAAGGCACGAGATTGTTGCTAATGCAGTTCCAGGTTTTGAAATAAGTCCAAAGAGCCCTAAACCCTGTTTTCCACCATGCCCTCCCCTCCAGAAGCGTGTCACTGCAACACTCAAGATTAACATAGCAACGCAGTAAAACATTTGCATCTCCATGTTCTGAGAACAGGCCCCTAAAATAGACGCAGGGACTGAAAATTATAGGAAATCAGTGAAATTCTAGGATTGCCGAGATTCCCACAGGCCCAGCCCTCCCTCATGGAATGTGTGGGCAGGAGGAGTCCAGGCACCTTCACTTATGGGAGAATCAGGGGGGTTGCCCAGTCATGCACCCCACGGAGGCCGAGGGGAGAGGGATACAAATCACCGGGTACCTGCAGCAGGCTTCTGTCGCCTGGCACCACATGCCACACCCCAGAGAGGGCCACTCCAGGCTCCCTAAGCAAAGCCCAAAGCTGTGCTCCCCTGGGGGCTCAGGGTGTGGGTGCCATGCAGGCTGTGAGCCATTAGCCTCAGCCTCCTCACTCTTGCCTTTGTAGGAGGGGATCCAGGGCAGCAGGGTGGCAGGGTGCTGACTCAGTCAACAGAGGAAGGCCCTGGAAGGCAGCTCTGGCAGTCAGGACAGTGTTATTTGTGGGGACAGGAAGGGTGGACCCTGGGGGGTGTCCTGGACTCCTGGACCACTGCTGATGTTCCCTTTCTGGGTTTGGGAAGTAGTTACATGGGTGTGTCCGCTCTGTGATGATTCAGTAGGATTTTTTGTGCCCTTTTCTCTGTGTTTGCTTCTTCATAACAGTTTGAAAAAAAAACCTCAGAGTCCTTAGTAAAGCCCAGAGGGGTGGTGGGACCCCCAAGCATGGAAAGACTACATTCCCACCATCTTGAAAGGAGGAGGGCTCAGGGATGTTATTTAGTTTGTTCAAAGGA
The DNA here is from genome assembly GCA_006410935.1 of Redunca redunca. Lineage (NCBI taxonomy): Eukaryota > Metazoa > Chordata > Mammalia > Artiodactyla > Bovidae > Redunca > Redunca redunca. The sequence continues at coordinate 38,528 of SJYQ01004090.1, forward strand.
AGTGAAGAAATCAGGCATATCTTGCACAAGGGAAAGAAGAGTTGTTTGTCCTATGTCGGAGGTTAATAGGTGTTCAGAAGGCAGATGACTCGAGGCACTGGCGGGCCTCCTGCTGTGCCCGGCAGGCCGAGCGGTCTCCCGTTCACTCTGAGGGCACATGGAGGCTTCGACTGGATGATGTCCATGTGCACTGAGGGTTGTCTGCTTGATGGCTCTGTTTGCCCAGAAAATACCCCTCAGAGGGAGGAGAGAGGTGAGAAATGAATTAATAACAATGATGTTGGTGTTATTACCGAATAGCAGTGATGTGGCAAATCAGCGGAGAAAAAGTCAAGTAAAACCTTGGACAGCAAGGAGATAAACCAGTCCATCCTCAAGGAAATCAGCCTTGAATATTCACTGGAAGGACTGATGCTGAAGCTGAAGCTCCAAAACTTCAGCCACCTGATATGAAGACCCGACTCATTGGAAAAGACCCTGATGCTGGGAAAGATTGAGGGAAAGAGAAGAGGGTGTCAGAGGATGAGACAGTTGGATGTTATCATCGACTCAATGGACATGAGTTTGAGCAAACTCTGGGAGACACTGAAGGATAAGGAAGCCTGGCGTGCTGTGGGCCACAGAGTCGCAGAGAGCCGGGCATGACTAAGTAACTGCTGCTGCTGCTGAGTAACTGAACAACAAAAACCTATAAAGAGGGTATTTTTATTAACCCCATGCAGCTTACAAACTTGAACACAGTTTACACAGCCATCCAGGCTGAGTGCCTCCATTCCCTTCTTCAGATCCAGTCAGAACCAGAACAAGGGAAATTCCCGAGTGCCAACATTGTTATTGAGTGTGTCCGTGGGTCAGGCATTGTCCTAAACTTCACTTTTGTTTTGGTCGCACCACACAGCAAGTGGAATCTCAGTTCCTTGATCAGCGATCAGACCCACACCCCCTTCACTGGAAGCACTGGCGCTCTCAGTGTGGCCTGTCCTGTCCTGGGTGCTGCTGCCTCCTGACCACCAGCTCCACAGGGTTCGGCGTGGATGTGCCCCAAGCCCACTCTCCCCATGAGCTTCAGGGTTGTTGGTGGGTGAGCCCGTCTATCCAGCCTCTTCTCACTCTCCTGTGGGACCCACCCTGCACCCTCCCCTTCCCGGCTGACCCCAGCCCCAGCCAACAGCCTCCTCACCTGCAACCCACATGGGAATTTACAGTCCCAGAGCTTTGCCCGAAGGACACAAAACCATTGTGTGGCAGCCTTCGGCCTTTCATTGACCCCAGGTTGCCAAGCAGCTGAGGTGTGCTGGGAGCTGTGCAGACCCTGGGGGTGTAGCAGCCTCCCTGGCACTGGAGGCTGGCAGGTCTATTCCACCATGGAACATTGGCAGGTCCATCCGACCACTGAACGCAGAAGACTGTGTCTGGTCTCTGTCCCTAGGTCATAGTAGATACTCAGTAAATATTTATTGAATGAACAGGGTCAAGCGTTGTTCTAAACTTCACTTTTTTTCTGGCTGTACCGCACGGCATGTGAGATCTTAGTTCCTTGATCAGGGATCAAATCCACACCCTCTGTACTGGAAGCACAATGTCTTAACCACTAGACGATCAGCGAAGTCCCTTCACATCCCTGAACTCACTTGGTCTCCCTAACAACCCTCCTGATTTCACAGTCAAGGGAAAGGATGCACTGAAAGGTGTAGGAAGAAAGTGAGGAGTCTGATCACCTGCCTTTCACATCACCAGGGCGAGGACAGAGGAGGGCGGAGAAGGTGGCTGCTGAGGGTTGGCCCATTCTTCCCAGAGGAGGTGGCAGGAATGGTCCTGAACAGTGTACAAGGCAACAAAAAACTGTTCCTGTGTGAATGGCCATCATGCTATCCTCTGAAGCCAGCACAATGCCAAGTTCTCTGGAGCCAGCTGTAGAACACTCATCTTTCTCCTCCAGGCTTCCTGTGGGACCCTTGTATGCTGAAGGTCCCCAGAGCAGCAAGGTGTAGCCAGGCAGGGGAGAAGGGAGAAGAGGGCAGCCCTTGACTAAAGAAAGAAGTCTAGGCTTCTCTGGTGGTCTGGTGGTTAAGAATTTGCCTTGCAATGCCAGGGACATTGGTTCGATCCTTGTTCTGGGAAGACCCCACATGCCATGGAGCAACTAAGCCTGTGTGCCACAACTACTGAGCCCGATCGCTGTAACTACTGAAGCCCTTGAGCTTAGAGCCTGTGCAAGAGAAGAAGAGAAGCCACCGTTAAGAGAAGCCTGTGCTTGCTGCAGCTGGAGAAAGCCCTAGTGCAGCATCGAAGACTGACCATAGCCAAAAAATAATAAAAAATCAAACTGAGAAAGAAAGAAGTATCTGGAAAGCCAAGAGCACAGATCACATTCTCTCCTCTTCCAGGAACAAGGAATGGATGGGTCTCCCATTTTAATCTGTCATCTTGAATTACATGGGAAGAAATAGATGAACTTTGTGCAAGCTGCAAAGCCCAGGTCTGAGGCCAGGACTCCATGTGCAACTAGGGCCAGCCTGGAAGCTGATGCCACTCCAGGGCTGTCCTTTCTGCTCCAACCTGAAATGTGCATTCATCAGTTCCCTGACTGTAAGTTGCAACATGCTTGCCTCCCTAAACAATGAGTTACTCAGCCTACCTTGTGAAGGGCTCACTAGAAATGCTATCATACTTTGCATCAACTTCAAGGTCATGTTCATAACAATACATTCCATTCCTGAGGCTCCCCCAGGCCGATGTGTCCAGGACACTGTACAACCTGTGCTAAGCACCTGTCCCTCCCCAAACAGCTCTGTGCCATGCCCTGTGTGATACATTCTCACCCAAGTGGAACTTTCCAGAACAACTTGTCCAGGAGAAACAGACAGCAGGTGCCATGAAAATAAACAATTTGGTAAATTTGGAGCATCTCTGTATATTCTGGAAAACTTAGGGCTCCATTTACTGTAATGATTTCCTCTGTTGTTCCCACAGGCGTGTGACAGCGCCACCCCTGCCTCCACAGCCCGTGTTGGAAGATGTGATTTTACTGAACACACTCATTCGTGTTTGTGTTGTCCAGAGCTGTGCGTGAGCCTTAACAGCAGAGTTCAGTGCTAGCCTGTATGATCCACGAAGAATAAAAACATTTACTACCTGGTCCTTAGCCAGAAATCTTGTGACCCCATTTTGGATGCTATTTCTCCTTTCTTATCTGTAAACACTTTAGTTTACATTATATTTTGGCCTCTAAACTTCCCAAAGCTTCTTTTCTTATCATTACCCCCCGCCCTGAAACAGATCGAGTTCGTTTTTAGAATAGCAGAGTGAGGGTCCCAGGGCACTTGACAGGAGGCCGATAGAGCAGGCGACAGTGACAGGGTCTGCAGCTGGGCCTTGCTGCATCCCCTCACCCCGTGGTCCCCTGGGCTGTCCATCTGCAGTGGCCCAGCTGGTCTCTGGATTCTAGTTTCCTGCTTTCATTCTCGGTATTCATTTTATTCTTAGCTTAAGCTTGACACTTCCTCTTAGCCACATGCAAATTTCAGGCTGCCACAGATATCTGGAAAGTTACAGCCCCACGATGTCAGTGCTGAGGGTGGGACTGCATAGGGATTAAATATTTTTTTAACTTTCTCAATTATATTTTTTTGAGTTTCCACTAGCTGGTATTGTTTTGTAAGGAGGAAAATCCTTTGCAGTATTGGCAAGAAATCCAGGCTTCGACCCATGGCTCCCTCCTCTGAAAACTTTCCTCACTGGGCTTATTAAAGGATTGGCTCACCACCATTAGTTACTGAGCACCTTCTGTACACAGAGGTCAGGGAATGTGGATGAGTGGTATGTGGGCCCGGTCTGGGAAAATCTAGCAGAGAAGAGAGAGGTTTCCATATGCAGCCAAAATTCACAATGGCACAGAGAATGGTAGATGATGGAGCAAGGAGGGCAGGTAAAGAGAGGTGACTCGCTGCTGCCAGGGCCATGGGACACAGCGCTCCAGGCAGGGATGGGTGGGCTGTAGTCTACCAGCAAGGGGTCTCAGGGCTCCTGCATATCTGAACAGCAGGAAAGGTATGAAAAGGTGAGAGACCATGGTACTTGGGGCTGGGCTCAGGGTCCACTGGGAGATTGTTACCGCATGCAGAAGGATGGCTGATGCCTGGCTCTAAAGGACCACTGGTTTCCGGCAAGGTTGAATTGCCTCAGACTTTCAATCAGGATGGATTGGAGAGATTTATTTGTGTTACGAGCTTCCCAGGTGGCTCAGTGGTAAAGAATCTGCCTGCCAATGCAGGAGACTCAGGTTCGATCCCTGGGTTGGCAAGAGCCTCTGGAGAAGGAAACGGCAACCCACTCCAGTATTCTCGCCTGTGAAATCCCTTGGACAGAGAAGCCTGGCAGGCTACAGTCCATGGGGTTGCAAAAGACTTGGATGTGACTTAGCAACTAAACAACAATTTGTGCTGTAGAATGAAAGCTAGAGATACAACTTAATTTGGGACCAAATCAGTCCCTCAGCAGTGGCGCCAGTTTCCCCGCAGAAGTATAGAGGGATCCAGCGTCTCTGCATCCTAGCCAGCATCTGAGGTCGTCGTTTGTGCGCTTGCTGCTCTGACAGTTTGCACGTCCCTCGTGACCAGTGACCGTGCCTGTCTCTCCATGCACGTGTTTGCTGTGTGTACATTCTCTCTGCTGAGAGGTTCCTGCAGCCTCTGCCCACACTGAGCTTCCATTTCTTCCTTTCACACGAATAGCTGGGGAACAAATTTGTGGTTGCCAGGGTTAGAGATGTGGTAATGGGACAATTCCATATCTGGCCTGCGGTGGTGGTTACACACATCCTCACATGTGATTAAACGACATAGCACTACACCCATTGAACCAAGGTCAGTTTCCTGATGCTGAACTACATTTCTGGAAGATGGGTGGGGCACAGGGAGTAGGTACAGAGGACCTCACTACAGTCTTTGTGCATTCCTTTGTCTCCAAATAAGAAGTTAAAAAGCAAAGTCAGCACCAATCATTCTGTCGGTTCAGTTCACTCACTCAGTTGTGTCCTACTCTCTGTGACCCCATGAACCGCGGCATGCCAGGCTTCCCTGTCCATCACCAACTCCCGGAGTCCACCCAAACCCATGTCCTTTGAGTCAGTGATGCCATCCAACCATCTCATCCTCTGTTGTCCCCTTCTCCTCCTGCCCTCAATCTTTCCCAGCATCAGGGTCTTTTCAAATGAGTCAGCTCTTCCCATCAAGTGGCCAAAGTACTGGAGTTTCAGCTTCAACATCAGTGCTTCCAATGAACACCCAGGACTGATCTCCTTTAGGATGGAGTGGTTGCACCTCCTTGCAGTCCAAGAGACTCTTAAGAGTCTTCTCCAACACCACAGTTCAAGAGCATGAATTCTTCAGTGCTCAGCTTTCTTTATAGGAGGATCCCCAAACCCACAATTATTATTTTATTCCTCTTATCAACTAATTATTTGTTTATCTGCAAATATTCAGATCACATCATTTGATGTTAGGGCTCTATGTTCTCTATGTTCCCTAAAAATACACACAAAAAAATTTTTTTCCATCCCTAAGAAAACACACAAAAAGATTTTTTTCCCCCATCATGTGGAAAGGATTGTCACAGTTCACTTGAGGAAGTGAAAGAAGAAAACAGGATCTCCCCGCTTGGTCTCTGAGAGGGCCAGGAGGCAGAGGGAGTAGCCTTGCCATCTCATCCCAGTCCCCAACTCTCCACACAGGGACAGGCTGCAGACTGCTCCCTCAGCTTCCCCTGGCCTTTGTAAAAGGTCCCTTTGATGTGCCCTTTCTTATTTGTTTACACAACACCACAGGATTCCTGAATGTTGCAACCCATAGGACAGTTGGGTGGCCTTGCTTTTTTATGTAAAAGTGTTGAGAAGCACCTGTCAGACTCTGAAGATAATTAACCTTCATTGTTCTCATTAAGACTGAGTCAGACACTCAGCACCAATGTAGCCACTGGATGGGGCTGGGGTGGGGAAGAGTAGGTGGGGAGTGAGCGGCTGAGGTGCAGAGATGCTGGGGGCAGAGGCACCCACTGTTTGAGGTCAGTGCATCTGGGGCCTGGTCTAGCCGGATTGGGGCACAACCCACATCAGGACCTACCTGGCTGTGGCCTCCCGAGCTGCCTTGCAGAAGTGGGGAGACAGAGGTCCACAAGGAGAGACATCTCCTAGTCAAGAGCAGGATGAGAATCTCCATTACTGCTGGAAGGAAAACATTCCAGGGTGCAGGGATTCAGACTGTCTGGGGCCTTGCTGAGACTCTCGAGGCTGTGGGCTCTTCCTGACATGTATATTTGCTGGAGGAGAGGGATTAGGGAACTGAGGCAGAGAAGAAACACAACCTCCGCACAGTGACCGAGACAGTGGACCATTCCAGCCTGGATGAGGGCTGTCATGGAACAAAGGGGTTAGCAGAGAGTGGAGATGCCAGTGGCCCATTAGGCCACTGACAGTGGGCCACCTGTCAGTCAGGTCTCTTGGCCCATGGCCAGGAGCTGAGCAATGGTCAAGGATTTTACAGTAGCAGGGGGAAGTGGTAAAAGATCAGCTTCAAAAATGGAGCATCCGTGTGCACTGCAAAGAAGGGATTGTGGAGGGACAGCATGAGAGAGAGAACAGTTAGAAACTGATGGGAGAGAACACACAAACACACTTTCACACATGTACACATTCACACATATGTGCACACACAGCAATGGTGATCACTCAGGGCGGGGGCTGTGCCCATGGTAAATCCCTCAGGCTGAAAGTCTTGCTGTAGACAGGGTGCTTTGCCCATAGCCTCACCGTCCACAACAACCCCAGCAAAGCACAGTATCACAAAGAGGGAGGGCGGTCCAAAGCTTTCCGCTTTCTACTCCAAAGTATAATAAGACACCCAGCAAGGAGCAGAGACAGTACACAACCTTCCAGTGCAGTTTTTAAATGACAGAAAATTGTTAGCATAATGTGATCTTTTTACAGGAGTATTTCTAATATAGAATTGATTCTATTGCATAGGAGGGAATACACGGCCTGAAAAAAAGATGTTATAAGCTCCATGGTTGAGGTCATCAGATAGTCTAAGATCTTCCAAGATATTCTAAGATCCATCTTCACTGAGTACAAATCCCAGCACTCTCATTTAAAGACTATCTGGACTTCCCTGGTGGTCCAGTGGTTAAGAATCTGCCTGCCAATGCAGGGGTCATGGGTTCAAACCCTGATCTGGGAAGATCCCACATGCCAAGGAGTAGCTGTGTGCCACAACAACTGAGCCTGTGCACCCAGAGTCCTCTGCAGAGCAGCCCCACCTTCTCCAGCCCCTCCAGCCCACGCTCCGCTGGAGAAGCCACTGCAGCCAGAAGCCTGTGCACCACACCCAAGAGTAGCCCTGCACTCTCCACGGCTAGAGAAAGCCTTCGTGCAGCAATGAAGACCCAGTGCAGCTAAGAAAATATAAATAACTCTTTAAAAAATAAAAATCGAGAATGTCTGATACTAATATAAACACTGATGTCTTTTTTGTCCATTAAACATGGAAAACAGCAGTGAAGAGCAACAATGCCTCAGTTTCCTGCACAGCCTTGGGTTCAAGCATGTCTCTGGCTGAGTCTTGGTGTACCTGGCATTCGGTGGAGTACAGTAATTATGTTTCAGTTTCCAGTATGGCGAATATCGACACATAAACTCATGGAAAGAGAAGCTCTTCAGGGTTCTCAACCACCAACTCGATGGACATAAGTTTGAGTGAACTCTGGGAGTTGGTGTTGGACAGGGAGGCCTGGCGTGCTGTGATTCATGGGGTCGCAAGGAGTCAGACACGACTGAGCAACTGAACTGAACTGAACACACTTTAAGTGAAAAGGGGTCTGGAAACAAAAGTTTAAGAATGGCTGGTGTTTACAAGGAGGTTTTGGAATGTATTTGGGAGGAGGGGCTGGAGAAGGCAGAATTGCTCTGCAGATTGGGGTGGGCAGGTCAGTGTGGGAGGAGGCCAAAAGGGAGTGACCTGGGTGTGCGGAGGGTGAGGGGACCAAGCAAGCAATAGTCTCCCTGCATGGGGGCTGCAAGAGGCAAGAGGACTCAGGAGACCAGAGAGGGGCCAGCTGTGACTTGAGGAGCACTTGCTGCTGTGATGTAGCTTTCAGTTAGTCTTCTGTGCTAAAAGAATGGGGTGTGTGTGCATGCATGTTTGTGTGCATGTGTGTGTACAATTGTGTAAGAGCGGATCAGGCTGTGCTAAGTCAGTGTGGGGTAGAAATAAACATGTAGGCACTAAGACCCTCCATACTACAGAGCACTGCAGGTGACACAGGCCCCTGATGCCAGAGTGTACACCACTTTCAGAGTGTACGCCTCACCCCGGCACCCCCAGCACCCCAAGATCATAGGAATTCACAGAGGTCTGCAGGAGACTCTGGATGTGCTTGGGGTGAGGATGGAGAACTGGTCCCCCTTGTTCTTGACTTCAGTGTTTTCATGTGAGCACAGCAAAGGCTCACATGAAAAAGGGGAGTCCTCAAGTAGCAGGACAGCCATGGGACCACGCATGAGGCACTCTTACGCGGACACAGTGGGGACATGCTGAAAGGTGCAGAAGGCTTCTGGAGGCAGGCCTTCCCTCCAGCACCAGCAGCCAGAGCAAGCCAGGGCTCTGCTTGCAGTCCAGGGACAGCCGCCCAGGGACAGCCTGCTCTGGGGGTTATGGTGGCCCCTGCTGCCATGTGGGCCTTGGTCTTGCACTACAGACTCAGGCTCGGGTAAGATCTGTGCACTAAATCCTGCCCGGAGCTTGTCTGACATCGTGAATCGAATGGTTGCTAAATCTGTTCTTTCGCCTGTCTCCACGCCTGTGTTTTTGCTGGTTTCTCCTGTGGTCTCCCTTGATTCTCTCCTTTCTCAAGCAGTAAAAGCAGTAGAATGGACTTCCTAGGTCTCCGGTTGCAAGGTCTGAGTCTGCAAGTTGAGCAACTTAGAAACCCAGACACAGCACACAAAGGATCAGCGTTTAAAAACTTCCTGTGGAGACCTAGCAGGATGAAGAGCTGAACGGAAAATCAATCTATTTCCCAGGGATACAGGCACTGGGCTTTGTGCATTGCGAGTGCCTCAGGAGAGAAGAACCTGCTAGTGCAATTAGGGCCATGAGCCACCAGGGCAGCTGGGCTCAGAAGGTCTCCCATGGCCAGGGGGCCAGGGAAGAGTCAGGAACAAGAACCATCTCTGGTGACATGACTGATGACTAAACCAAGAGAATGAAACATTCACAGAGACCCTCCATCGTTCAGGCCAGGCATGTTTCCTGGGACTTGTTGTGAAAGCACCCTGACTGCTGTTTTGTGGCTGCTGCCACTGTGACTGATGATAACGCAGACCCACCTTGCCTAGTTCTTCTTCACTCTAGACATCAAAAGAGAGACCCATCAGGTTATCACATTGGAAAGAAAATGTAGTCAAGTTCACATAGCCTTTCGAATCCCGGGGCACAATGCTGGAAATTGTGAATTCACAATTTCTTTTAGAATGAAAGGTAGTCAAGTTCACATAGTCTTCTACATCCCTGGGCATAATGTTCTTTCAAGGTGAATTTGCATTCTTAAACGTGAACCTTCTCCCAAATGACCATCATTTTAAGGCAATAAAGAAAAGGCTTCCTGAAATACCTCCTACTCAGAGGCCTTGGTGGGGGCTTCCCAGGCCTGCTCTCCTTTGGTGGGTTCGAGACGCATGGTTTCTATGTGAGGACGGGCCATCTCAAGACAGCCGCTCTTAGATTTTGCTGTGTTTTAGAGCTCCCAGGAAGTTGATCAGCACAGGTTTTCAGGATCCTCTCTCTGATATTCTGAGGCAGGAGCTCTGGGGTGGGGCCCAGAAAACTACATTTGAACAGGCAATTCTAACGCAGGGCTCTAAGTGTTCAGAGGCCACAGTCCTGCTTTGCCTGGGACAGGCAGAGTCTCTGTGGGTGCCAGCTGTCGTGGCGTGAACGCTCAAGGCCCCCCTTTCTGCCTAAGGCTTCTCAGTTTGGGAGTGAACAGCAGGGCCACTCACGTGGGGCCTGGGCTGAGAGCCACATCTGCTGAGGTGGAGCCAGCGCTGAGGTGGGGTGTGTGACTCCCTCTGGCCTCTCTCTGCTCTGCTGCACGCCAGCTCTCTAATGTCAACTTAAAAAGATGCACAGCATCAACACGGCGGAGTAGAAGGACGTGCCCTTATCTTCTCCTGTGATGGCACCAAGATTGCAAGTAGCTGTTGAACAACCACCAACAGGAGAACACTGGAACCCACCAAAAAAGATACCCCACATTCAAGGACAAAGGAGAAGCCACGAGACAGTAGGAGGGGTGCAATCACGATAAAATCAAATCCCATACCTGCCAGGTGGGCGACCCACCAACTGGAGAACAATAGTACCAAAGAAGTTCTCACATTGAAGGTTCTAGGTCGCGCATCAGGCTTCTCAGCCTGGGCATCTGGCAAAGGGACTGAGAATCCCAGGGAATCAGACTTGGAAGGCCAGTGGGATTTGATTACAGAACCTCCACAGAACTGGGAGAAACAAAGATGCTACTCTTAGAGGACATAAATAAAAGCTTGTCTGCACCAGGACCCAGGAGCAGTGACTGCACATGAGACTGAGCCAGACCTACCTCCCCCTGGTGATATTGATGCTGAGTATCCACAGACTACTCTCTGAGTAGTAAGGTTTAAGCCCTCTTCTGAAGTTCAGACTCATTGGATATATAAGAAATGACTGTGTATTCCCTAAACAGATTGTATAGCCTTTCCATCTGGGAAATAATTAAATGCTATTTATTATATCTTGAAAACATGAATCTCACAAACTTTTTTTCATTGCCTGAAAGTTTTTGAGCACCCTGATTGCAAGTGCTACATGAATTACAGATAAAGATTGTAATTTAAGATTCCCCTGGTGGGGAGAAAATGCACAGCATGAGAATTGTCAGTAAAGTTTTATTTGGGGCAAAGTGAGGACTATATCCCTGGAGACAGCACCTCAGATATCTCTGAGAAACTGCTCCAAAGAGGTAGGAGGAAGGACAGTACATTTGTGATTTTGCTGAAGCAAGGGTACATGCAATCAAGCACACATTTTTCTAGAAGGTTTCTGCTTGTCACAAGGAGCAGTTGTCACCATGAAGGATTCTGGTGCTTTTCTAGATATGAGATCCGAGAATTGCTCTCATAAAATCAGTTTCTTAGCTATCCGAAGACCTGTTCTGTCAATTTTTCCAGATCCCGGAGAGTCTCCTTCCTGATCTCTACCCTGAGCTGCTTTCAGGGGGTGTTGAAGTCAGCAGCTGAACCATCGCATGATTTAATCCTCGTAGAGGTAGATGGCAAGTGCCAGTTTGTAGCTGACACTAGTACTTAATTCCACTCAAAGCACTGGCCATACAAGGGGCTGTATGGAAATTCCTCCCACATGTGTTCAGGTCCTGTGCTCGGAGCTTCCTGCCCAAGGGTTTGGGGAATTCTGTGTAATGGTTTTACTCAAAAAAATGGATAAACGTACACCTCCACCTCATACCACATTCAAAAGGAAATGCCAGAGGAAAACATTAAATATTGAAAACCCACAAGACTAATGGAAGGAACTGTAGGGGATTTAGAAACATGACATCAGCGGGGAAGTGCCTTTGTAAGTGCAGTAAGAAACCCAGAAAAAGTAAAGAAAAATACTGGCAGAATTGAACATTTGAAAACTAAAAGCTCTGGATGGATCTGGACTCCCTAAAGAATGCAAAAGGACAGTGACACTGTGGAGGAAATGAGGGTTGCCAAGAGCTGTCTTAGTGAGGGTGTGCGGAGGGCAGGAAAGCTCCGGGGCACCCCCTCCCCCTCCAGCTTGTGCTGCTGAGAGCTGGGTTCTGCCCGCTTCCTGGCTGCCCCTTGATCCTGTGCAGTTTTGGAACCTGGATCTCCAGTCTTCCTTTTGGTTTTGTGAGTAACCTGATGCGTGAATAAACGCCTTTGAGTTTACCAAAGTTCATTTGTTTTGCTTGCAACCTGAGCCCTGATTGATACACACTGTGGCAAATAAATTAGTTTCCTTCCTCAGAAAGGGGTTTTTAAAGCCATGCACTCAGGTGCTGTGGAAGCTACCGTCCTCCCGGCTCTATGATTCAATGAACACCTCCACATGGTTCTTAGGACTTCATAAAACTTCTTTACTCTCCAAGGGTTCAGAAAGACCCAAGATACAATGATGTCCTGAGAAACTTGCTTCAGATGTTTGCGTATCATTTTGGCTGCAAAGTCACCCCCCTTAATCAGTCATTTTTATTACTGGGAAAAGCAACAGCTGGCTGACCAATTTAGCATCATTCAGGTTCCACCTTGGCTCCCTGGTAAAGACACTGCTGTTCTGACTGCAACCCCTCAGAGCAAGCTCTATCACCCCAAGTTACAGATGAGAAAACTGAGGCCCTGAGTAGTGTGACTTGCTTTGCTTCACTCCTCAAAGGGGAAGAATACAGATGGAAACCCAGGCCTGCCCATCTCTGCTCTCCGCTTTTCCTTAATTGCTTCAGATAATACATAGCAATTCCACAAATTACTGAAACTGTCTTAATGGAAATTAGTCACAGATGACTTAGAGGTTGTACTTGTCTATTTAAAATTCTTGACTAGCAAAATAAAACTGTTGAGTGAGGTCTATGTGATTTTTAGTTAAAGATTGAAGGACAAGAATTTCCACTATAGGGCTTTCCTGGTGGCTCAGTGGTAAAGAATCACCTGCCAATGCAGGAGACTCAGGTTTGAACCCTGGGTCAGGAAGATCCCCTACAGAAGGAAATGGCAACCCACTCCAGTATTCTTGCTTGGGAAATCCCATGGACAGAGGAGCCTGGAGGGCTACAGTCTATGGGGTCACAAGAGTTGGACAGGAGTGAGTAAAGAACAAAAAATTTCCAGTATTGCTTCAGAACATTCTGACAGCTTCCACACCTGTCAACCGACAGTCTCCCAGTGCCTAGAGGAACGTTGTTAACCCAGAGTATAGATTGAGAAACTGAGGTCTGGGGCAAGGATCTGCTCTCTCCTCTCCAAGGTGCTGATGGCCTTCTCAGGCTGATGAGGCAAAGGGGCCATCACACCAAAGCTGCGCTTTTCCAGGGAAGTGGACACTCTGCATGATCCCAACCCCTCCCACCCCACTGGGGACAAAGTGGTCTGTTGCCTTTGAGCCTCCTGAGATTCAAGACTCTCATCAGTTAGTCTCTACCCATTCACCATGACAGGACCAAACAGTGCTTGTCTAAAGTGCTGGGAGAATTGGTGCGAGCTTTGAGGGGAGCTCCCAGAACACAGCATAAAAGGGCAGGAGATGATCCCAGTGGCTGGGAGTGTACGCTTGCTCACCAAGCTCAGGGGGTGGGCTTCCCTTCATTGGAGATGTGCTTGAACAGACCTCCAGGCTAGTTTGCAGTTGCTGTAAGCAGCCCCCTGTGCTAACTGGACATTCCCCCATCCCTGACCCACTCCCAGCCAGGTCATCACAACTGCCAGCAGGGCCCCAGCCCCACTTATCACAGTGAGGATCTGTAGTGGAGAAAGTGCTGTGACTACAGGAGCTGCTAACAGGTCATTACAATGCCTCAAAGGATATTTCATCATCAGGACAAGTCTCCCTGGCAACGCCAACTTGGTTCAAATGCACATTTTTGGTTTAAGCCCAAAAATGGGCTTAAAGGGAAAGTTTAAGATGGAGAGAAACACCCACAGGTCCATGCACAGAGGATAGGGAGTGGGGACCCAGATCTTGCCCTCAGGAAGTGACAGTTTATCAGGGAAGCTGATCACTGCACATTATTAACTAAAGTCCACACTTTATATATTACAGTTCATGCTATACTTTGTACATTCTGTGGGTCTGGACAAACGTATAATGACATGTATCCGTTATTACTATTGTACAGAATATTTTCACTGCCATAAAAATCCCTATATCCTCCTTCTATACATCCCTCCCTCTCTCCAACTTCAGGCAACCCCTGATCTTTGCAATTCTTATTCTCCATAGTTTCACCTTTGCAGGAGGTCATATAATTGGAATCATACAGTGTGTGCCCTTTTCACATTGACTTCTTTCACTTAGTAATATGCATCTAAGATTCTTCCTTATCTTTTCATGACTTGGTAGCATTTATTTTGGGGGCTGAATAATATTCCATTTTCTGGTTGTATCAGCCAGTTTATTTATCTAGTCACTGAATGAAAGACATAGAGGGTGCATCTAAGTTTTGGTAACTATGCTATAAACATCTGCATGCAACTTTTTGTTTCCACATGAGTTTTCAACTTATTCGGGTAAACAAGTGGGAGCATGATTATTGGATCACATGGTATGTTTAGTCTTAAAAAACTGCCAGACTGCCTCCAAAGTGACCACACCATTGTACTTTCCATCCAGTGATGAAAGAGAGTTCCTGCTGCTCCACACCCTCACCAGCAGTTGGTGTTGGTGTTTTAATGGTATTGCCTTGTTTTAATTTGAAATTCTATGCTGATGTATAAAGTTGAGCATCTTTTTAAAATAAATTTATTTATTCATTCATTTTTGGCTCTGGGTCTCTGTTGCTACGTGTACTTTTCTCTAGCTGTGGCGAGTGGGGGCTCCTCTCTAGTTGCGGTGCTTGGGCTTCTCGTGGCGGTGGCTTCTCTTTTTGCAGAGCACAGGTTCTAGGGTGTTTGGGCTTCAGTCGTTGTAGTTCCCAGGCTCTAGACCACAGGCTCAATAGTTGTGGTGCCTGGGCTTAGTTGCTTCAAGGCATATGGGATCCGCCCAGACCAGGGATCGAACCCGAGTCTCCTACACTGGCAGGTCGATTCTCCACACTGAGCTATGAGGGCAGCGCTGAACATCTTTTTATATACTTACTAACCACTTATAAACCTTCAGTGAGGTATCTGTTCAAATCTCCTGCTCATTTTCAGTTGGGTTGTTATATTCTTATTGAATGAGTTTACGGAGTCACTTGCAAACTTTGGCTATCAGTCCTTTATCGGATATATATTTTGCAAATATTTCCTCATGATCTGTGGCTTGTCTTTTCATTCTGTTAACAAAGTCTTTCACACAGCACAAGTTTTAAATTTTAATGAAGTACAACTCATTAGTTTTTTGTTTTCTTTTGGTTTTTCTTTTCAAGGTGTCATATCCTTGGTGTCATGTCTAAAAGTCATTGCCAAATCCAAGGTTATATAATTTTCTCCTATGTTATCTTCTAGGAGTTTATAGCTTTTTGTTTAAGTCTATGATATGTTTCAAGTTAATTTTTGTGAAAGGTGTAAGGTTGTGTCTAGTTTTTTTTTAAATTATTTTATTTCTTTAACATGGATGTCCAGTGGCTCCAGTACCATTTGTTGAAAAGAATATCCTTTCTCCAAACTGCATTTGCTCCTTGTCAAAGATCAGTTGACTATATTAATATGGGCCTACTTTTGAGCTTTCTATCTTGTTTCGCTGTCTTGTCCATTCTTTCACCAATGTCACACTGTCTTGATTACTGTAGTTCTACAGTAAATCTTGAAGCTGAGTGATGTCAGTCCTCCAATTCTGTTTTCCTTCATTAATTGTGTTAGCTATTCTGGGTGTTTTGCCTTTTCACAGAAACTTTAGGGTCAGTTTGTCAACACTGATAAAACAACTGCTGGGACATCTTTTTAAATTGGAACTGCATTGAATCTATAGATTATATTGGGAAGAACTGACATCTTGACAACATCAAGTCTTCATATCTGTAAACATGGATTACCTCTCCATCTATTCAGATCGTCTCTGGATTTTTTTATTTTCCTGATTTAGATATTTTACATTTTTGTTAGAGTGTACTGAAGTGTTATAGCTATTTCACTTTTTGTTGCTAATACAATGTATATTTTTCTTAATACACATTTTGATGTTACTCATGCAGTTAGTCTCAGAGGTTGAATTCTGGCTCTGCCTTTTCTCAGTTGTTCAACCCGTGGCAAGCCCTGCCATTTTCTGGCTGTTTGCTTTTTCTTCTCTGAAGAATGCCCCTGGCTTTATTCGCAGATTGACCTCTAGGCTTTCCAGATCTTTGTGGAGATGGAACGCCTGCATGGTTTGCCTTTGGGACTATCCTTACTGCCCTCCAGGGAACCCTGCAACGTGAGACTGTGGCTCCCTCCAAGCCGACCACATCTGTGGCCAGTGATGTCACTAAGGATATATGTGTGGTCATGGATGACTGCAGACTATTTAGAAGGCAGTAGAGAGGTACCTGGAAGCCCACTCCAGTACTCTTGCCTGAATGGATGGAGGGGCCTGGTGGGCTGTAGTCCATGGGGTCGCTAAGAGTCAGACACGACTGAGAGACTTCATTTTCATATATTGGAGAAGGAAATGGCAACCCGCTCCAGTGTTCTTGCCTGGAGAATCCCAGGGACGGGGGAGCCTGGTGGGCTGCCGTCTATGGGGTCGAACAGAGTTGGACACGACTGAAGCGACTTAGCAGCAGCAGCAGCAGCAGAGAGGTACCTGGCCTCTCGTGATGCTGAGAGACGAGATGGTGAGAGATGGAATTTGCGCTAACAGAATTTGCCATGATTCCACTTCTAGGGCTTGGGCTCATGGATAAGCACATTCTTGAGAGGACTGAAATTAGAGTTTCAGTTCAGTTCAGTTCAGTCGCTCAGTCGTGTCCGACTCTTTGCGACCCCATGAATCGCAGCATGCCAGGCCTCCCTGTCCATCACCAACTCCCAGAGTTCACTCAGACTCACATCCATCGAGTCCGTGATGCCATCCAGCCATCTCATCCTCTGTTGTCCCCTTTTCCTCCTGCCCCCAACCCCTCCCAGCATCAGAGTCTTTTCCAATGAGTCAACTCTTCGCATCAGGTGGCCAAAGTACTGGAGTTTCAGCTTCAGCATCATTCCTTCCAAAGAACACCCAGGGCTGATCTCCTTCAGAATGGACTGGTTGGATCTCCTTGCAGTCCAAGGGACTCTCAAAAGTCTTCTCCAACACCACAGTTCAAAAGCACAAATTCTTCGGCACTCAGTTTTCTTCACAGTCCAACTCTCGCGTCCATACATGACCACTGGAAAAACCATAGCTTTGACTAGACAGACCTTTGTTGGCAAAGTAATTAGAGTTTATAATGGTGGGCAAAAATGAATCACATCTAGAACTGGAGATGGGCCTGGGACTTGTTGGCCCTTCTGTGTCCCTTGGCCTTGCCATGATGCATTCTCACCAGGTCAGTCTCTTTTTTTCATACTCTTTCCTCCCATGTGGCTAGTGCAGTAATACATTGATGAATTTTCCACCCTTGGGTTTCTGGGGGGCCCTGAGCATGGGCTGTGTAGTGGCAGACCTTAGGACGCAGGGGACAGGGAGCTGACCTTTTCCCCATGTTCTTGTCCCTCTGTACCATGCTAGAGAGGCACAATGCAGTGTGATGGCTTAGGGGAAGGGGGGTGAGGGACTGGGTGCCCTTGATTTGTTTCTAATCTACGACTTAGTCCCAAGGGGCAGGGGGCATGCTTGGCATCCTTGTTAACTAGTCCCTAACCCCTGGCAGTGTCAGCTGGTCATTTCTGTGCCTGAGTGTTTCCAAGGTCCTATGGGGGTAACAGTGGTCAGCTCTCTGGTCTTGGGTTCAGTCCTTCAGGGCTCTTGCCATTCCACTTTTCCATGTGACACACAACTCGTATATTTATGATTCTTCATCTAAAAGTGGAAAAATAGAAAAAATATAGAATGGGTAAGATGGAGTAAGTCTAAAGTTTACACATAAGATGGAAACACCTTTTATTCTCTTTGCAGCTGATCTGAGAGTCCTTCATAGGGAGACAGCCTTTGTTTAAGGTCATAGTTGAGACACCCAGAAGTCTGACTATTGGCAGAACTGGTCTGCACTAATGAACAACCTTTTCCAAGTGGGAGGAGATACTCAGAGAGGAAGTGGGGACAGTGAGGTGAAGGTGGTCAGAGGTAGACGGCTCCGAGGTAAAGAGCAGTGTGGTCTGCAAACATACGGGACACACTGCAGTGAAAGCAGTGTTGAGTCCCACTTTGCTCCTAGGGCCGCATGAGGTCAGAAGAGAGAGATTGTGTGGGTCAGGGCATGGGGCAGAGCTATGAAGAATTATACCCCAGGAACTCACAGAAACTGTGAGAAGGCTCTGGACCACCATGGGCCATGGAGTTGGGGTTTGGTGAGTGGAATCAGCTCTCTGAGAGTCCTGGGGACCTAGTGGGCACCAGGGTTCCTCTTGATCACAGTGGAGAAGACTGGTCAGGAACTGATAACTGTGATACAAAACATTAAGTCCATGCTGGAGAAAATATCTGCTCCATCAGGTAAGGCCTTCTGTCCTTCACAGAAGCAACTGAGTCAGTAAGCACTCAGGGACAGGTGGGGTGGAGTCTCGAGGGGTGGGCTACCTGGGCAGTCATGTTTAGGTTCTGGCATGGGCTCAATGTGTCCCCCAAATTCATATGCTAAAGTCCTAACCCTGAATGTGATCATATTAGAAGATGAAGCCTTTGGGAAGTGATTAGAGTTTGATGAGGTCATGGGGGTGGGGCCCCCATAATGGGAATAGTGTCCTTACAAGAAGAGACACAGGAGCTCCCTCTCTGTGCCATGACACAGCAAGAACATGTCATGCCAGCCAGGAGAAGTGCTTTTACCAGGAAAAAATCTGCTGGCACCTTGATCTTGAACTTCCAGCCTCCAGAATGATGAAAAATCAATGTCTGTTGCTTAGGCCACCCTGTCTGTGGTGACCAGAGCTGATGAACACAGGGTCTGATTCCAGGGAAGGAGGGTAGGAAGATGTTTTCATCTGGCTCTGTCCACACCTGATCCAAACTGTCTGCTGGGGAAAGAAGGATTGAGACTCCTCAAATGCACAATTCTTTACACAGCAGACTGACATTTAAGACTTTTGGAGTTAAAACATCGTAATAGTTTAAAGATGTCTTGCATGCCACTGTCAGTACATCAGAAACCACCAACCTGTGCCGTCAGATTAAATGGTGTGGGAGAAAGGTTCTCTCGAAATCAGCTTTGTTAGCTTGTTCTTTTAAGAAAGAACTGTAAGTGCTCCTCTCGCCTGCTTTTATTTATTTATTTATTTTTTGCATTTATTTTTTGTGGTATTTATTCCCGGGCCATAAGTTTTTGTTTCTTCAGTTTCTTCTGGGATATCTTTTTCTTCTGTGCAACCTCCTCTTCTGGTTTAGGAACAATCTGTTCTTTTTCAGTAAGGATCATCTCAATGTGGCAGGGATAGCTCATGTAGGGGTTGATCCGACCGTGAGCTGCCGGGGTCCAGCCCCCGCAGGATCCAGGGAAACCCGAAGGAGAAACGGCATCGGCGATTGAGATTGATATAGAGAGAGAGATAGTTAAGAATGTTGTAGATAAGAAAATAGAGGAGAGAAGAAAAGAGGCTGATGTTCCTTGGTTTATACAGAAAGTCAATAAAGTCTCAAGACAAGAGACTTGCACCGTCTACGTGAGGCCGCAGGTGCCCTCCCGGCCTCCCGGGGGAGTGCCGGTTCAGGTCTTGAAAACCCAGGCAAATAAGTAGACACGGCGGACTTCTGTACTCCAGATGGGAACCAGCCTGAAAGACAGAGTAAGAAGAAAATGATTGACACGAGGAGATCAAGCTGCTTTGATGAGCAAGATCCATGGCTTTATTTTTACATGGGACTTATATACCTTTTTCGTACAGAGAGGAAATGAAAGACGAAAGGTCATACAGAGTCAGCCCAACATTCCAGCAGTGTTGCCCTTATCGGAACCATGATTTTTTTGCATACCTTTCCCACAAAAGATGTTGTGTACAGTATCTTCTGGCCTTGGAGGCCTGTGAACATTTTATGACCCTCTTTTGATAAAGGCTGCTCAACTAGAAAACTTATTTTCCCTAAAAGTGTTTTTCTTTATATTTCTAATCTATGTCAGCCTCAGAAAAATGCCAAAAAGAGTTACGTTTTACACAGAGCAAAGGTGCAGTGAGTTACAAAAAGGAACCAATTAGCTCAACAGTCTGATATGGTTAAATTCAAGGCTACACTTGTTTTTCTAGCATTCTCACTATGTTAACTAATGCATTTCCAGGTGCACAGTGGATAAGAGATATGGGAACTTAGCAACAAGTATTGGCCCAATAATGAAATCCTACATCAGCACTAGCACTACTCTAATAACTTTTAACTCCTTCAAAGGCTCTATGTTTTAGGCTTTCTATGCTTCTCACAGTTGGGAGGCTGTAAATAATTGTATGCATAGCTGTAAGAGTCTGGATATACCTGCCAAGCAAGCTAGAATGCTAATAGAGGGGGTTTGATTTGAAATATTCCTCTCATGTCCAGGAGACTTATTAGCTATAGCCCTAAGTTGATTTTCTCCAGAGAAAGGTGGTCAGGGTCAGTCCCCTGTTAATGTCAGAGGAGTTGGGGAAAGTCATGGAACAGTAAAACAGACAGATTCTGGTTTTGGGGTAGATGCTCGAGAAAGCCTAGGGAGCCCCTTGAGTTCTGAAGCCTTGCTTAACAGTTCTCTTCCACATGACCTTTGTCATGAGTGGGATCTCCCATGGCGGCTCCCGGCAGTGAGCTCTGTAAGTCCTGTGCCGCATCTTGGGGGCTTTGTTCACTTGGATGTGCTCAATGACCAGAGAATCTACATCTAAGCCCTTAAGTTCAGCATTACTCTCTGCATTTTTGAGCATGTGTAGTAAAAATTCAGCACTCTTTTTGGGCCACCGACCCTGAGTCCAGCCCCACTGTTTGGCCTGTGCACACCTACCAACTCCACCATTGTAACGACGGAATGGCACACATTGCTTCTTTAACGTGACATCCTTCAGATACTTGGTGGCTTTTCGGATATGCATACCCTTTATGGCCTGGGCAGTTTCACGAGTGTTCTTAAAGTGTACACGAAGATTTGAACCTCTTGATTTGCATGCTAAAAAATACCGGAAAAAATTTTTTGGGGTTAATCTCGGTATCTGCGTGCCTCATACTCCACAATAAGAAATGTTGCTTGCTCACTTACATTTTGTGGGGTTTTCTGGGTCAAGTGAATAGCGCACCATTTTTAGGGGTGACCTCAGGGCGCTTACTGGAAAAGGACTCTCGCCTGCTTTTAAACCACACCCTGGAGATGATGGCCTTCCCCAGTGGCTCAGTGGTAAAAAATCCACGTACAATGCAGGAGACACAGGAGAGGCAGGTTTGATCCCTGGGCTGGGAAGATCCCCTGGAGGAGAAAATGGCAACAACTCCAGTATTCTTGCTTGGAATACTCTGTGGACAGAGGAGCCTACAGTCCATAGGGTCACAAAGAGTCAGACATGACTGAGCACATACAGGCAGGCAGGCCTGGAGATGGTGACTCTTAGAGTAACTGTCCGAGTCCCTGTCCTCCTGGCCTCCGTTGAGCCAGGTTCCTGCTCTCTCCACTTGTTCAGGGTCCGGCATGTTGGAAAGTTTCTGGCCAGAGGGCTGGTTGTTGCTCAGACACTAGAGCCTGTTCTCCTTATTCCTCTGCTTATTTCACATATTAAATCCTGTTCTCCTTATTCCTCTCCTTATTTATAGAGAGCAAAGAAATCACTTTGATTAAAAATTTAACTTCCAAAAGCATTTAAAACCCAGTTAAAGTCAATAGACTTTGGCATAAGAATGCAATGATCTCAGCTTTTCATGCTTAATTTATAAAAATAAATGGCAGACTTGAGAAGATATACTGATTTGTTTCTTTTGGGCAGTTGATGCATCAGGACATGCATTTAAGAGAGACCATTGTTAAGTATGTTGTAACTCCTGGCCTTCATTATAAAACCTGGGGCTGAATAATGACAATTCTATTAAGCTCATTATTGGTAAAGTTTGAGAAACAATTGCTGAAAAACTCAAGTGTTTCAAAATTCAGATCAAACCAGGGTTTCCCTGGTGGCTCAGTGGTAAAGAATGTGCAAGCCAATGCAGGAGACCTGGGTTTGATCCCTAGCCTGGGAAGATCCCACATGCCCCAGAGCAAGTAAACCCATGCACCACAACTGCTGAACTGGTGTTCTAGAGACCAGGAGTCCCAACTTCTGAACCTACATGCTGCAGCTACTGAAGCCTGCATGCCTAGAACCCATGCTCTGCAACAAGAGACGCCCTTGCACTGCAAGTAGAGAGCAGCCCCTGTCTGCCACAACTAAAGAAAAAGCCTGTGCAGCAGTGAAGACCCAGTCTAGCCAAAAATAAAAATAAATTGATTAAACTTACAAAAATTCAAACCAAAACCAAACCCAAACCCCGCCAGGGGCAGCAGCTTGGTCTCTGGCAAGCTTAGAAATATGCGTGTATGTGTTTTGTGGAGGACAGTTAGGGTCTGGGCGTCCTGTATTCTAACCTCATCACCTGGGATCACCCTTTGGTGTGACAGGCTGGCCCAGAGCACCAGGCATTTGCTGTCGGTGGCCTATTTCAGGGAGGCTGGAACAGCTCCTTGTAACCTCATCACATGGAGTCAGGGCCATTGCCAAGAGAAGTTGCTCTGGGTTGAGGAGCTGAAAGAGCAGGTGAGCTGCACAGGGTTCAAGGTCCTGCCTCGAACTCAGTGCTGGGAAGAGGCTGAAATGACCCTGTGAGAGAGGGAGGGAGGAATGAAAGGCGTCTGCAACTGGTGAGCCGTGCAGGACATAAGATGTGTACTTTTAGGCCTGGCAAAGGTCATTGCCTTCCCTCTGAGCAGCAAAGGAGTCACGGTGTTTTAGAGCTGGAAGGAGGCTGCCTTTAGGTCTAGGCACTGTCAGAAAAGGGGAGCAGCAAGAAGGGCCTCTTGCTGCCTGGCGGGCACACAGAGGGGCTCTGTCCTGCAGTCCCTCCACCTGCTGAGCTCTCGTGGTTGTCAAAACACTCGAGCATTCCTCAGCTAACCCAGGACACAAAGCGAGCCCTAGGCCTGGAGCGAGCCGCTCACACATTTTATTAGTCCGGGCAAAGTCATAAATTCCCCTCTGGAATGTTGGTCTGCCCCCACTTCTCTGCCCCTCCAATGGCCCAGCCTGAGCCACAACCAGCTGGCAAGTCCAAGGCAGGCCGATTTTCTTTCCTTTGTAAAGTGAACTTCTCAGTTCACTGTAATATTATTTATTTTGCTAAGTATTGAAGTCAAAGGACAAAAACTAAAAAAGTCAGATACAATATTTATATTCACAAGCAAATACAGGATACATGTATATGAAGTACGTGTATATGTCTAAATCTGTACATATATATCAAATATATATGTATTTGAGCTTTGCCAACTCTTTATTGTGAAATACAACACACTTTCAATGTAATCTAAGCAACAGTTATCACGTGGTTGCCCTGCCTGTGGCAGGAGGCCCCTGAGACAGTCCCTTTTGGATCACCCCACTTTGCCCTAGCAGGGACCACTATCCTGATTTGGGTATCCTCATCCTCTTGCTTTTCTTTGTAGTCTATTAGCTAAGTATGCGGGCTTCCCAGGGGGCTTAGTGGGTAAGTGTGGGTTTGATCCCTGGCTTGGGAAGATCCCTTGGAGGAGAGCATGGCAACCACTCTAGTATTCTTGCCTGGAAGAGTCCACCGACAGGGGAGCCTGGCGGGCTACAATCCATGAGGTCACAAAGAGTCAGACATGACTGAAGAGGCTGAGCACAACACACGTCTAAATATCTATCCCTAGCAGTTCAGTTTAGCTTAGCTTTGAACTGTATATTAACAAACTTCTCCATTTGCATATGTGTGTTTCTGGTGTCTTTTGCTCAGTTTTGCTTGGCAGATGAATTCACCATGTTGTTGAAATGGTTCACACAGCCTCAAGGCAGTAGTGCATGTCTTTGCACAGATATGCTACTTAAAAAAAAAATAGTTATTTTATTTTGGGCTGCGCCGAGTCTTCATTGTTGTATACGGGCTTTCTTGTGAGTTACTCTTCGCTACAGTGCTTGGGCTTCTCATTGCGGTGGCTGCTCTTGTTGCAGAGCATGGGCTCTAGGGTTCGAGGGCACCAATAGTCGTGGCACATGGGCTCAGGAGTTTTCGCCTCTCAGACTCCAGAGCGCATGCTCAGTTGTGGTGCACAGGCTTAGTTGCTTTCTGGAGCAGGGATCGAACTAAAATATTTTATTAGTTAGTGCAGGTAATTTATCTTAACCCTCTGTGTGCTATTTTTCACTGGTAAAATGGAATAATAATCCCTGACCTGAAAAGTTGTTCTAAGAATTAACCAGACAGGTCTCTGGACACAGTAGAATTTTAACAAGTGCTCATTTCCTGTCTCCTTTCCTTAAATAGTAATTGCAAACACCACTGAAATGTCTGTTTATCCGCACTTTCTGATTATTGAAACTTAGATAAGGGCATTCCTCTTATCATTCATGTGCTCCAAACCACCAAAATGTGGGGGATGCAATAATCTAATTAAGATGCTCTTTCTATTTTTAAAAAAGGTATATTAACCTATTATCAAAATCATTTTCCTTTGATGTATCTTGCCAAATAAGTTGTAAGTCATCAGTCCTTTCTCAGACTGAACATTTGGGAAGAGTGTGTTTTAAAATGTGTGAACATTCCAGGATCTTGACACCCAAGAATTCTTAATACAGACCTCTGGCATGAGGATTTCCTGAGCAGTCCTTCAGGCCTGCAGGCCATATGGGAAGAGCTGGATTTTGCTTTTTATACACCATCTTAAAATGCTTGAAGATTAACTAGCTTTGCTTGATTCTAATCCCATTTTATACAGAGTTATTATGACATGAACTATTTTTAAGACAAGTGATATAATTACTTACTTCTATCTTTGATATATTATTTTTAACAGTTAAATATGGTCTTTTTGGAAACATTTTAAAAGAGGGACTGGCTTATATTAGATACAAGTAGAATATTCAGCATTTTCCAAGAGCAACACATAAAATTTTTTAGTCATATTTTATTCATATTAAACATGTGGTTATTGCATTACTTAAAAATATCAAAATAATTTACGACTTTGAGAAAATCCACAATGCTGGTCCTTATTTTTTTTAAAAAGAGTGAGTTGGTGGGTGGAGTGTTGTTTTTTACAGTTATTTTTCTTTGGATATTTTTAGGGTGTTTTACTATTAAGCTTGCAAACAGGAAAGCAAGACTTTGTCCTTGAGTCTTAGAATACAGTTTTATTTCTCATTTCAAATTTTGAAGATTTTGGCATTACATAGTTTTGCTTTTGAAAAAAATCATTTAAAAAGTCACCCATATTTTTAATAGGGCCTCCCAGATGGTGCAGTGGTAAAGAATCTGCCTGCTATGCAGGAGACACAAGAGAGTAGGGTTCGATCCCGGGTTAGGAAGACCCCCTGGAGTAGGAGATGGCACCCCACTCCAGGATTCTTGCCTGGAAAAGTCCATGGACAGAGCCTGGCGGGCTACAGTCCACCGGGTTGTAATGACTCGGACAACTGAGCACAACTAAGAAGGCATGTATATTTTTAATGCACGTGTATTTTTAATGAGCCATTTCAAAGGACTGATAAATTAGTACAACTCTCTGCTTCTCCACTTATGTTTTTTTCTCCGACAATGGAATTAGTGTCTGGAAAAATGGAAAGATGGCCTTGGCAGGTTGGAAGAAGCAGTATTTGCGAGGAGCTGTGCCCAAGACCATCAGATCCTGGAAGATGTGGCAGGAGAAAACCCCGGTGGGAGGCATGAAGGCCTGGCTAATGCAGGCACAGCACCAGTCTCCTCCCACCAGGTAAATCAGAACACAGTGGGAATCCGTGCCTGGGGAGGACATACCACCAAACTTTAGTTCCTGTCTGAACCATCTGGGATGCATTTGCTCCCTGTGGACACTCGAATCTGCTGGATGTCTGGGACGCTGGCCCCACTTTGGCCGATGCCTGCTTTTCTGCAATCTCTCACTCTACCACCCAGGGCTGGTCCTCACCACAAGTGTTCTCCCGCCTCACACTCACCCAGGATCATCTCATCAACTCTCAAAGTTGCAGCTCTCACCTACTGATCACCTGTGCCCCAAAGTTTACTTCCAACCCTGTCTCCTTACTGAACCTGAGTCCCTGAGGCATCTTCACATTTCTGGTTCCCTCACTGGATCAGCTACATACCCTTGCTTTGCATGTGCACACTCCTCACACAATCTGTGTTCATTTTAGGCAACACTCCACCCAGTAGCCTAGGCTAGAATAGTTAGTCTTGTTTGTCTACTTGGATTCTGTCATCAACTTATCCAATTAGTCACTAGTTTTGTTCTGTTGATTTTATTTCTCAAAACCATCCCCTCTTCTCTGTCCCAACCCTGTGCCTTAGTTCAGACTATTCTCATTATGTCTTACCTCTTATTTAAAAAACTGCTTAACTGGGTTCTCTCCCTCCTACCCTAATTAACAATGGATAATTCAACCAGAGATCCTCCTGAAACATAAATCCAACCCTATTTTCTCTAATTAAACTGGTTCAATGGTACTCTGTCTCATTTAAGGAAAGTCCAAGCTTCTTAATGTGATGATTAAAGCAAGTGCCCTGATCACACTTGGGTCTTTTCCCTCTGGGCAAGAGCTAGTCTCTGATGCTGAATTTGGAAGACTGGGTTTAACGGGCGTGGTACCTGCCTGCCCCTCTGGGCTCTGAGTGTTGGAATTCATAGAGCCGAGTTTCTCATGAAAAGTCATTGAAATGAGTTCACAGGCACATCCTCTGCCCATATGGAGTTTTGAACTAAGAAGTTCAGTAATATTTCTTGTAAAACCGTGGTGGAATGTATTGCCTACTACAAGTAGTAATAAATCCTTCTGTGAATTCTCTTCCAGGAAATTTTTAGTCTCTACAATTGGAGGCATCTGTTTTCTGTTGTCAGAAATTTAAATCTGCGTAACCTGGGGTCTCCTTTGGCTTTAAGTGCCAGAAAACTTGGAACTAGATATATTAGCCAAGGATTGTAAACTGCTTAGCTCTGCTATCAGAGTCTATGGATGCCTTCGGCTTCCTTTAAATGGATTCTTTTCCTTAACCCTTGGAAGACATTCCTGACTTTTCTGTTCTCTAACAACTTAAAAGATTTCTTGGGGTGAGAGGACTCAAAGCTCTATCAACATTCCATATTATGGCTTTTATATCTTGGTTATTACCTTCTAGCCTTTACCCACATGTTTTTATAAAGTTGCAGTTTTTTACTTAATATGAGAAAGATCAATAAATTCTGTTCATTTCATCATCTTTCCGGACTTTCTTGTTTCCATTATTTTCATCTTATTCAGACCTCAAACTTTCTGGCCAGGATAACTGCAATCTTCTTTCCATGACTCTACATCGAGATTTTCTATCAATCCAGCTTCCAAATGACCAGCCAAGCAATCTGAACTTCATGTGGTGGGGCAGCTGTCTGTCTAGCAAGGTTTTTAACTTGTGCCTAGATATATGAATGTTTGCATGTTACTTACTTAGGAAAGAGGACTGTTATGTTAAGCCTGGAATTTGTTTTTAGAGGTGATGATAGTACTCAAAGATTCAGATATATCCAAAGATTCTAGAAACCTCTTGGAAGGGATGAGTTGGGGACTCCAATCCCTACTGTCTGAGAATCTGTGTATAATAGGATGCTAAATGAGACTTCCCTTATAGAGACACTCCTGGAGGCTGAATACAGTAGATAAAAAACACTGTGTATTGTTTGATCTGTCTTGAGATTCTTAGCTTATCATCTTCTTCCAGGATAAATAAGAAAGTAGGGAGAAATTATTTTGGAGAGACTTATTGGTGTGTTGCACATTTTGTCTCCCTCCATGGGAAAGTGGGGGTATTTCTCCATTTTTCCAAGCCACCAGCTGGGTGAGGGGCAGTTCAAGTCAGTGGGAGAGCTGGACAGGTGACCCCAGGAATTGGGAGCCGATAAAGATCTCATATCTGATTCTCACATGGAAACATCTAAAGGTGAGAGCCTGGCTGGAGAATTGGAGAGAAGATTGTAGTTGGAGAATGCTTCATTCACATGGGTGGAGGGGTGAAGCTGTGAGTTTCCATGGGTGAGATGCGGAGTCAGGGTTGAATCATTTCGATAGTTGTTGTTCAGTCGCTAAGTCATGTCCAATTCTTTGTGACCTCACAAACTGCAACACACCAGGCTCCTCTGTCGTCTATTATCTCCCAGAGTTTGCTCAAATTCATGTCCATAGAGTCAGTGAAGCTACCTTACCCTCTGCTACCTCCTCCTCCTTTTGTCCTCAGTCTTTCCCAGCATCAGGGTCTTTTCCAAGGAGTCGGCGCTTTGCATCAGGTAGCCAAAAGTATTGGAACTTCAGCTTCAGCATCAATCCTTCCAGTGAATATTCAGGGTTGATCTCCCTTAGGATTGACTGGTTTGATCTCCTTGCAGTCCAAGGGAGTCTCAAGAGTCTTCTCCACAGCTCAAAGGCATCTGTTCTTTGGTGCTCAGCCTTCATTATGGTCCAACTTTCACATCCGTACATGACTACTGGAAAAACCACAGCTTTGACCATATGAACCTTTGTCAGCAAATTGATGTCTCTGCTTTTTAATACACTAAGTTTGTCATAGTTTTCCTTCCAAAGAGCAAGCATCTTAATTTCATGGCAGCAGTGATTTTGGAGACCAAGAAAAGAAGATCTGTCACTGCTTCCACTTTTCCCCCTTCTATTTGCCATAAAGTGATGGGACTGATGCCATGATCTAGTTTTTTAGTATTGAATTTCATGCCAGCTTTTTCTCTTCTTTCACTCTTAACAAGAGTCTCTTTAGTTTATCTTCACTTTCTGCCATTAGAGTGGCATCTGCATATTTGACGTTGTTGGCATTTCTCCCAGCAATCTTTATTCCAGCCTATGATTTATCCAGCTTAGCATTTCACATGATGTACTCTACATAGAAGTTAAATAAGCAGGGTGAAAACATAAAGCCTTGTCACACTTCATTCCCAATTATGGACCAGTCAGTAGTCCCACATCCAGTTTTAACTATTGCTTCTTGACCTGCATAAAGATTTCTCAGGAAAGGTGGTCTGGTATTCCCGTCTCTTTAAGAATTTTCCACAGTTTGTTGTGATCCACACAGCCAGAAGCTTTAGTGTAGTTAATGAAGCAGAAGTAGGTGTTTTTCTGGAATTCCCTTACAGAGATGTGACCAAAGATGGTGGGCATTTACCTAATTTTCTCTTTCTGGGCACCAAGGAGGTTGCACTCAGTCCCATACCACTGAGGTTGGATGTGGCCAAGTGACTTGCTTTGACTATTAAAATATGAACATAAACGATGTGGGTCACTTGCAGGTAGAACTTTTAAGGGCCAGCAAACAGTTTGCCTCTTTCTGTGTTGCAATGGCTTTCAAGGAGGTATTGGTGACTGCTTCTTCAGCCTAGAACCTCACCTGTGGATGACACAGGACAGAGCACTCAGGCAACCCATAAGGGTCCAGGAGCTAAGTATTAAAAAGTCTAGTCTAACCCCAACACTAAGATGTTAGGGTTTGTTATACAGCTTACCTATTCAGCTTACCATCTTGACTGATAAAATCTCTACAGAGTCAAGGTGCTTCCACAGAGCAAACATATGAATATGGATGGCCTGAGGCCAGAGGTGAGATCATTGCCCATCTCAGGAAATAGCTGGTTAGCATCCACTGTGGGAGAAGGTTCCAAGGAATCCACAAAAATGTCTCTTGAGAGACGACACCATGGCCACGGTCAAAGGGCTCAAGCCTTAACTGAGTCACTTAAAGGTAAGACTTTTCAATCTTTATCTCTTTTCCTCCACCAACTCCTCCTTGGAGAAACCAGAGGCAAGAATGAGGAATACAGGAAGAAGAGAAGGTCAAGGTGTGCTTCTTAAATTGCTTGGACTGCCACGACAATATATTACAGATCAGGTGGCTTTGACAACAATTCTCTCACAGTCCTGGAAGATAGAAGTCTAAAATTAAGATGCTGGCAGTGTTGGTTCTTCCGAGGCCTCTCTCCTTGGCTTATAGACGGCCGTCTTCTCACTGTATCTTCACATGGTCTTTGCTCTGTGAATGCAGAGAGAGCTCCAATATCTCTTCTTTTAATAATGACACCAGTCATACTGGGTCAAGGCCCATACTTATGGCCTCATTTAACACTGATTGTCTCTCTAAAGGCCCTGTCTCCAAATACAGTCACGTTGAGGACTAGGGCTTCAGCCTCTCAATGTTCATTCCATAACAGTGGGTACAAAGGAGACCCCATCCCCTTTCTCAAGCTAAAGTCAGATCATACTAGAGAGAATACAGTCTGAAAGGAGACTAGACTGGACTTTTTAATACCTGCCTGGGCCTACTGAATACAACTCAGTACGTGAATTGACTACAGAAGATTTGGAAACCAAACAAGATGAACCACGTATCCTTAATCAAGTTCAGCTGGTGGCAAACAGGAAGCTGAGACAGAGTTCAGGACCAAAGTGGTACGTGGTGAGGGAAGTGGCAGCCTCCAGAACCATCCAGCCATCCTGCTCTGGCTTTTAGAAGAAGTCTGAGTGCCTGTGCCAACCAGAAACCTAGGAGCCCAGTGTATTTCTGATGAGCAGCTACTGTGGCCAAGTACCCCTGGTAGACCATCACTTGCCCTCTAACTGTAAAGAATTCCTAAAGCTGGGAAGTGTCAAGGGCACACACTGACTTGGATGGTCTTGGCTTCAGCTGGAGCCTCGGCCTCAGCCACATGGCCTTGAACATGACAGAGAATAATAGGCCACCACTTAGAGTTGGGGTGCACAGTGGAGTAAGGATCAACTCAGGCCAGAGGCCACATGTGATGCATCATAGTCAAATGCTGAAAAGGTTTTCTTTGGAACTCCTTTGCCCTCAGGATCCTGTGTCTGGTTGGGGAAAAGGATCAACAGCCAGAAGATGACAAGGAAAAAAGGTAAGTACTACCCTGCAGGTGCCTAGAAAGTATCTATGAGGAGGGAGAAAGTGGAGGAAGAAAAAGGGCTTGGAAAAGATAGCCTTACAAGAGAAGAAAAGCAGAACAGACCTGGTCAGGGAAAAAGACCCCTCATCAAGGAATCAGCGGCACCCCCAGAAACAGTGCTTCTGGGGGCTGTACCAACACTGATACACAGTCTCCTTGAGTCTTAATTACAATCTGGCTATCAGGGCTGTTTAAAATATGAGAGGATCTGAGCTCAAGATTTTCCTGTGAAATACACTGACTGCTAGAAAGAAGCCCAGGCACAGGGTCGTAGGAAACTGCAGAACAGGGGAGTGATACGGATATTGTCAGATGGAAAATCTATAACAATTATAATAGAAAATATACAGAAGTTTAAAAAAATACATAAATTTCATATAATGAAATGAGGCTAAGGGAAGCAGAAAGATTGCACCTTCAACCAAAAACACATTTCATAGGTGATTATATGTTTTTTTCCGCATAGAATTCCATTCACTTATTTTTGCATCACTGGCATCATTTGGCTGTATGATATTTGGACATCATCTGTGGTTTCTTTTAATATTTACCACCACCCCCCCCAAATAAACCAGGAAGATAAAATCTTACAACTTTTAAAAAGCTGGACACAGCTGTTTGCAGTTGTGATGGTCACAAGTCCTGTGGAGGGAACTACAGCTCTGCTGCTGCTCTGTGATGTGGCGGGCTCGCGTGGGGACCCCATACCCTGCACCTGGGCCACCCCCTTTCTGGTTTGGCCCAGCCTGCTTGGGTCCAGAGATCTGAGTCTCCTCCTGCCCAGACAGGAAGCTGAGAACCAGATTTGGCCTTTGCCCACACTTTCCTGGGGTCAGAGACCCAGGAGCATTCCCCCAGTGACCCCCACAAAGGCAGTACTGCACATCCATGTCTGTGGACAGTGATGGCCTTTGCCTCACCTCTGGCGCCCTTATTCCTTCCTTAATCCAGCCACCACCTACTGGGGGCAGGAACCTGGCTGGAGGGACAGGACGGAGCAGTAGTCAAATTGAATGATGCACTGGTCTCAAGCAATGCAGAGTCCAACAGGGTCAGGCTGTCCAGACACAAAGAAGTAGGAGGAAGTGAGAAGTAGACCCGAAGGACCATTTAGGGGCAGGTTCATAAAGAGGTACACAATTCAGGTTTCAAAGGTGGGCAAGGAGAAGAAGGTGAGCAGGTGGAGGGCACGTAGTCACGTTTCCTGGAAGCCATGGAGGATCTGGAGGAGGTGGTGCAGGGACACCAGGAGAGAGGGGTGGTGTGGGGTGGGCGGGGGTGAGGGGTTGTTGGTGGGGAGAGGAATGCAGGCCACTCAGCACGCCGAGCTCACATGTTGTTCCCACTGCACATCCTGCCTGACCAGACCTCTGGAGGAGCAGAGTACACAGATCCTTTACAAAAAGGTACCAACTTGCAGCTGGGCCTGGCTCCATCCACACCTAGGTTAAGTCATCCTGAGCCTGTCCATGAGCTTGTTTCTCCTTCCTTATCTGCTGGGGGTGATCCAGATGGGCACCCTGGAGAGCTGGCCTTCCAAAGGGCTAGCTGCCCCCAGTAAACTGGACAACAGGCAGCCACAGACATCAGGTGAGATTCGGGGCACAGATGGTGTCTGTCCTAATTCAGGCCGAGCCCACAGAGATGAGAGGCCAGGCCGTAAGTCACTGTGGACAGGGTCCTACCCCAAGCCCTTTACACAGATTTGGGCACACACTCAATGACCAGCCCCCATCAGTTTCACATTCCCACATTCTGCCCAAGTTCATGCCCAGCCCAGCATGTGTGGTGGTAGGGTCTTGCCTCAATAGAGCTGAGAAACACTTTGGGGATATTTAGAAGGATGTGTGTCACTCATGAGATGGAAGCAACAAGTCAGTGGGCTCTTACTATTCCTATGACCCAGTTTACAGCCCAGACAGGGCTTCAGTATGGAGGTCTGCCGGTGTCAGTGGCTTCCAGCCCTTCCTACCCAGCACAGGACCTGGGGAGCTGAAAGTACTGATGTCCTGGGTCAGGGTGATGATGGAGGAAGCGGGTGGGCCTTCAGCTTGCTCATCAGGTTTTAAAACCTCCTGGGAGGTTTTCCCATGTGGCCAGGGTGGACACCCACTGTGAGACCTCATTATAGATCAGGGGGGCCCAGGCCAGGCCTCCACAGGCAGCCCAAGGGGCCGGGGGTGGACCTACCCACCTCCATACCCCAGCATCCAGAGAAACATGTCAAGGTCAAACAAAATGCTGGGTCTCCATCCAAACCATGGATGTGTTGGGGTCAAATCACTCCCTGAATTCAGGGTCAGGTGGCTACTTTCAGGCCAGGGGGCCTCCAAACAGATGGGCCTGCGGTGCTGGTGCCTCTCAGCCCTGGCCACACAGAGATGACCTGGGCCTGCGGGACCTGAACATCTGGGCGGCCTCCCTAGAGCAGCAGGGCTCATCTACGGGAGGAGAGGGTCCCCTGGGCAGAGCCCCTGGATGGGAGGAGGGCTGCTGTGGGTTATGTGTGCTCACACAGTGGCCAGCATCAAAACTTTTCAGCCACCATAGTGTGTGGACCAGCTCATAGTGGTGGGAGGGAATCCTGAAGGCAAGTACACTGAGTACAGGACACCATGTCCCAGGAGACAAGACTGAGAATTGAGGTCTGAGTCAAAATGTCTTCAGCACCAAAAGCCATGTCACACATACCGACAGACAGTGCCACCGGTCACAGTTTCATGGGCGGAGACTGTGGCCCCTCATGAGAGGTCATTTATTTGCTTTTTTTTTTTTTAGCACAGTTCAGGACTTTCCTGGTGGTACAGTTGATAAGAACCTGCCTGTCAGTGCCGGGGACACGGGTGCGATCCCTGGCCTGGGAAAGATTTTACATGCTGCAGAGCGACTCAGCCCATGGGCCGCAAATGCTGAGCCCACACTCCAGAGACCGTGAGCTGCAACTACTGAAGCCCTTGAGCTCTAGGCCCGGGAGCCGCAGCTGCTGAGCCTGTGTGGTGCAGCAGCTGAAGCCCATGCACCCAGAGCCTGTGCTCCACAACAAGGGAAGCCACCACGATGAGAAGCCCGTGCGCCGCAACGAGACAGTGGCCTTTGCTTGCCACAACTTGAGAAAAAGTCTGGGCAGCAACGAAGACCCAGCACAGCCTAAAGAAATAGATAAATAAATTATTTTTTAAAATGCAAGGAATTACATTTAAAATCAGGTCTGAGACAATCAAAATATTCTTCTTATTAAACATAACTGCTATAAACAGCCCAGTGATGACGGGCAAGTCCTGCATACTGGGTCTCCTCACATACTGCATCTCAGCTCTTTTATCTAATCTCCGTTGGGAGCAGGGCCTTCATATCAGAGGAATACAGGAAGGATGAGAATGGCTAGAAAGGGCGGCACTCTAAAATATCTACCAAGTGCACTGGAAATTGCCAGGAAACACTGCTCAGGGAATCCTGATTTCAATTATGTTCATAAACTTCACAGCAGCTAAACTACAAACGCCCCATCTTGGCTAAATTAACATCTTCAAAGTAAATCCTTTAAAGGGAACATAAAAAGATCATCTTTAAATAACACAAGAACTAAAATATTTGAGGTTAATGGGTCCCAAAATAGATAATAGTGCATATATCAACAGAAACACCGAAGCACATTTGCTCTTTAAAATGCTTCCATTTCAATTTCAGTGACTAAAGGTGCCAAGTATGCTGCTGCTAAGTCGCTTCAGTCGTGTCCGACTCTATGCGATCCCATAGACGGCAGCCCACCAGGCTCCGCTGTCCCTGGGATTCTCCAGGCAAGAACACTAAAGTGGGTTGCCATTTCCTTCTCCAATGCATGAAAGTGAAAAGTGAAAGTGAAGTCGCTCAGTTGTGCCCAACTCTTAGCGACCCCATGGACTGTAGCCTACCAGGCTCCTTTGTCCATGGGATTTTCCAGGCAAGAGTACTGGAGCAGGTTGCCATTGCCTTCTCTGGGTGCCAAGTATATAACCTGATAATTCTGAAAAATACAAAAGGGAAGAACATTTCCTGTCAGTAATGGAATTCTCTAGGCCAGAATACTGGAATGGGTAGCCTTTCCCTTCTCTAGGGGATCTTCCCAACCCAGGGATCGAACCCAGGTCTCCTGCATTGCAGATGGATTCTTTACCAGCTGAACCACAAGGGAAGCCCCTCAATAATTATTGCAGAAATTCTATTTTAAACAGATTAACTTAATGTTAGGAAGATTTCTCCAATAGTGGTGATATTAGTGTGAAATGGTTACCCTCATTAAGATTGGTTGCCCTGAAATTTCTGGAGGGCATTTTAGGAGCAGTGTGGTAATCTGTAACTAAAACCATAAGTATATTTTATTCTTCTTGGCCCAGTATTCCAAATACCAAGAATTTATCCTCAGGAAATATTTCAAGAGGGAATAGTTTAGAAGTAGCAGAATACTCATTGTAGTTATTTTCTGCCAGAGGAAAAGAGATAATCATTTGTAGCAAGGGTTGGCAGACTTTGTCCCATGTGCCAAATTGGCCCTCTGACTGTTTTAGTAAATAAAGTTTTATTGGCACAAAGCCATGCTCATTCATATGTACATTGTCTCTGGCACTGTTTCTGTGCTGTAATGTAAAATTGAGCCTTTCTGACATAGACCATATGCCTCATAAAGCTGAAAAACATTTACTATCTTACCTATTTGCAGTATTGACATTTTAAAATCCCAAATTATGATATTGCTCTCTATTCATAAAATTATTCATTTATATCCCTCTGTAAACCTTAAGTTTAATCTTAGGCATTTTATATTTTTCTTACTATTGTGATTAAAGTAGTTAAAAAAAAATGCTATTCCTTGCTGATAATGGCTGTACTGGAAAAGCTTTTGATCTTCAAATATTTATATTGTAACCAACCACCCTCTGAAATCTCTTACTTGGTTAATTAATTTTACTTGTTTCTCTAAAACGTTTCATACAGATGACCATATTATCTGGAAGTACTAGGATATTTTGTACCCTCCCTTCAATATTTGTCTTCCTTTATTCTTGTATTACTGAGTCAGCTGTTATTTCTCGGACAGTGTTAGATATTCATAGGGACGATGAGCATTAATTCCATTCATTCTGAAATAGCCTTCATTTAGTTCCTTAGGATTCAGGAGCCATAAGTTAGCCCTAAAAACCCCAATTACAAAGTTTATATTTCCCTAAAAAAAATTCCTTCTTAATTAGTCCACTCTCAAAGAAAACAACTGCAGGCTGAAAGCAGCTGAGATGTTCATGCTCTTACAGAATAGCTTATCTGGCTTAGAAGAAATCATGACTTCTTCCTGCTCCCGAGTCACTCTAATTTGGACTGAAATACTTAAAAACTTTTTTTCTTTCCAGGCACTTCAAGACAGGGATGAGGGATACAAGCTTCAAAAGCTAAAGAAACCAAACAAACTTCTGTTCAAATAAGAAGTGCCTACTATCTGAAGTACAGATGGTGAGACAGACATGGATTCTGTGTGCCTCCTTTAAGCTCTGTGATGCTGGGCAAAGCTTCTGAGTCACAGTTTTCTCGACTATAAGATGGGAAATAATACTGGAATTCTCGAGTTGTGCGAATGAGGACTACCTCACAACACGTGGATAAGAGATACCAGACAAGTCCTCAGAGAAAAAATTGTACCAACCACACTGTTCTCAACATTTTGAGATTTGTTCCTTTTGGGTGCTCAGAACACAACTGTTCTATAAACACAAGACCTGAGTGTGAAGAGGAAGGGTGGGGAGGAGATGAGTGAGAAGGAGGGGTGGCTCCAGGCCACCTTTCTGTCCGTAGGTCCCTGACTTCATGTTTACCCTCCTGCCTGTGGAGCCTAGGCTCCTGGCAATGCTCAGGGCACCAGGTCCCCTTTTCCCAACCACCAGGCCTTCTCTGATCTTCATTGCTGCTCACAAGGCCTTGAACTTGCTATGAACTTGACAGTGATTGCCCTTCTCCCCAGTGGCTGGATTGCTGTAAATAATCAGGATGATGATAATGAAAAGAATTGTGCAGGATGCGGCAGGAGTCCAACCAGACTCCCAGACTCGCTAGGGAACGAGGGCTGTCATGTCCAGGGCACTGCTCTATGTACTTAGTGTTAATAAATCACAATAATTAAATACTGGCCCCAGTAACCTGAAATTCTTTTCTTTCATTTGGTGCAGCATTTATGGAAAGATGAAGACAAGTGCTGACGGTCCTCGTTATCCACACAGAGTGCTAGGGCTGGTGCAGGATTTGGCCAGCTGCGGCCTTCCCAAGGCTTCCCCTGCAGACCTGGCCCCCAGCTGGACAGTGAGCTTGTATGCTTTTCCTCCCTGTGCACAGATGATAACAGTGACTAGGATGCAGACCTGAGGGACGTGCTAGGGCCACTGGAGACAGAGTGCCCAGAGCTGGGACTCTGTAGAAATAATGACTAATATACATTTGTCTGAGCGGGGTCAGCAGCATGCTGAGCTCTCCACGGGCACTGCCTCACTTAGGCTTCCCCACCTCCCTTTGGTGCATGAGGAGCCTGAGGCTTGGAGCCTGGCCATGAATGCAGTCTCCACCGGCGTATGTATTAGTCAGGCTGAGCTGGGTTCTACTGTGTTAACAAACATCTCCCAAATCTCAGTATCTTCACACTGTGAAAGTTTATTTTTCACGTATGCAATATCTTGTGTGGCCCTGTGACTTTACCAGGCCACTGTCCCTGTGCAGGGACCCAGCCCTGCAAGCTGCTTCTGTGTTCTGGCTCAGCCATCTCCTGAGGAGATCACCTTTGCCTTCCCAGCAGGGCAGAATGTACCTGAAGATCTTCCACACACATTTATTTTAAAAACCCAACCCTCCCTTCCTACCCCTACCTTTGATCTAGTGACAGACAAAGGGAGCCTGTTAGCCTATGAGAACAATGGGATCCAGGTCCAGATCTGCCCAGGGTTTACTTCAGAATGTGCTGAGGAAGGATAAAGAAGTAAATGTCAGAAGGGAGAATACGGGGTGTCAATCCAGGGCATCAGGCAAACCACAGGGGGCTCTGGGGGAGTCCCTGAACATGACTCCAGAATCTGACATTGTCCAGAGGCTCCAGCTCCGAGGCTCCCCCTGGGAAGAAGAAAGTGCAGGGAGGATGGCCGTTCTTCAGGCAGGCAGCAAGCTCACTACCTTAGTGATGCTCATCGGTACCAGGCTGCCAGGACACACTCCTGCCCACAGACTACCTGAAACAATGAAGCAAAATGAAATTTAAGAACAAATTTGCCCTTGAAGGAGCCCTAAACCCTGAACTCTCCCGGGGCCTGACATCTTAACGTCACTGTGGAAAATGTGACTGGAAAGTGTGATGACTAATTTCACGGATGGTGGTACCTAGATGGTTGATCAAACATGATTCTAGATGCTGCTGTCAAAGCATTTTTACATCAGTAGATTTTGAGTAAAGCAGATGGTCTTCTTAAAGGAGGGGTGTGTGCCTCATCCCATCAGTTGAAGGGCTTAAGAGAAAAAGACTGAGATTCTGTGAGCAAAGGCAATTCTGCCTCCAGGCAGCCTTTGACTTGAACGGCACACCAACGCTTCCTTGTGTCTCTAGCCTGCTGGCCTGCCCTGCAGATTTTAGACTTGCCTTGCTTCTCCTCCACACTCCATGACTACGTGAACCAGGTCCCCCCAATTCCCCCATCTCTCCCCATCTCTCTCTCTCTCTATATATATATATATATATACACACACACACAAACACATACATCCTACTGATTCTATTTCTCTAGAGAAATCCTGACAACCCAGTTGATAGTTTGTTGCATTGACACAGAACTGTTTTTGTTTGATTGGAAAATCATTATTAGGAAACCCCCATGGGTCAAAGATTATTTCTTTGACTTGCTCAGCAGAGAGGGGAGGGCTCCCCTTTCTGCCCATTTCCACCAGGGATGTCCACTCGACCCCTCCTAGATGATGAATCTGCTTATAAATCTGCCTTCAATCAGCAAAACACACTTTATCCAGGAGTAGAGCTAGGGACCCATTACTGTCCAATTCTCATCAGAAGTTCATCTGCTATGAAAACCAAGTGTGGGAATTCATAGGAGATAGCCTGAGAGTCTGTTTCTTCCAAACCATCTCTACTTCAAGTGTAGATTAATCCAGAGCAGGGAAGCCTGTATTTCCCAAGCATTGCTTTGGCTCCTTGTAGAACATTTACCTTTGCTGAATCACCTGTGGGCCTTACAGGTGGATTTGAGACATGGCAACAACAATACTTAAGAGTCAAATAAAAAGAGAGTGTTGAATACCCTTATAAGAATAAACACGGAGAGGTGATTTTACTCTTCGCCAAGTGAGGACGTGAGAAGATGTGTGCATGCATGCACACATCATTTCAGTTGTGTCCAACCAACTCTTTTTGACCCAGAAACCGTAGCCCACCAGGCT
Organism: Redunca redunca; assembly: GCA_006410935.1. NCBI lineage: Eukaryota > Metazoa > Chordata > Mammalia > Artiodactyla > Bovidae > Redunca > Redunca redunca. Next base: position 77,966 of record SJYQ01004090.1, read on the forward strand.
CCTCTGTCCATGGGATTCTCCAGGCAAGAATACTGGAGTGGGTTGTCATTTCCTTCTCCAGGGAATTTTCCTGACCCAGGGGTTGAACCTGCATCTCTTATGTCTCTTGCATTAGCAGGCGAATTCTTTACCACTAGTACCACCTGGGAAGCCCTCTGCAAACTAGGCAGAGGGGGTCTCCCCAGGATAAGTGCTGGCACCATGATCTTGGACTTCTAGTCTCCAGAGCTGTGTAAACGTCTGTTGCTTTAGAAAAAAGTGTCAAGGCACAGACGGTGTCATTCATTGGTTAAGAGGATGGTGCCATACAAAACCTGGTATCCTCTGGCTCATTACTTAACTGTGTCTCTGCCTCAGATTTCTCACCTGTAAAGAGGCAGTCTACCACTTCCTAGGCCTGCTGAGAGGATCAGATGAGATGAAGAAGGTAAAATACCAAGCCCCATAGTATCAGTGGCCCTTAGTGTAGGTTAGTGTGGAGATCAGGGACCCCACTGGGCACCTGAAGAAGGGGAGCATGGAGCGAGTCAAACAAGGAGGTTGGTACTTTCTAACCAGACTGGCCGGCACCAGAGCTGCTTCCCAGTTCTGTTTTGTTTTTTTTTTTTCCCAGAGAACCCTGCTGCTCTCTCGTAAAACCAACACAGGGCTTCCAAGCAGGGGTTTGTTCTTTTGTGCACAATTTAACATCCAGTCAGGCGCATCCACAGCCCTGAGCCAAATGAAGGCATTCTGGCCGGATGGTGAAGGGCTAAGCCAATTACTCTGCACAGTGCTGTTCTGGTTTGGAAAGATGTAATGACCCCCTATTAGCATGTGTTAGCCAGTAGCAAACAGGATTTGAATTAGGAATTCTTGATTGAAAGCCTGACCACTTTTGAACTTTCCGCAACCTGGTAAATTCTTAAATGTCCTATTAGAAGGAAATTAAAGCTCTGCTGGACTGCATATAGAGTAGCAATAGGAAATCTTATTACAAAAGTGTAAGGAGATTTCACATTTCCTCAATATTCAGAATAAGCAGGCAATACCAACTTATTTGACATTAAACACAGAAGCCAGATTTCTACTGTTTTTGTAATGAACCTGTTTTTCTGTTCTTACTGCAGCAAATGTCACTCATTTCTGAAGAGGTTGACTATAACTTGCTGTAATGTCCTAAAATGGGACAAACATGCAGGGATAAAGATGGGCAGAATCAACGGTTCTCTGGTATGAATATCCTTTGTGTTTCTTTCCTCTACTATTTCTCTATATGGCTGCCTGTCTTTCCTTCTACACATGCCCTTAGTGGTAAAGTTTATTGTGGAAAACACTTATTTTTCAAAAGCTCTTTGCATTAAAGAATTATTGTAAGGCCCCATGAGTTATACTGGAAATTTGCTCTTGGAGACAGCAGGAGAGGAAGAGAGCTGAAAAGGAGGAATCACCAAAGAAGTCAGATCATAGCTATGTCTGAACCTGCATACCTCCCAGGGCACACGGCAGGATTTCTGCATGATGTAGCCCAGGTGTTAGAGGCAGGATGTGTAGTAAAAAGGTGTGAGACCTCCCCCACTGTCTCCCTTTTAGCACTGCAGTTATTTTTCAGATTCTATTAATGCATCAGCTAGAGGGGATTCTCTTTTATTCTGATAGATTACAGGTTGGAAATTTCAGTTTCCTGAGCTATTATTGCTTTTTCAGAAATATCCTTGGATGGGAATAATAAAGGGGAAGATGATTTAGGTATTGCCATCTAGAGTCTGTCTGAACCTGAAAATTCCTATTTCCCTTTCTGAGTGACAAATTGACACAGGACATATTGTACATGATGTAACTGCAGACTATAAAAGCAGCTGACAGCCTCTTCTATGATGCTTTTCTGGAAAAAATAGAGAGATGCAGGCCAGGGGCTGAGTATACCCTACTTTACCTACTTATGATTAGGACACCAAACACAGCTGGGGGCATGAATCTTGATCTTGGGACTTTTTCTTTTCCTCATTACTTTTTGGTTGTTCTTTAACAATTTATTACACATTTTATTATGTAGAACACTATTCTTCAAGAAAAATATAATGTGGGCCACATAGGTAATTTTGTTTGAGAACCAGACTAGCTACTGTTGCAGTTTATCCTTTAAATCTCACACATAGTTTAGAAAACTCAAGAGAAAAAGTCTTTTGCACTTACCTATATTTTTACTCTTTCCGTTATTCTTTCTTTCTTCATGAAATTCCAATATGTTTCCTCTTATTTTTTTCTTTTCTGTTTAGAGAACTTCCTTTAGCCATAATTATAAGGTAGATCTGTTGTTGATAAAGTCTCTTAGTTTTCTATCATTTTCTGGGTTGATATTTCCTTCTTTCACACTTCAAAAATATTGAGCCCCTTTTTCTTCTGGTCTCCATAGTTTGTGAGAAGAAATCTGCTGTCATCTGAGTCGCTTTTCCCTACCCTTTTCATTTCCTTCAAGTGTGTTCACTGAAGCATTTCCATGACGGCTGCTTTTAAATGTTTATTTGGGTTTTTTTTCGTCTTGCTAATTTGTCTTGCTTTTTCCAAGTCCTTTGACTTTTAAGAGTAAACTTGTGTTTTTGTTTTTGTGTGCACCTGTCTCCTTCAGCTCCCAGTATAGGATACAGGAAGCAAGAAGAAAACTCAGGAAACCCACCCCTAGGTCATTCCTCTGGTCCTGGGTCTCTAGTTGGCCTACTTTCATCTTCTTATTGTGTTTTATGTATGATTCTTATATATATATATATATATATACATACATACATATATATATATATATAATTTGTATATGATTTTCTGTGTTTAGCAGAAAAAAATAGAAAAATGTGTGTCTACTTTATCTTTCCAGAAAATTAATTCTCCTGGTGTGTGTGTGTGTTGATGATTTAGTCACTGGATGGAGCTCTGAGAGAAGCATGCAGGGGACACATGGCACAAAGGTGAGCATGACAGAAGACTCAGACTAAACATTTCTCAAGAAGCCATGCACTTGTTTCAAAGTAAGAACTGAAATTTAATTAGATCATTAAACAATTGAACTGTAGTAGTAAAGAAAGGAGGCAGAGGTATAAGAGATATTAACATGAAAAAAGAAACTTAATTGTGAGCTAAATTTGAGTGAAAGGATTGCTTATAGGTATGGTGATCCAAGAGTGAAGCAATGCTTTGACTATCAGGCTAAGACCAGGGTCACTTTCTTCCAGACTTTTGGGGATGTCCACCCAAGCCAAGCCCAAGGACACATGGAACAGTTTATAGCACAGGATCCAGAAATTCTTGACTAATGCAGGAAGTAGTGCTTATGTTCTGAGAGAATCAAACAGCACATACAAGTATAAAAGTAGTGAAAAAAATAAAATCCTATAGGACTTTCTCTTAAAAAGTAAGCTAAAAAATTGTGTTGAATAGTTTGAAAGTAATAATTGATATTAATACAACACTTTGTAGACAATGACTTCAAAGCACTCTACATATACTCTCTCACTAATTCCAATTTTTTCACTCTCCATTGCTTTGTAAACCTCCTCTCCCTCTCTCTGCCCCTACCACAGGAACATACATGTATGCACATATACACACAAACATATACACAAACCTACCATTAACACAACTGAACATATTAAAAGTAAAACAAGAACCAGTAAAGAGAAATATGAGGCTATAAAACAAAATCAAATATCTAGATGCATTAAGAAATTTTAGCTTAACATGTTCTCTCCAAATGTTAAAGTCAACAAAGAGATCTGATTCCTTTCCTGAGGAAGAAGGGCTTTTTAAAGACATTTTATAAATGAGTTGTTTCTGATTAGAAGATCCAGATGTGCTCATGTCTTTTTAAAATGTTTTTAAAAAGATTAAAAATGACTGCTAAAATGTAGGACTCATAATTTTCTGTTTATGTGGTTGTAGCTATTTATGATACTAGAAATGTTTCAGTTCTCAAACTTGGGCTAAATGAAAAGTTTTACAGAAGAAATTTTTGAACTTTGGGAGACTGGGCAACTTAGGACTTTATGCTATTTTCAAAACACTACTAACTCCAGACTGTCCAAAGTTTATTGCAGTTCCAAGCATTTCATTATTAAGCATCTTGTCTTTAGAGTTTAAATTCTAGCTTAAAAATTGTATTTTAATAAACAGAAAAACACAACCAATCATGAGTATACTGTCTGAAGCATTGTCACAGACTGTTTGTAAACATACAAGTATAACCATCATCACTCAGCACCCCAGAGTCCTCTCATGGCTCCTACCTCTTGTTACGCTCTCTCCTACTTCCCTGAATCCAGTGACATCAATGAGTTCTGCTTGTCTTTGTAGGTTGTATAATGGGATTCATGCAGTAGGTGTGCCTTTGGCTAGGCTTCTCTGGGTTGACCTCACATCTGGGAGACTCATCTACATCACTGCACATAGCAGCAATCCATTCATTTCATCACTTGATGTACCGTTTATGAATCTATCATATTCTGCCTGTTTCAATGTTTTCAAGGCTCACTGATGGTGTAGCCAGTGGTAGTCCTTCATTCCTTTTCATGGCTGCATGATATTTGATTGCATTGATGGGCCACAATTTGTTTTCCATTCTTCAACTGATGGGCATTTGGGTTGATTCCATTTTTTGGCTATTATGGGTAATCCTGCTAAACATGTGTACATGTTTTTGGGTGAGCATATGTTTTCAGTTCTCTTGGGTGTATACCTCAGAGTAGAATTGCTAGGTCATATGGTAATTCTATATTTAACATTTTGAGGAACTACCAGACTGTTTTCCACAGTGGCTGTTGTGCTTTACAATCCTGCCAGCAATACACAAGTCTTCCATCTCTACAGTCTTGCCAACACTTGTTATTGTCTTTTTTGTTACTTTAATTATTGTAGCCATTCGAGCGGATGCACTTATTTTTGCAAACAAATTTTTCCAGGTAGATTTTCATAAACTCAGAATTAAGGCCAGTTTCTTTCTTTTATTTTCCTGCAGGGAGATAGCTTTAATCAATCTTGTTTTAAAACAGAAATATTCCCAGCTAAAAGCCTTGATTTGCTACTAGCATGACTGTCATACTCACACCAACTTTGAAGTTGATTCTTATAATAGTTGTAGGATGATGATAAGAGATTTTCTGTTTCCCTGAAACTGACAACTAGTCCCTAAATCTTGGAACCAAGAGGCACTGAGTACTTCATGTTTTAGGGAGAAACACAGGCAAATGTGGGGTGGGGGCAGCAGCTCAGGGGCAAAGAGTCTGCCTGCCAGTGCAGTAGATGTGAGTTTGATCCCTGATCCAGGAGGACCCCACTTGCCTCAGAGCAACTGGGCCTATGTACCACAACTATTGAGCCTGTGTTCTGGTGCCCAGGAGCTGCAACTACTGAAACCCATACACCCTAGAGCCTGTGCTCCACAACAAGAGAAGACACTGTTTTGAGAAGCCTGCACAGCACAACTAGAGAGTAGCCCCCACTCTCTGCAACTAGAGAAAAGCCTGAGCAGCAATGAGGACAAAGCACAAGATAAATAAATAAACTGTTTTTAAAAAGTTTGCCTAACAGAGTCTACTATACGCAGTCATCACCTCTACCCATCCAACCCAGACCTGTGCAGAAAGGCCCACCCATGTTCTCCCTCTGGATCAGCAAGTTGCCCCAATCACACTCTGTCTTCTACCTCTTCATGAGCAATGAAATCTGAATATTTCCCAGTTTTTTCCTTAATATCTTGGTCATCTGTTCCATTTCTTTGTTTGGCAGCCTCTCACTATTCACAGAGATTTCCTCCATTCCCTGCAAGTGGGTCTCCCAATGTGTTAGAGAGTATTTTATCATCCTCTAATCAGCACAGGTCCACCCTAGTCTGTTTTGCCAATGGCCCTGGTGCCCCTGGAGCAACAATTGCACCCAAGCCCTGGGCTTTCTCAGCCATTGGCAGCCGTGCCAAGAGGGGCTTGCAGCTGTTTCCACAAACCAGGTGGAAAGTGAAAGTGGAAGTATTAGTTGCTCAGTTGTGTCTAACTCTTTGCGACCCCATGGACTGTAGCCCATCAGGCTCCTCTGTCCATGGAATTCTCCGGGCAAGAATACTAGAGTGGGTTGCCATTTCCTCCTCTAGGGGATCTTCCCGACCCAGGGATTGAACCTAGGTCTCTGGCACTGCAGGCAGATTCTTTACCATCTGAGCCACCAGGGGAGCCCAAGCCAGATGGGGCTCCTAATAAAGTCATCTCCTGTAGGAAAGCTTGTGCACGAGGGACCATTGGCTTCCAAGCTCTTGCTCTCAGAAAAAACACCCTAAGTGGGAACCAACCTGCTCCTGCAATGTCAGCTCTTCTCCTGGCCTCCAGCTCTGGAGGCTCCTCTCAGATTACAACCCAGAGGCTTCTGTGCTGATTATAATGTGCCTACCCTGCAGAGGATGCTGCTTTGGGTTGAATCATGTCCCCCCAAAGATACAGTGATATTGACAAATAAGTTTATGGAAATAAATTAGTCAGCACCCGATGTACCTATGATGTAGCTTCCGCAGTTTCAGTTCAGTTCAGTAGCTCAGGCATGTCCGACTCTTTCTGACCCCATGAACCACAGCACACCAGGCCTCCCTGTCCAACACCAACTGCTGGAGTCCACCCAAACCCATGTGCATTGAGTCAGTGATGCCATCCAACCATCTCATCCTCTGTTGTCCCCTTGTCCTCCTCCCCTCAATCTTTCCCAGCATCAGGGTCTTTTCAAATGAGTCAGCTCTTCACATCAGGTGGCCAAAGTACTGGAGTTTCAGCTTCAAAATCTCTCCTTCCAATGCATATTCAGGACTAATTTCCTTTAGGATGGACTGGTTGGATCTCCTTGCAGTCCAAGGGACTCTCAAGAGTTTTCTCCAACACCACAGTTCAAAAGCATCAATTCTTTGGTGCTGAGTTTTCTTTATAGTCCAACTCTCACATCCATATATGACCATCCACAGTTTAATATCAAAAGTACATGCTTGAATTCTTCTTAATGTTTCTGCAGTTTTACAACTGACCTTAACAATGTCAGGATTCAGGTTTGTGAATGGGTGCTAATAGGTAATGGAGATCATTTAGTAATGGGCTTCTTGATTAAGTAAACAAGGAGGCATTGGCCTGAGATGCTATGTCAGCAACCCAAAATCTAAATTGTAAATGCCTCGAGGTTACGAATCAAAATGCTAGCGACAGAACCACACACGGCCACCTCGGCCTCAAGCTGCAGCCATCAGTCAAGTCCTTGCTATGTTTCCCCTTTCTCTCCATTCGGCTCCCCCACCACTTTCCAACTCAAATTGATTTTTGCTTAGACTCTTAAAAATGTAAACATGTCTCATCTCCTGTCAGAGATATGAACATTGAGTAGGTCCAAGGGAAGGAGCTCTGAGTCCCACGTCTGCCCAAACTATGGCATCCACGCCCTTCCTTGTGCCAGGGAGGGTGGCTGGGCTGGAGGCAGAGAGCTTTGTCACCTGTCGCCTTGGCTATGGGCATCTGAATGGTGACAGAGGTCTATGTACACAGACACTTAGCGGCAAAAGAAACATCCAGCCTTACGCCTTCCCCTGGACTTGGCTCCCCGCCACGTTTCCCTGAGGGCCCAGAACACTGGCTGACCAGTGAGCACGATGCAGAGGAAGCTGACAGTCACAGACCCTGCTAGCCAGCCTTGCTGGGTGGGAAGCTCTCCCACGCCTGCATGGTCAGAAGGCAGAGCTGGGAGGTGGCGTATGTGAAGACAAGGCCAGCCTGTCCAGGGACAAGTCATTTGTGTCTTGTGAGCTTTTAGATTATTTCTAGTACATCCTGTTCATGTTTTTGCTGTTTTGGTATAAGGCAACTCTATCTTTCTGAATATAGCATAGCATGAATTAATCATCTCATTTCTGATATAAATAGCTGGTTATTTTCAGTACATCTTAAACACAGTCCTAAGTGCTTTGCTACGGTCCTCCCACTCAATCCCACTAACAGGTCAACCTGCAGACAAGGAAAGCAAGGCCCACCCAAGTTGCTGAGGCCCAGACTTCACTATAGGATCACACAGACCACAGTGGATATAGCTCCAGTGTTTTCCTATTAAGAGACTTTTGTGGAAGGCTATTTCCAGTGTAAGCTACATCAGTTAGAATGACAATTTACTGCTATTAACAGAGGCCAGAAAATATTTTGACAAGGTAAGAGTTTATTTTCTTCTTTTTCATAGAATCAGTCTAGGGGCAGGGCGTCCAAAGAAGCTATGTGATTCAGTGCTTAGGGTCCTTTGCTTTCTCTGCTTTCTGTCCACGGTGGCTGGCTCCGTTTACTGGAATCTCATGGGTCAAGATGGCTGCTGGAGGCCCAGCTCTCAAATCCACATTTCAGCCCAAAAGCAGGAGGAAGGGAAAATAGGCTCAAGGACCTGGTGCCAAGCTCTGTCCACGTCTTAAGAAGCTATTCCAGAAACTTGTCCCAGCAAATTCCCGTAGTATCTCACGGTCAGAGCTGTGTGGCACAGCTGGCTGTTAGGGCAGCAGCTCTCCTTGCCACCTCTCCTCCACTTAACACAGCAGTTCTGCTCCTATGGAAAAAGGCTTCCTGGGTGACTCAGTGGTAAAGAATCCACTGGGTTCGATCCCTAATCTGGGAATGTCCCATGTGCCACAGAGCAACGAAGACTGTGCATCACAACTATTGAGCTGTGCTCTAGAGCCCGGGAGCAGAACTACTGAAGCCCACATGCCCTAGAGCCTGTGCTCTGAAACAGGAGAAGCCACCGCGATGAGAATCCCACAGTACTGCAACTAGAGAGCTGCCCCTGCTCTCTGCAACTAAAGAAAGCCCGCACACAGCAACACAGACCCAGCAGAGCCCAAAATAAGTAAATAAATAAATTAAATGATATAAGAAAGAAAAAGGACAGTACACATTTGAGAGGTGGAAGGCAACCTATGTCTGGGTTCCCTGTGTCATTTATATTTGGTGGCTTCTGTGTGCTGTGTTTTTATTTGCTTGTTTCTGATTAAAGCACATAGTGCGTTTGTAGGTAAGGTCCCAGGTTTGCAGATTAGGATGTGGACATCTTTGGGGACCATTATTCTGCTGACTGCAGAGATGTTGAGGGGCTTTCCCCCAGTTTCTCCTGAGCACCAGTGCAGCCACTTTAAATAATGTCCCCAGCAGGACCTATCAGACTCGGGCTGTGTTTGGGGGTTGGAGGTACTAACTGAGTCCTGTTCTGTGGGGCTGTGAGCTGTGAGACCAGACGTGAGCAGGAACAAACTGGGTCCCAAGGAGATGTGTTTGCCCCCAGTCAGAGGGTGGAGGCAGGCTGGACTTCCCCACAGGGGGACCTCAATCTCCACCCCCTCCCCTCTTGGCTTCGCCTAGGGTAAGAGGCCTCCTTGGACTCAGTCATCATCTCTGTGTGCTCTTTGCCCACAGCAGGACACATGGGCTGCTCGCTGTGCGCACAGAGTGGTCCTGGGCGCTGCGAGAGCCTGATAGTCCTCCCTTCTCTAGGGAAATACAAAACCTCCTGAGACTTTCAGTTTTTCTTCATTCCACTGCTTTCAGTTCCCATCTCCTTCTGGTCTCCAGGCCCTGGGAAAGATGCTGAGGTTACAGCTGTGAACACCATCCATCCCCAGTCTCATCAGGGCCCACAGAAGGGTTTTTTTTGGTCCAAACCTAATCCCCTGGACTTGGGGTGCACTCCGTGATGATCTTCACGGAGTCACTTTGCAGTAGGTCTGGCCCCATCACATCCTCAATACCTATGCGGATGGTCTGTCTTCCACTCAGGCCTGGCCCCCTCTGTCCTCCTGATCTCAAAGAACCCCCAGCATCACTTGCCCCCCTCTACCTGAGATCCACAGGGTCTGAATCTTCATCTTATCCACTACCCCTCCATCCCTAGGTGACACACATACAAATTCAAATTTGAGAATCACTGGTATGACTTCAGAAAGACCTGTTCATCTCTCTGAGTCTTACTGTCCTCATCTGCTAAGTGAGAAGTGGACAGAAGGACCCCAAAGCTTCCTTCCATCTGGGATGTCTTATGCTTCTTCCAAGAGGCTCTGTATTTTAAAAGTTTTGAACAAAAGGCCTCACCACACCAGCAATACACTCAAGACTGGGTAGTTTTCACACCAAGTGCTAAACTTGAGTGCCTGACTCTCAACCTGATTTCTGTCTAATGCAATGTCCCGTCTTAACTGAGCTGGTGGCAATCATAGGGACTGCGGTACCTTCCACGTCACCCCCACCACCTCCACCCTCACATCTTCATGGCTTTCTCTGGGGTCCCCTGCCGCTGCCCCTCTCTGTGCCCCATAAGCAGCTCACAGGCTCTGTTTATTGATTGATTGAATGAAGTACAGTTGACTTACACTGTTGCATTAGGTATACACAGCAAAGTGATTCAGCTTCTTTTTTTTCAGATTGTGTTCCATTACAGGTTACTCCAAGACATTAATTCCCTGTGCTATACAGTAAATCCTTGTTGGTTACCTATTTTATATATACTGAAAGTGTCAGTCGCTCAGTCACGTCCAACTTGTGACCCCATGGACTGTAGCCCACCAGACATCCATGAATTCTCCAGGCAAGAATACTGGAGTGGGGTGCCATTCCCTTCTCTAGGATATCTTCCTGACTCAAGGATCAAACCCGGGTCTCTGGCATTGCAGGCAGATTCTTTACTATCAGAGCCACCAGGGAAGTCTGTTAATGCCATACCCCTAATGTGTCCCTTCCCCACTCCCTCTCCTCTTTGGTAACCATAAGTGTGTCAGAGCCCCTTTTAAAACCAGTTTCAGATGGAGCAGTGGTCCTGACTCACTGAATAAAGCCAAAATCCCCCACCTGAGCCTCCCTTCCATGCCCTGCTGCGTCACCTGCCTTAGCTTGCCCCACTCTGGCCTTCTCTGAGGCATGGTCTTCTATTTGCCCAGATCCTTGGGCCTCTGCCTGCACTGATTGCTGAGATCCTGGCCAAAGTGCCAGCTTTGCCCAGGCTGCCTCCTTTAAGTCTCCAAAATACCCTCTCCTCAGAGGCCTCTCTCACCATCTTAGTGAAACTGTAACTTTCCTTCCCTCTCCACACATTGCTGGGTCTCTTCTTTCTCAGTTTTCATCATTCCAAGCTAATCCCCACTTCCTAAAGGGAATCCATGTTGTATTCTTCTGATTAATATTACTGGTTTTCTCCCATCCCCAGACATGGAACCCCTCAAGGACATGGATTCCTTCAGAAAAGTTTCTAAGCTTCCAGATGCCTGGCATAGTGACTTGATCATGAAAGTCCCACAGGACACAGGCCCTTCCAGGGACGAGAGAGTGACATTCCCCCTGGTGTCCTGACTGAGGTGACATAAAGGGACAGGAAATCATTCAGTTCGTAGTCGCTTTCCCCATGACAAGAGCTGCAATACTGAGAACACCTTCCGCTGTCAGAGGGGCCTGTGCGTGGCTGCTTCTGGGGCTTCCCAACTCTACGCTGTGTCTCAGAGAAGCAGCAGCCTCCCACGGACCCTCAGCCAGTCCTGAGAAGAGCTGCTAGTCCTCGCTGGGGCTCCCAAGCCTGCCCCCTTCCTGAGGCAGCTGGTGGTGGGGCTCCACACCCAGGCGCTGAGGTTTGAAGACTCTCCCTGCCCTGAGCAGGGTTCTCCTTTCACAGGCTCCACATTTATTGCTTTGCCTCTTCCCTGTCTCCTTGTGGTCATATTTTTGGCTCCAGACACAACAGTCAGCCTGGTCAGCAGGGGTTAAAGACACTCCCTGGTGACAGGATCAGTGTGGCCCTGGCACAGTGGCCAGAGTGACAGTGCTATCCCTTGCCCTGCAGACATAGCCCTTGGGTAAGAGCACTGACCTGTGGCCATGGCCTCTGCCACACAAACCAGACCTAAGACTGGCGAGGCTGTCCCACGTTGAACGCTCCTTCCCCTTTAAAACATAGGAACACTTAGAAGAGCTGCAGTGAGCAAAGGCTCATGGGTTCTGAGCCCTCCCTGTGGTTCTCAGGAGATGGTTCCAATCAGGTGAATTGAGGCTGGATGTAATGGCCAGGTCCCCGGTTGGACTGCAGCACTGCAGTGATGGGGAGCGTTGGTGTGAGGGCTGGCGTCAGCAAGAGAGGAAGACTGTGGGTTTCTGCTCAGCATGGATTCTCCATGCACCAACTTGGATGGTGGCTGTATGGGTGTCCCTGGCTTGGGATATCCCCAGATTTAAGTCATACGCCCACAGAGGAGAGGGGCCATGTGACGTCATGTGACTTGAGTCCTGGAGGACCAGCTCTCCTTTCATGCCTGGTGCTCCAGGGTAGCAGGAGGGGAGCTCCAAAGCTGTGCAGCTCCTCCCAGCCCCATGCTCCTTGGCGCTGACTTGTTTTGACTCTGTAACCAAAGCAATACTCACTGGGTCCCTTGCCCTCCTGGGGTTTGGTACTAACTCACTGGGACCCAGGCTGATTCTCTTCAGGGAAATCCCTGCTTTTTCCAATTGTTTCAGCTCTTATTGACACTCTTTCCTGTCCGAGATCCAGCTCCAGCATTTCCTTGTTATGTGACCTTGTGCTAAATTACCCAGCTTTTCTCTGGGCTCTCTTTTCCTGTGCAAGGTGGACGGGAATCCACCTCAGTTTCTCTGAGGATTGAGTAAAGCACAAAAACTTTGTTGGCTGTAGCCGTGACACCCCTGCTCTTGGTTCCTCTCTGTCCCCGTAGCATGCAGGCTCCTTATTTTCTTCTAAGGACCATCTGACTTTCTTATTTGTCAAGAAAGAACTGGGCATCTTAGTACAATAAGACATTCGCTCCAGGAAACTGGTTATTCTCTTTGGCATCTGATGGCTCTTGGTAACGTCAACCAGGAAGGTTTTGTTTTCAGTGTTACTAAACCTGATTTATTTAGTATACGCCTGAATCTCATCTGTGGTTTGACAAGGAACAAAGTAGCTGAGCCCTACAGGTCAGGGGTCACTCCCAGTTGATCCATCCATCAACCTTGTCCCTGGACTCAGTGTCTTAAGCCAAGTCTGGGTCCTCTGATCACAAGATTTGTTATGTGGAGACACTATGAACATGATTGAGCAAATGCTTTATTTAAAATATTTTTGCTCATGGTTTAGTCAAGAAATTCTCTTGGTTTTTAGCAGTAATTTTGCTTACTGAAGAGCTGAAAACCACAAACAGGAGAGGATAATGTGCAGCCACGGTCAGAGAAATTCATGAAACAAAAGGAGGCATGGCCAAAAAAGGGCAGAGAGGTGCTCCTGTACCTGCACTGGGCTTGCACTCCACCTGAGCTGGGCTCAGGCCTGGCCGCTCCTCGTGGGCGCTGCTCTGACATGTTCTCTCTCTCAGTTCTTTGTTCTGTTCCTCTCCAAATGCCAGGCCAGGCACCGAGAGACCAGAGGCGTTTGGAGAGGTGGGGTAGGCTCCATGGAAGATTCCTTGGTAGAGGATGCGCTGGCTTCAGGGTGTAAACATATTTGATTTCCTGAATGTTGACAGATGCCTGCAGTGCTTACCCTAAGGGACATTCTACCAGCTGTACTTGGGATCTAGAAGTTTCTGGGCAGCTAGGATCATGGATGCTGCCCAATTTGGCTACTACATCCAGTGTGATCCAAGGGCATCCTTACAGTTAAAACGTAGACTCTGTAGGAAAGGAAGTCATGCTCTACACAGCAGTGACAACGTAAGGAACTCATTAGTCTGAGGTTGTGGGGTTGACCGTATATATAGGCTCAAGAAAGATTAAGACACATTCATGAATGATAGATGAGCCATGGGTCATTAGGAAGATCTGAGCTCATCTTTAATACTTCTTTGTTTTCTCCCCAAAATACATTTTCATTAAAAAAAAAAAAATAGATAGGCCAACAGGTTAGAACAAAAAAGTTATGTCCAGTTTTCAAAATATTACCATTATTGCTGTTTTGTTCAAGTTTCTTCGTCTCGGTCTCCATAAAGCATTGTTTGCATAATTAAAGCTGTACTACGTAAACAACTTTCCAACTTGCCTTATAATCCAACATTATATCATAAATATCTCCACAAGGTATTTAAAACTCTTTGCCACGATTTTTTCAGATGCTTGCAAAACAGTTCAGGGATATTTAGTTTACTTCCAAACTTACTGTGGTGAATAACTTTGTACAAATAATTTTTTTTGGTGTATATAGAGTTGTTACTTTTGGCCATGATTTTTATACATTAAGTGTTTTTCTTTTGGTCAGATTTACCTCACATGGATTACTGGTTAAATGATATAAACATCAGGCTAAAAGGTATGCATGTCTTTTATAGTTCTTAATACATATTACCACATTGCTTTTGAAAATAGTCGTACCAATTTATACATCTATCAGCATTATATGAGTTTCCTTGGCTTTACCAGCATTATGTATTTTATTTTATTTTGACATTTTTGTTAACTTGATAGGCAATGAAAGATATCTCATTATCTTAATTTTAATTTCTTTAATCACCAGTAAGGTTAAACATTTTCCCACAGGTATTAATATGTTCCCTAATTCCTTTTTCTCTGGGGTGAATTTTCTATCTCTCACTTGTCCAGTGGGAGTTGATTTCCACAATTTGCATGAACTCTTCATGCAACAAAAACATCAAACTTCTGTAGCATTTCAGTGGCCTAAATGTTGACGCTTTTGCTCTACAATAACCTGTGTGCCCCTAAACATGCGGCGAATACCATTGCCTGCACCAGGGAACAACCAAGGAGAAAGTATCTTTTACTTATTTCTTTGTTATCTTCTTTTCCTGAGGCTCTCTCTGGATCAGATTCATCCTTTATGAGTGGGGTCATGTTTATTTTACTTTTCACTATAATTTATTATAATAAGTGAGTCTGTGTTTTTACTAACAGCCCATTTCCTCCTTCTTCCCCAAAGGAAAACACAGATAAATGGCATATCTGGTGCTGGAAAGAAATGTGCATCTGAGCGGCTGTGCCCCAAAGACCCTCCGCAGCCTCGTTAATCAAACCCAAATGAAGTGTGCCAGCCCCCAGACGCAGCCTTTCCTGACAGACAGAATCGGGTTACAGGGACTATGAGGGCAGCCTCCCAACAAGGCTGTCCAAGTGGAGGGGAGGCCTGTCCATGTTTTGCCAGAGGAGCTGGTAAGGGTGACGAGAGGTATGTGGATATGGGATGCTCAACAGCCTCTGCTTTGCTGCAGACAATTCACACTTTGGAAAACACTTTCACACACAATCACCTTGTAAGTTAAGAATGCTTCGATCCATTCTGTGGGCAGGGAAGCCAGGTGTCAGGGCTGGAGTGCTTTGCCCACTATCTCAGAACCAGAGTCACACCTGCGGGGGACCTGACCGGCTCCACTGTGTCCAATTACTGTTATGTCCTAGCCACTCAGGTCTTCCTGCAGGAGAGAGAACTCTGTATCCAGGGCCTGAGAAAACCCCACAATTGTGGACTCATCAACACACATCAACTTGTGTCTTGTGGTTTAACATCAAAGGAAGACACTACGGCCATAGGTTGCCTTGGAAGTTTCTCCTTTCTAGTCCAATAGGTTCACCCATTTTGGTCAGAATAAGGCAAAGTAACTAGGAAATCCTAGAAGACAGTCTGATTGCAAATAAACTTCATCCATTCATTTGTACAGCAAATGATGATGTTTAAATGATGCATCTTAGAACTTCCCTGAGGGTTCAGTGGTTAAGACTCCATGCTTCCAGTGCAGGTGGGATGGGTTCAGTCCCTGGTTAGGGAAGTTCTGCAGGCCAGGTGGCACAGTCAAAAATATTTTTTTAAAACTCCCAAACTTAAATGATACATCTTAAGTTAACCTACAGTAATATCAGCTTTTTTGGTGTATAGTTCTATAATTTTTACATATCTATAGATTCATACATCAGAACACCACCACAATCAGGATATAAAACCATTTCATCATTCCCCCAGATGCCGTCACCCTCCTTTACAGTCACACCCTCACTGACTCTCGGCAACCACTGATCAGCTCTGTCACTGTAGTTTTGTCTCTTCCAGAGTGTTGTATATGAGGAATCATACCATTCAGACTGGCTTCCTTCACTTTGCCTAATGTCTTTGAGATTCATCATTCTGCTCCCATCATTAGTCCATTTCTTATTATTGCTGATAGCACTCCCTTGTTCGGATACTCCATCCATTGTTAACTGGGAACAAGTTAAAGAACTTGTTCCCAGTTTTGGGTGATTATGACTAAAGCTGTTATAAACATTTGCACTGGCTTTTGCATTAATATAAGTCTTCATTTCTTTAGAGCAAATACCCAACAGTGGGATTGCTGGCTCATATGATAAGTACATATTTAACTTTACAAGAAAAAGTACCAAACTGTTTTCTAGAAGGTTCTCTTCATTGTTTTGCATTCCCACCAGTAGTACAGAACCATCTACAGTTCTGCATCCTCATCAGCACTTCGTACTGTCAGTATCTTAGCCATTCCAACAGGGATGTAGTGGTCCTCATTTTGGTTTTAATTTGCATTTCCCTGATGTCTAATGATGGTGAACATCTTTCCTGTGCTCATTTGCCACCTGAATGTTCTCTTTGGTGAAAAGTCCAGGTCTATCAATTACTTTTTAGTTGGGTTCTTTGTTTTCTTACCACTGAGTTTTGACAGTTCTTCACACATATTGTAGTCTTTTGTCTGATTTGCATGACAGACATGATTGTTCATTGACGGGTGTCAAACAAGTGTTGTGTGCAGAAGCCACAGCCCAGGTCCTCCAGGCAGGGGTGGGTGGGCAGGCAAGCAAGTCTTTATCACTAAGTGGGGGACAGTCTTTAGGAGTAGGTGGGATGGCATCTCTTCCAGCCTCCTGTAGTCAGCTGTCGCTTTCCAGGCAAAGTGTTTCCAAGCTGATTTTTGAAAGGTGCTAGGAGTGAACCAAGGTTTGCCCAGACTTCTCACACTACTGTGTGACTTGCTGTTCCACCCTTTATTTTCTACTGTCTCTCTCTCCCCAAGGTTATCTCAACAAGAAACATGTCTTCAAATGTCAGAAATCTATTTGGTTTGGACCTGTCTCCCTGGTTTCCCACACAGTCACCCAACCACCTCTCTGAATCTCTGCTTGAATTTGAAATAAGAAGACAGCTGTGGCAATGAGAACTCTCAGCTTTTCCTGTGCAGCTTTCCCAATACCCATATGCCATAACTTAAGGACCACATCAGCTTTTGTCCTCCTTACACATCCATGTCCAACTCATCCTTTGAGTTTGATTTTGCAACATATCTTAGGTCAAGCCACAGTAAGCTGCCATCAGCTCTTGCTTGGATGATAGCAATATGCCTCGTCATCCCCCCTGCCTCCACCTTTGCCTTTCTACAGCCTAAGCCCCACCCAAACCCGAGGCCCCAAGGCAAATTTCATCTTGTTGCTTCATAGCTTCCCACCATGCCAGTCTTGTAGCACTCATCACAATTACAAGAACCTGTCTGTCCTGGACCCAGTAGATTTCTTCTCTACCATCCTTTCTTTTCCCATCCCTGGATCCTTACACAGCTGCCTCATCATCAGTAAGGTCTTCCCTAAAAGTCTGTTTATCCTATTATTAAGGCTACCCTTCAAGAAATCCCCAGTCTATCTGTCTTATCTTTGTAAAATCCCTGAGTTCCCGAAATACCCTGTTTGTTTGCTCTGTGTCTTTTGTTTGTCTCTCCCTACTAAAGCATCCAGCCTAAGGGGCAGGACTTGCTCATGCTGCATCCCAGCTGCTAGTACAGGATCACATGCATGCAGGTGCAAAGGGCACCTCACAGAGAGAGGGTGATGCTGGCGAGTCAGCAAAAGATTAGTATGGCTGGACCTGGGGCAATAAAATAGAAAAACCAGGTTCTGGGGAGGAGGGCTTTAAGAAGAATGCAAATAGTCAGATTTTCATTCTTAAAAATTAACTATGGAAAGTAGAAACACCTGAGCAGAGAAGGTAAGTTAGAAAAATGCAAAAACCCAAAAGAAAGATTGTGATGCTTTAACTGTGATAATGGAAATAAAGACCTTGATGAGGGGAGCCAGAGTTGAAAAATAACGATCTCCAATAACATGGATTGCTGATCTACCAGTTGAAGTTGATACTTCGACACTTCAACTACCACAACAGTGAAGTATCATTCAGTGAGAAATCTCCAGCACAAAACTTTGCAAACTGCTTTTGACACATTCAGTAACAGTACCTTCTCCATACACTGCACAATTCTTTTTTTTTTTTTTTTGCATTTAAGTTGCATTATTGATCTAATTCTTTAATAAATACTGGATTATCTATTAAGTGAGTTCTGTGGACTTCCTCTGTCAACAAAGTGGTCCATCTAAGTTTCAGGTTTGTTGGCATACCCTTTTAATGGTCGTTGGCTGTAATATATTTGGAATTATGCCACTAGTTTTGTTCTAGCTTTGCAGGTGCTACAACTCTTTTGCTCATTTGTTTTCTTGTTTAATAACTATTTTTGCATTTCTGTTGAGGCCCAGATGCTGTGTTGGGGTGTTGGTAACTAGAGGTAACAGGAGCAAATCCCTTTCTGGTGGACTAGACTTGTGGAGACCACCAGACACATTCATGAGTCAAAGGTGGTGGTCCGGGAGGTATTATGGAGATACCTTGGGCAAGACCAATCTGGATGAGTACTTTCCCTCTTTGGTGTGGGATCTGCATAACTACTGGGAGCAGCCCATTGGAGAGGCAGGCTGGCCATTACTACTATTACTTCAAGATAGTGACAAAATGGTGGATTTATATCAACATATGCAGGGACACTTTGGTTTAATTGCTCAGAAGAACTCAGATGAGCCTATAATTAAAATGCTGGGTAATGGGACTATTGAAAGGGATAAGAAGGTTTACTCTTTAATCTCCTTTAATCTATAACTGAACAATGGTTTCTTTGTTGTATCTGTTGTGCTTCTTTGGTTGTGAACAGCAGCCAACCCTGGCCACCCTCAGGGAAACAGGCTTATTTAAAGAAGAAGTTTGGGCTTCCCTGGTGGCTCAGACAGTAAAGAATCTGCCTACAAAGAGAGAGACATGGGTTCAATCGCTGGGTTGGGAAGATCCCCTGGAGAGGGCATGGCAACCCACTCTAGTATTCTTGCTTGGAGAATCCCCATGGATAGAGGAGCCTGATGGGCTACAGTCCATGAGGTCTCAAAGAGCTGGACATGACTGAGTGACTAAGCACAGCAGAGTACACAGCACATAGAAGAAGCTTGACTGGAGGCTGTGACACTGGGCTGGAGGGGCAGGTGCAAGGGAACCACAGTTTCTTGGAGTAAAGCTCTACTCGTTCTCAGCATCTTTGTACTGCTGTTCAAGATTCAGATTCTGGGATGCAATATCACGTAGTGCACGATTTCTACCCACTGGCAAAGAAGTTACATCTTATCTATGATTATTTCTTTAGAATTAAAAAAATAAAAAGGGCTTTTTAAAAGTTTATGAACCTTTGTTGTGGGGTGGACGTCATTTTAGAGTTTCCTGTGAAAGTGAGTTCATCTCCCTTTCTTTCTCAGTTTTTTTAATGTGAGTGTGTATGTGCATGTTAGTCATTTAGCTGTGTCCCACTCTTGTGACTCCATGGACTGTGGCCTGCCTGGGTCCTCTGTACATGGAATTCTCCAGGCAAGAATACTGGAGTGGTTTGCCATTCCCTTCTCCAGGGTATCTTCCCAACTCAGGGATAGAAGCCAGGTCTCCTGCATTGCAGGCAGATTCTTTACTTTCTGAGCCACCAGGGAAGCCCATGGAACTATTTCTTATGATGGCAGACAGATCCTTCCCTAGTAAATGCTTCATTGAAGATACTCTCCTATATAACAACAAAGCTATGATCATGCCTATGAAATTTAATGTTTATTAAATTGCCCACAAAATATCTTTTAAAGATTTGCAAACCAAAATCCAGTACAGGATTTCACATTGCAGTTGACTGTCTTAACACTTACATCTCCTTTAACAGTCACCTCTGTACTTTTGCTGTCATGATCTTGTTCTCAATAGTTAAACCTTAAACCAGTAACAACGTTAACTCACTTATGGAAAATCAACTATGTGCCAGAAGTTTTGCAATAATTTTAATAGCATGTTTTAAAATTTACTTTCCAATTGCCTCTATCCCTAGACAAGACCTGCTTGGGCAGGAGTCACGTCCAAAAAAAGACACTAAAGACCTCCTTGTTCAAAGGATGATTTCACTCGACTCCTGTGAATTCTATATTAGTACCTGATCTTCAGGATGATTATAAGATTCGCCCAAATCACCAAGATCTGGGAAAATGGGCATTCAAATGAGGACCTCTGATTTCAAGTTTAAGTTTGTTCAACTTGGAAGCAGCCTGTCCCTCAAAACTTTAGTTTCCCCCTAGGGAGATTAAGGAATTCAACCGTCTCATCTCAAAAATACATCCCAGCTCTAGATGTGCTGAAAGAATGTCCAGGAGCTTCAGAGACTTAAGTCCTCAAAGCAGCATGGCTTAGTGGAAGGAGCACCCTAAGATCTTGGCTCCATCACCTGCTATCCATGGCCATGGGCAAGGCATAGAAACTCTCACAGGCTCCCAGTGGCCTCACATGGGAAGCAAGGAAACAATATCTGCCTAAGGGGGCAAAAGGAGGAGAAAATGAGATGGGGATGTAAAACACGAGGATTATGCCTTGGGCATGGTAAAACACTCACTAGAATGAGATGGAGATGGAGAAGCCATAAAATACAAGACAGAGGGCAGAGCAGGCAAGAGGTGATCAAAAGTCACATCTGAATAGTCATGAAACCATCAACATTTTCTGCTTAAAGAAACTTATTTCTTCCATACTTCCAAAAACTGAAGCTCTGAGTCCTGCTTCCTGTCATGTACTGAGAACACCAAGCAGTAGGAGAATGTTAGAGTTTGTTCCTTCCTAGGTGATTGATAACTTCTAGGTGCAGAGTGTCTGAAGAACACAGACAGTACCATTCGGAGCTCATGGAATGAGAAGCAGATGTGACCTGGGAGGCTGATGCCATAATTCATTCACACTGTGCCCTGCCTGGCTTCAGTCTCTGCTGCAGCTTGTGGCCCAGAAAATGCATTACGAAAAGATATCTACTCTAGCTGGGGGATGACAAGGTGGAAAGTTAAAGTAGAATTAAAATTTACTTTCATTCTTGTAAAGGAATCAATATGTGTGTGTCTTCCAAGTTTTAGGAAAAACAAAATAGACCTTTTCTTAAAAAAATAAAAATAAAAAAGCAAAAATGTTCTTCGTTGCTGAGGATTTATGTCTAGATCAAAACCAACCTGGCTTAATAAACTTTAAATTATTTTAGATTTCAGGGAAGCATGTTTCAGTTTGATGGTGAGCAAAATGGAGATTTCAGACATGTGCCTAAAGCTATGCTAAATATTCTAGAAATGAGACCACCGTGGTTCCTCTTAAGAATGGAGGTGAATGAGATCTCTTTGAAAGTGAAACTTACAGTAGTTATTCCAAGTAGTCAAACAGGGAAGCCCAGCAGTCTTTGCAAGGCCTGATTCTCAGCTAACTGGGCAAGACCACCGGGATGCTATCATAAAAATCCAAGTGGAAAACAAGGTGGCTGAAGCAAGATGGTGGCCAACGGGAGGAAGGCAGTGGGACAGTTCTAGGAGGTCACCTCCAGGGGGCTGTTCATTGATTGCACGTCTGGATGGAGAAGGTGGGCTGGGGGAAGGGGGTGTCTAGGATGAACCCAGGTTTCTGGCTTCAGTTTTTGAGTGGACAGTTGTACCAAAAACTAGGAATACTGTGGGGAAAATTACCTAGCCTTTCAAAATCTTAGTTTTTTCTTCCATAAATTAGAGGAAACATCATGTACTTTATAGTTGTTATAAAACTTGGAAAGTTTTATAATACATTTAAGAGTGCCTGGAACACAGAGCATGTTTACTAAATGTTTTTCCTACTACGTGTCCTGCCTCCTCTCCCAGCTCCCCTCCTCCAGCTCCCAGGCCCAGTGGTGCTCTTACTTGTAAGAATGAATCCTTTTCTCTCCCAGTCAGGCTTTCTCCCCTACATCTTATCAAAGGATCTCAGCTGCCTAGGATGGCAGAGCCTTTAGCTGGCTATCTCATCAGTTATTGAGATAACTCACCATCATTCTCATCTCAATGTAAGTTGCCCTTGGAATGCAGACTTTTCATAGCAGGGAGGGATAACATTTTTTTTTTTTTCCAGAAATGGATCAGTTTTCTTTTACTCCCCGCTATTTTCTTCTCTTGCTCACTCCTTTTCCTCTCCTTCATTCAAGCAAACAATTGGATCTCTATTGTATCTGAGAAAAAAATACAATAGTTGGAAAGCAAAAACAACAAACAACAATAATGATAAAACTCCTGCATCTCATCAGTGTTAATATCTTAAAGCAAATCACCCAGGGAATTAAGAAGGTGTGAGAAGAGTGGTCACATGCATTTATACACACAACTCTCACATCTGTCTCTTCTCTCCAAAGCCCACGAGGAGGTGTATGTGCCTCTTCTTCCTAATCCTCCCCCAAAGCATATGTGCATGTGTGTTTGTGAGACAGAGAGAGATGGGCCTCCTGAGGGACTGACCAACAAGGGAGGAACTCCTTTCTGTGAGCAGACACTTGGCAGCAGCCAGAGTCAACATACTCCCCTGGGCCATACCCGGGGCTGCAGGTGACTGGGATGCTCAGCGGCTGGGGAGGCAGGAGCACACACACCTCACTCGGTGCCACTGTCATGTGGGGCTCCACCAGAGTTTGCAGGACAGCCTGTGTCTTCCTGTCTGTGACCAACACCCACAAAGTGAAGGTTGTTGACAGACTCAGACTTCATCTGGAAAGGAATCAGACCCCACTTCAAAACTGTGTGTGAGGACTTCTCTAGTGGTACAATGAATAAGAATCTGCCTGCCAATGCAGGGGACACAGGTTCGATCCCTGATCCGGGAAGATCCCCCATGCTGAGGAATAGCTAAGCCTGTGTGCAACAAGTATTGAGCCCAGGTGCCTGCAGTGTGAGTTCTGTAACAAGAGAAACCACTGAAATGAGAAGCCCGCGCAGTGCAATGAAGAGCAGTCCCCACTCGCCACGACTAGAGAAAGCCCGAGTGCAGCAACGAAGACCCAGCACAGCCAAAAATAAATAAAATAAAATTTGAATGGAATGATCTGAGATCATGATTGAGTTGTATATTGTTTTTGAGGAAATGGTATTATTATTTGCATTCTTTTACAGTCTCACCCTTTTGGTCCACTAGTGTTCATGGCTGACCACAATACATTTGGGCAGTGGACACAGCTCAACCCTTTCACCAAAGACAAATATAAAACAGACCTGGCACCATCATTAGCTTAGCTAGGGATCTCCAAACCCACGTCCTTTCTGTGCCCCATCCATCATGGGTTTATTATTCTCATTAAAACAAGCTATGATTTGATTTTTCCAAGGAGCTTCATTAGAATGAGAAAAAATTAAATTTACCAAGTAGGAAATGGTTGAATAATAATATGACAAGTAATTGAATTTTAAGTCCGTGAATGCCCTGGTGAGATTCAATACTGACACATGAAGCTAGTAATGAGAGGAAGAGTCCTATTCCATGGAGAAATCTGTTAATCCACATAAATAACTTGATGTTCTCGGTCATCTGGTTCACTTAGTGATGCATGACTTGTTTACTCCATGGGGAGGATCTGGTCCTTGCAGAGTAGCTTTGGGAGCTTGAGCATCAGTCACAGACTTCACTAAGAACCCATCACACACCACACTGTGATAATGTAATATCCTACTTAATCCTTGAAAAGCCAGTGAGGAGGGTAATATTATTTCCATTTTGCCTATTAGTTAACAAAGATTTCAGGAGCTTGGGAAAATATCAGATGTAGAAAGTGCCAGAAGAAAAGCTATGACAAACCTAGACAGCATATTAAAAAGCAGAGACATTACTTTGCCAACAAAGGTCCATCTAGTCAAAGCTAAGGTTTTTGCAGTAGTCAAGTATGGATGTGAGAGTTGGACTATAAAGAAAGCTGAGTGCCGAAGAACTATGCTTTTGAACTGTGGTGTTGGAAAAGACTCTTGAGAGTCCCTTGGACTGCAAGGAGATGCAACCAGTCCATCCTAAAGGAAATCAGTCCTGAATATTCATTGGAAGGGACTGATGCTGATGCTGAAACTCCAATACTTTGGCCAACTGACGTGACAAACTGACTTATTTGAAAAGACTCTGATGCTGGTAAAGATTGAAGGCAGTAGGAGAAGGGGACGACAGAGGACGAGAGGGTTGGATGGCATCACCAACTCGATGGACATGAGTTTGAGTGAGCTCTAGGAGTTGGTGATGGACAGGGAAGCCTGGCATGCTGCAGTCCATGGGGTTGCAAAGAGTCGGACACGACTGAGCAACTGAACTGAGAAAGTGCCAGAGCTGGGATCTGAATGGGAGGATGGTTACACTGAGGTGGACAAGGATGCAGGAATCTTGCTGGAACCAGCTCATCTGTTTACTGAACTTCTAGCTGATTCTCCTCCTTTTTGGTGCATTTTTCAATTCTTGTCAGTATGAGAGGAGACACACTGTTACATTTTGTAAAACGATCAAACAGACAATGTATAGGTGACCAGTTTATTTTGGAATGAAGTAGCAATTTTTAAAATCCCCACCTTTTTTAAAGATAGCACTCAATGCCAGGAAGACAGCAATGAAATAATATTCTAATATATTGTGAATGAGAGTGTTCACTGCTTTAATCTTTTTAAAATATTGTTTTGGTAACTGCTATGAGTTGAACTGTGTCCCCCTAAAATTCATATGTTGAAAGTCCCAGACCCCTGTCCCTCAGAATGTGACTTTATTTGGAAATAAGGTTTTTGCAGATGTAATCAAGTTGAGGTGAGGTCATACTGGAAGAAAATGTGCCCCTAATCCAACACAAGTGGTCTTTTATAGAAAGGGGAAATTTGGACACACACAGGAGGAGGGGGCTTTCCAGGTGGTGTAGTGGTAAAGAGTCTGCCTACCAATGCAGAGACACAAGAGATGATGGTTCAGTCCCTGGGTTGGGAAGATCCCCTGCAAGAGAAGACGGCAACCCACCTGGACATGACTGAGCACACATGCAAGCACACAGAAGGAGGGGAAGGTGAAGAGACACAGGGAGAAGATGGCTGGCTGCAAGCCAAAGAGAAACCCGGAACAGCCCCTTCCCAGCCTCAGAAGGAACCACTCTGCTAACACCTTGATCTTGGATTACAGTCTCCAGACTGTGACTTAAACAGTTCTGCTGTGGTCATGTGTTATGGCCTAGGAAACCAATACAGCAATGCACCCCAAGAATCTTAAAACTGACCATACCATTTGGCACAGCAATGTCTTACCTTCGGTTGCCTCCTACAGAATAATGAAGACTGATAAAGATTTATGCATAAATGTGTATTTCTCATGTGTTTCCTTCCATGTGTTATTGCAGGAGGCCATTCAAATGGCCTCCAGAGCCTGCCTTATTCTTGAAATTTCTCTGGGAGCTTGAGCATCAGTTACCAAGAAAATGCTGGTCAGGTTTTTCTCTGCTTATCTGGCCTCCTTCAGTGAATCAGCTGTCGTGCTCTATTCTGTGTACATCACTGTCCCTGGGTGCTGCCCTTTCACGGTTCCAGTGCTATGAATTCTGATCACAGTCGAAGTTAAGGCCCGGTCTCTCTCTTGGGGCCCCAGAAGCAAGTCTGCCGGTGGGTCGGGCCCACTGACCCACCAGGTCCCACAAGGCCCCACAACCACTGAGGACACTCCCTCTCGCAGCCCAGCCTCAGGACTGGACCTGCCTGGGCATGGCTTTCTCATCCTCTTGCAGATGGGGGTCCCCGGGCCATCAGGCCAGCTGATTCTGAGCAGTCTGGCACACTGGACACATCAGATCTCAGTGTCTGACCACAGTTTGACCACCCATCCTGCTTCCCACCCACCGTGTGATAGTCATGCAGGTTCTCATCTCCCAGTCGATGTTCCATCCAACAGCCCACTCACATCTTGTAGCAGAACCCTGCGCCCAGCCACAATTTCATGAGAAAGTCGACCATGTGAGGCCGGCAGACCAGGGACATGTCCTTTTTTCTTCGGATCTGAGCTTGCAGGTATTCTATGTAGCAAGAGGCAGGACCAACAGCCCCTTCAGTACTCACCGGTTGACCCCTGTGCTTTGGAAACTTACACAGAGTGAAAGGAATTCTGATTTTAAACAGCATCTCCTTGTGTGGCCTGATTGCAGGACTGCACAGGCCAGCTAGAGCAGCCCTGTTGACCTCTGACCCTTGGCCCGCTAACCGAAACAAGGTGAATATTTCTTGGGCTGCTGTGGTTGAGGGAGGACCAGAGAATAAATTTGACCCTACTTCCCCTGAAGGTGATGAATGGTTCCCCTTTCAAGCCGGGGCCCTCCGGCCCTTTTATTCACTGCTCTGCTTTTAAAAAGCGGAGGATGTATTGAGTGCCTTTCAACTGTTTACCAGCAGAAGGGCAAAGATCAGGTTACCAGCCCAGAGTGGTTCATCTTTTTTCCCAAATCAAAGCCTGTGTCCACAG
The DNA here is from genome assembly GCA_006410935.1 of Redunca redunca. Taxonomy (NCBI): domain Eukaryota; kingdom Metazoa; phylum Chordata; class Mammalia; order Artiodactyla; family Bovidae; genus Redunca; species Redunca redunca. The sequence goes on from SJYQ01004090.1 coordinate 104,558, forward strand.
CACCTATGTCCACATGAGTTCATTTTCTGTATTCAGGCCATCAGAGCACGAGGCCAGGGACAAAGGCCTGGGAGAGAGATGGAGTAATTAGGTGCAGACAAGGAGCAGCAAGGACTCATCTCTGCCTTCAGTTTAGGACTTTAATATGGTTTGGCGGGGAGGGTAGTTTGTGTGTGATTTTTTTTAAAGCAGAAGTGTCTCTGGTTTCTTCCAAGTCAGAACAAGTGATGTTTTCCCAAGGATCCTGAGTTGGGGCATGTTTTAATTTGAGAGAAGTTTCACTACAAAAATAAGTATGTTCTGAAACATTTTTGTTGGAACTGTGAGAACCAATGTTCATATTTGAAGGAAAAGGTGCTGTGGGTCTGAAATAGACTGATATCATGACCAGTGGCATTATAAATGTATGGAGCATTCCAAATATGGAGAATATATATTATTCAACTATAGAGAATAGCCACTTACATAATTCTAACATTGTGCCATATTTGTATCAGTTTTCACTAAGAGGTAAAATACACAGAGACCATGGAAGCCCCATTGTACCTCCCTGCCCTTAAATCGAATAATTTAATAATTATAATTTAATAATTCTGCCCCAGAATATTACTAAACTATTACTATAGATGAAGGTATTCAAAAATAATTTTGTCTGAATACATCATTCAGTAATGAGCTTTTTTCACTCAATCTTATGTTTCTGTCATACTATTTCACTCAATGTTTATGTTTTGTTGGTAATAATATTGACAGATAAAATTCATTTAATTGAACTAGTGTATAACATTTCATTTCAAGCATATTGTACACTTCAGTCATGATGATGGGTATTTAGGTGACTTCTGTCAAGAGCTGTGAAGGGTCTGAAGCTTCACCCAACTTTTGTGGGTACATGTGCACGTTCAGTCACGTGCAACTCTTTCTGGTCCCATGGACTATGGGGTCCCACCAGGCTCCTCTGTCCATGGAATTTTCCTGCCAAGAATACTGGAGTGGGTTGCCATGTCCTACTCCAGGGGATCTTCCCTACCCAGGGATTGAGCCCTCGTCTCCTTCATTGGCAGGATTCTTTACCACTGTGCCACCTGGGAAACCCTTCACCCCACTTAGCAGTTAACAAGTTAGGCTGCTGCAATCTCTTAGATGCTGGTAGAAAAGATGAGATTTCTGGGTTAGAAATGAGAGACTTCATTATTCACGGGCAAAGCAGTAAACAGAGTGTTGGCATACTTGCACTAGTTTCCCAAGCACCCCAGACCCACAGGGTGATGTGGAGAGCCAGATGTCAGCTGCACAGGAAGTGGGTTGGGTTGTAGGAGAGGACCACTGAGCTTGGAGATTCTGCAGATTTGGGGCAAGGCAGTAGACAAGCTGCCTCTTCATCCTGAGGTGAAATGTTCCCTCATTCTTTGAGGTTCCCCCCTGTAAATACAGCCCTGAAGATGGCTGGGTAAAGCGTAGTCAAGGCTTTGTTTCTTTGGCACAGCCAGCAAGGCATGTAGGGGAACCAGAAACCCAGGGAGGACTTCATCTCCCAAAGCTTCCAAGTGTCAGCTCTTACAGAGCTACCAACAGGCATACCATTTTTCTCCTTACATAGCATGTGTGAGAAGTAAATTTGCTTCTCTCCAAATCATTTTTCACAGTGACTGTGGGAATCTATGATCACCAGTAGCATGTAAGGATCTTCTTGCTTGTTTATCTCCTGTTGAACCATTGTGTTGTCGGACACTTTAGCCATTGTGTTGTCTGAACACACATTGTGTTGTGCTAAGCTGATTGTGATAGAAGGATAATGCAGGCTGTTTTCATGTGCTTCCTTGATTTTGAGCATCTTTTCATTTATAGTATCGATCTTGCACTTTATTCCCTCTCCTTTGCCTTTTCATGCCTTTTGCCTATTTTTGTGGCTTTGCTTTTTTCAAATAGATTTATAGGCATTCTTTGTACATCCTGTATATTATTCTTTGCCAGCTATATGTATTAATATCTCCTCCTACTCTGTAGCTTGTCTTCACACATGATGTATAAATTTTTGTTTCAGAGAAAAATTCTAAAGTTTTAAATATGGAAGAGAAACTAAGAAAAAATTGATTTACAATAGCATCAAAAAAATAAAATACTCAGTAATAAGTTTAACCAAGGGGGTGAAAGAGCTGTAAACTGAAAACAACAAGACAGCGATTAAAGAAACTGAAGAAAACACAAAAAAATGGAAATATATCTAGTGTTCTTGTATTGAAAGAACTAATATTGTTAAAATGTCCACACTAGTCAAAGTAATCTCCCAATGCAATACAATTCCAATCAAAATTCTAATGGCAGTTTTCATAGAAGTAAAAAAAAAAAATCTTAATATTACATTGTATGGAATTACAAAAGACTCCAAACAGCCAAATTAATCTTAAGAAAATACAGCAAAGCTATAGGGCTCACAGTTCCTGATCTCAAGCAATATTACAAAGCTATAGTAATCAAAACAGTATGGCACTGGCATAAATACAGAACCAATGGAACAGAATAGAGAGCTCAGAAATAAACCTAAGCATACATGATCAACTGGGCTTCCCTGGTGGCTCAGATGGTAAAGAATCTGCCTGCAATGCAGAAGACCTAGGATCCCTGGGTCAGGAAGACCCCCAGGGGAAGGGAATGGCAACCCACTCCAATACTCTTTCCTGGAGAATCCTTTGGACAGAGGAGCCTGGCGGGCTACAGTCCATGGGGTTGCAGAGTTGGACACGGCTGAGCGACTTAACACACACAATATTTGATAAGGGCACCAAGAATATACAATGAGAAAGAATAGTCTTTTCAATAAATGATGTTAGGAAAATTGGATATCCACATACAGAACACACTTCCCCAATGGCTCAGCAGTAAAGAATCCACCTTCAATGCAGGAGACGCAGGAGACATGGGTTCAATCCTAAGGATGAGATGGTTAGAGAGCATCACCAACTCAATGGACGTGAATTTGAGCAAACTCCGGGAAACAGTAAAGGACAGAGGAGCCTGGCATGTTACAGTCCATGGGGTCACAAAGAGTCAGACACCAGTTGACTGAACAGCAACAACAACATGCAGAAAAATGACATTGGACCCCTATCTTGCACCACTCACAAAAATTAATCAAAATTGATTAAAGTTTTCAGGTAATGCCTGAAACTTTAAAACTCATAGAAGAAAACATAGGGATAAAGCTTCTTGATATTGTTCTTGGCAATGATGTTTTGGATTTGATGCCAAACACACAAGCAAACAAGTGGAACTTATCAACTGCAAAAGCTTTTTCACAGCAAGGGAGATTTGACAAAATGAAAAGGCTACCTTTGGCATAGGAGAAAATATTTGCAAATCATATATCTGACAGGAGGTTAATATTAAAATATATAAGAAACTCATACAACCCAATAGCAAAATACTCAAAAACAACACAATTAAAAATGGGCAAGGGAAATGAACAGATACTTTTCTAAAGAAAGTATCAGTTCAGTTCAATTGCTCAGTCATGTCCGACTCTTTGCAACCCCATGAACTGCAGCATACCAGCCTCCCTGTCCATCACCAACTGCTGGAATCTACCCAAACCCATGTCCATTGAGTCAGTGATGTCATCCAACCATCTCATCTTCTCTCATCCCCTTCTCCTCCTGCCCTCAAGCCCTCCCAGCATCAGCGTCTTTTAAAATGAGTCAGCTCTTCACATCAGGTGGCCAAAGTATTGGAGTTTCAGCTTCAACATCAGTCCTTCCAATGAACATCCACGACTGATCTCCTTTAGGATGGACTGGTTGGATCTCCTTGCAGTCCAAGGGACTCTCAAGAGTTTTCTCCAACACCACAGTTCAAAAGCATCAATTCTTTGGTGCTCAGCTTTCTTCACAGTCCAACTCTTACATCCATACATGACCACTGGAAAAACCATAGCCTTGACTAGATGGACCTTTGTTGGCAAAGTAATGTCTCTGCTTTTTAATATGCTGTCTAGGTTGGTCATAACTTTCCTTCCAAGGAGTAAGCATCTTTTAATTTTATGGCTGCAATCACCATCTGCAGTGATTTTGGAGCCCCAGAAAATAAAGTCAGCCACTGTTTCCACTGTTTCCCCATCTATTTGCCATGAAGTGATGGGACCAGATGCCATGATCTTCGTTTTCTGAATGTTGAGCTTTAAGCCAACTTTTTCACACTCCTCTTTCACTTTCATCCAGAGGCTCTTTAGTTCTTCTTCACTTTTTGCCATAAGGGTGGTATCATCTGCATATCTGAGGTTACTGAATATTTCTCCTGGCAATCTTGATTCTAGCTTGTGCTTCCTCCAGCCCAGCGTTTCTCATGATGTGTTCTGCATATAAGTTAAATAAGCAGGGTGACAATATACAGCCTTGACACACTCCTTATACATATGGTCAACAGGAATATGAAAAGATACTCAGCATCACTCATCATCAGGGAAATGTAAATCAAAACCACAGTGAGATATCACCTCACATCTGTTAGAAAGGTTTTGATCAAAAAGACAGGAGATAACAAGTGTTGGTGAGGATGTGGAAAAAGGGGAACACATGTGCATTGTTGGTGGGAACGTAAATCTGTGAAACCATTATGGAAAACTACCAGAAATTAAAACTAGAACTACCAAATAATGCAATAAACTCACTTCTGGGCATATATCAAAAAGAAATGAAATTACTATCTCAAAGAGATAGCCAAAGTCTCATGTGCATTTTAGCGTTATTCACAATAGATAAGAAACAGCCTAAATTTCTGTCAATGGAAAAAGAAAATGTGATATCACACACACACACAGACACGGGTACAATGCAACATTATTCAGCTATAAGAAAGAAGGAAATCCTGCCATTTGTAATGACATGGATGAAACTGGAGCACATTATTTTGTGAAATAAGTCATTGGCAAAAAGACAAATGCTGTATGATCTCACTTATGTGTGGAATCTAGAAAATTCAAAGTCACAGAAACAGAGAAAATAGTGGTTACCAGGAGCTCAGAAGTACAGTGAATAGAAGCTATTGGTCAAAGGGTACTAACTTTTAGTTAAAAATGAGTAATTTCCAGAGCTCTATGTACAGCATGGAGACTATAATTAATAATGCAGCGTTGTATACTTGACTTTGCTAAGAGAGTAGACCTTCTGTTCTCACTACATGTGTGCTCAGTTGCTAAGTCATGTCCAATTCTTTGTGACCCCATGGTCTGTAGCCCACCAATCTCCTCTGTCCATGCGATTTCCCAGGCAAGAATACTGGAGTGGGTTGCCTTGTCCTACTCCAGGGGATCTTCCCAACCATGGGATCAAAACTGAGTCTCCTGCATTGGCAGGTGGATTCTTAACACTGTGCTACCTGGGAAACCCTCTCTTTGTACACACACACACACACACACACACACACACACACACACAAGATAACTATGTAAGGTGATGTATGTGTTAATTACCTTTATTATGATAATCATTTCACTATGCACATGTATATAGAATCATTGCCCTAAATATACATAATTTCTATTTGTAAATTATAACTAAGTAAAGCTGGAGTTAAACAGTTTTAAATAATAAAAATCTATGTTTAATTTTTAAAATTTTGTTTTTGTACGTTAAGAAATTTTTTCCTACTATAAAGCCATGATATTTTTCCTCTTTTTCTTTTAAAAACATTAAAGTTTTGTTATTTTTATCTAGGTCTTAAACACATGGGGAATTTAATCTGTGAGATGTTGAATCTAATTTACTTTCGTAAGTGGACAACCAACTATCTGATCACCATTTAGTGGATTCCCCACGGACAGGTAAAATATCCATTCCATCATGCTCAACAGTTGTCCAGGCTAAAAACCATGGAGCTTTCAGACTCTTGTAGCTGATAGCCAATCCATCAGCAAATCCTGACAGCTCTGCCTTAAGCAGACCTCCCCAGCTGGCCATTTCTCATCCCCACCACCACTGCCACTCAGCACCACACCACCCCCAACTTTTGCTTGGATTACTCTGCGGCCTCCTTGATTAGTCTTCCTCCTCCATATCTTGCTTCCCTAAAGCTTCTTGTCTAGACAACAGCATAGTCATGTTTTTAAAGACATATTTTTGATCATGCTATTCCTTACTCAAATTCAGAGTAAAATTCAGTTACACTATGTTCTCAAGAAACCTGATTGCTGGCTGCTTACCACACCTCATTTCCTCCTCTCCCTCTCTGTCTCTCAGTGTCTGCTGATTCTCTCTGTCTTTCTCTTTCTTGCTTACTGTGCTGCAGACATAGACTTGCTATTCCTCACACGCTGATTCTATTCCTACCTCAAGGCCTTTGCCACTTCTTCCGGCCATTTCTCTTTCCCAGATAACTGTATGGGTTGCTTTAACCTCTTTCAGATTTCTGATCAAATACCACTTTATCAAAGAGGGCCTTCCCTATTCATACTCTACTAAAATAGAACCTTTTATATCCACTTACTTTATTTTCTTCATAACATTTACCACTACTTAATGTCATAGTATATGTTCCATTTATTGCATGTTCTACTTATTAGAAAGTAAGCGCCCTGGGGGGAAGAATTTTGTTAGCTTTCTTCACCCATCTATTTCTTTTCTAAAATTCATTTTTATTATTTGTTTTTCACTGTTAGGTCTTTGCTGCTGCATGTGGGCTTTCTCTAAGGACTACTCTCTAGTTGCAGTGTGTGGGCTTCTCAGTGCAGCATCTTCTCTTGTTGCAGAACACAGTTCTAGGAACTAAGGCTTCCATAGCTGTGACTTGCTGGCTCTAGAGCACAGGCTCAGTAGTTGTGGCATGTGGGTTTAATGGCTCCTCAGGATGTGGAATTTTACCAGACCAGGGATGGAACCCATGTCCCCTACATTGGCAGGTGGTCTTGTCAATGTAGCACCAGGGAAGCCCCACTCATCCATTTTGAAAGCCAGTAACAGAGCATGGTACGGAGTAAAGCATTAAACACATATGATAACTGAATGAATGAATAAATGAGCAAAGATTCCAACTGGGAAAAATCAGTTTTTGGTAATAGTCATACTGAATTGAGATTTAAGTCCTTCTACTTTATTACCTTTATAAAAATTGCCTTAGCTATTATTGGCCTTCGTTTTTCCATTCCAGTTTTATAGCCAAATGTCAAGTTTCACATAAAATCATATTTGAATTTTGATTGGAAATTCATTGTATTTATACATTAATTTGAGGTGAATATCCTCAGGTATTCTTTATGAAAAACTCAGGTTTTCTTTATGTCTTTCAATAACATTTAGTAATTTTTAAAACTAAAGGGCATGTATTTACTTTCTTATATTCATAATTTGGGTAATACTCATGGCTCATACACACACAGGGTATAGGATCTTTCCTTTTGCATTTTCTAATTATAGGTGTGGGCTTCCCTGGAGGCTCAACAGTAAAGAATCTACCTGCCAAGGCAGGAGAAGCAAAAGACACGGGTTTGATCCTTGGATCTGGAAGATCCCCTGGAGGAGGGTATGGCAACTCACTCCAGTATTCTTGCCTGGAGAATCCCATGGACAGAGGAACTTGGCGGGCTACAGTCAAAGGGATCACAAATAATTGAATATGACTGAAGAGACTTAGCACGTACGTGTGTGTGTGTGTGTGTGTGTATCACATCTTCTTTATCCATTCATCTGTCAATGGACATTTATGTTGTTTCCATGTCTTGGCTACTGTAAATAGTGATGTGATGAACACTGGGGAGCATGTATGTTTTCAAATTATAGTTTTCTCTGGGTATATGCCCAGGAGTGAGATTGCTGAATTATATGGCAAGTCTATTTTTAGTTTTTGAGTAATCTCTATATTGTTTTCATTATGATTCTACCAACTTACATTCACACCAACAGGGTAAGAGGGTTCCCTTTTTTCACAGCTTCTCCAGCATTTGCTATTTATAGACTTTTTAAAGACGGTCATTCTGACTAGTGCATGGTTGATAACCTCACTGTAGTTTTTATTTGAATTTCTCTAATAATTAGTGATGCCAAGCATCTTTTCATGTGCCTATTGGTCATCTGTATGTCTTCTTTGGAGAAATATCTATGTAGGTCTTCTGACCATTTTCTGATTGAGTTGTTTGGGTTTTTTAAAATTGAGTTTTAAGAACTGTGTGTATATTTTGGAAATTAAGCCCATGCTGGTTGCTTAATTTGCAAATATTTTCTCCCTGCCCAGAGATTGCCTTTCCATTCTGTTTATGGTTTCCTTGCTGTGTAAAAGCTTGTCAGTTTGATTTGGTCCCCCCTTTTGGTTTTTGCTTATATTTCTATTGCTTTGAGAGACTGACCTAAGAAAACATTGGTACGATTTATGTCAGAGAACGTTTTGCCTCTGTTCCCTTTCAGGAGTCTTTGTGTCAAGTCTTGTATTCATCTTTAAGCCACTTTTGGTTGTGTTTGTATATGGTGTGAAGGTGTGTTCTCACTTCATTGATTCACAGGTAGCTGTCCAGCTTTTCCAACACCACTTGCTGAAGAGACTGTCTTTTTCCCCATTGTATATTCTTGCCTCCTTTGTGGAAGATTAACTGTCCATTGGTGTGTGGGTTTATTTCTGGGGTCTCTATTCTGTTCCATTGATCCATATGTCTGTCTTTGTGACACTACCATTGTATTTTGGTTACTGTAGCTTGTAGTACTGTCTGAAGTCTTGGAGGATTATTCCTCCTGTTTTGTCTTTTTTTCCTTAGTATTGTTTTCGCAATTAACATATACTTCTTGTTTTGTTGTTGTTCCGTCACTAAGTCGTGTCCGACTCTTTGAGACCCCATGGACTGCAGCACACCCGGCTTCCCTGTCCTTCACCATCTCCCGGGGTTTGCTCAGACTCATGTCCATCAAATCAGTTATTCTATACAACTATCTCATCCTCTGTTGCCCCCTTCTCCTCCTGCCCTTAATCTTTTCCAGTATCAAGGTCTTTTGCAATAAGTCAGTTCTTCATATCAGGTGGCCAAAGTAATGGAGCTTCAGCCCCAACATCAGTCCTTTCAATGAATATTCAGGGTCGATTTCCTTTAGGATTAACTGGTTTGATCTCCTTGCTCCAAAGGACTCCCAAGAGTCTTCTCCAGCACCGCAATTCAAAAGCACCAGTTCTTCAGTGCTCAGTCTTCTTTATGATCCAACTCTCACATCCACACTTGACTACTGGAAAAACCATAGCTTTGACTATAAGGACCTTTCTCGGCAAAGTGATGTCTCTGCTTTTTAATATGCTGTTTAGGTTTTTCACCGCTTTCCTTCCAAGGAGTAAGCACTTTTTAATTTCACGGCTGCAGTCACTGTCCACAGTGATTTTGCAGCCCAAGAAAGTAAAATCTGTCTCTGTTTCCACTTTTCCCCCTTTTATTTGCTATGAAGTTATGGGACCAGATGTCATGCTCCTAGTTTTTGAATACTGGGTTGTAAGCCAGCTTACACTCTGCTCTTTCTTCCTCATCAAGAGGCTGAGAAAATAGCAAAGAGAGATAAGAAAGCCTTCTTAAGTGACTAATGCAAAGAAATAGAGGGAAACAACTGAATGGGAAAGACTAGAGATCTCTTCAAGAAAACTGGAGATAACAAGGGAACATTTCAATCAGGATGGGCACAACAAAGGACAGAAACGGTAAGAACCTAACAGAAGCAGAAGAGATTAAGAAGAGGTGGCAAGAATACACACAAGCACTAAACAAGAAAGGTCTTAATGACCTGGATAACCATGATGGTATGTTCACTCACCTAGAGCCAGACATCCTGGAGTCGGAAGTCAAGTAGGCCTTAGGAAGCATTACTATAAACAAAACTAGTGCAGGTATTGGAATTCTAGCTGAGCTCTTTCAAATCTTAAAAGATGATGCTGTTAAAGTGCTGCACTCAATATGTCAGAAAATTTGGAAAACTCAGCAGTGGCCATAGGACTGGAAAAGCTCAGTTTTCACGCCAATCCCAAAAAAGGGCAATGAGAAGAATGTTCAAACTGTTGCACAATTGGACTCAGTTCACATGGTAGTAAGGTAATGCTCAAAATCCTTCAAGTTAGGCTTCAGCGGTACGTGAACCAAGAACTTCCAGATATATATGCTGGATTTAGAAAATGCAGAGGAACCTGAGAAATTGGTTCCAACATTGGTTCCAAATTGCCAACATTCATTGGATCCTAGAGAAAGCAAGGGAATTCCAGAAAAGCTTCTGCATTATTGACTCTGCTAACACCCTTGGCCACCTGATGCGAAGAATTGACTCACTGGAAAAGATCCCGATGCTGGGAAAGATTGAAGGCAGGAGAAGAAGGGACGAAAGACGATAAGATGGTTGGATGGCATCACTGACTCAATGGACATAAGTTTTAGCAAGCTCTGGGAGTTGGTGATGGACTGGGAGGCCTGGCATGCTGCAGTCCAGTTCAGTTCAGTTCAGTCACTCAGTCGTGTCTGACTCTTTGCAACCGCATGAGCCACAGTACACCAGGCCTCCCTGTCCATCACCAACTCCCAGAGTCCACCCAACCCATGTCCATTGTGTCGGTGATACCATCCAACCATCTCATCCTCTCTCATCCCCTTCTCCTCCTGCCCTCAATCTTTCTCAGCATCAGGGTCTTTTCAAATGAGTCAGCTCTTCACATCAGGTGGCCAAAATATTGGAGTTTCAGCTTCAACATCAGTCCTTCCAATGAATACCCAGGACTAATCTCCTTTAGGATGGACTGGTTGCATCTCCTTGCAGTCCAAGGGACTCTCAAGAGTCTTCTCCAACATCACAGTTCAGAAGCATCAACTCTTCAGTGCTCAGCTTTCTTTATAGTCCAACATTCACATCCATACATGACCACTGGAAAAACCATAGCCTTGACCTTTGTTGGCAAAGTAATGTTTCTGCTTTTTAATATGCTGACTGTGAAGAAGGCTGAGTGCCGAAGAATTGATGCTTTTGAACTGTGGTGTTGGAGAAGACTCAGAAGACTCTTGAGAGGCCCTTGGACTGCAAGGAGATCCAACCAGTCCATTCTGAAGGAGATCAGCCCTGGGATTTCTCTGGAAGGAATGATGCTAAAGCTGAAACTCCAGTACTTTGGCCACCTCATTCGAAGAGTTGACTCATTGGAAAAGACTTTGATGCTGGGAGGGGTTGGGGGCAGGAGGAGAAGAAGACGACAGATGATGAGATGGCTGAATGGCATCACTGACTCGATGGACGTGAGTCTGAGTGAACTCCGGGAGTTGGTGATAGACAGGGAGGCCTGGCGTGCTGCAATTCATGGGGTCGCAAAGAGTCAGACACGACTGAGCGACTGAACTGAACTGAACTAGGTTGGTTATAACTTTCCTTCCAAGGAGCAAATGTCTTTTAATTTCATGGCTGCAATCACCATCTGCAGTGATTTTGGAGCCCAGAAAAATAAAGTCTGACACTGTTTCCACTGTTTCCCCACTTATTTGCCATGAAGTGCTGGGACTGGATGCCATGATCTTAGTTTTCTGAATGTTGAGCTTTAAGCCAACTTTTTCACTCTCTTCTTTCACTTTCATCAAGAGGCTTTTTAGTTCCTCTTCACTTTCTTCCATAAGCGTGGTGTCATCTCCATATCTGAGGTTATCGATATTTCTCCCAGCAATCTTGATTCCAGCTTGTGCTTCCTCCAGCCCAGCGTTTCACATGACGTACTCTGCATATAAGTTAAATAAGCGGGGTGACAATATAGAGCCTTGACGTACTCCTTTTCCTATTTGGAACCAGTCTGTTGTTCCATGTCCAGTTCTAACTGTTGCTTCCGGACCTGCATACAGGTTTCTCAAGAGGCAGGTCAGGTGGTCTGGTATTCCCATCTCTTTCAGAATGTTCCACAGTTTCTTGTGATCCACACAGTCAAAAGCTATGGCATAGTCAATAGAGCAGAAATAGATGTTTTTCTGGAACTCTCTTGCTTTTTCCATGATCCAGCAGATTCTGGCAATTTGATCTCTGGCTCCTCTACCTTTTCTAAAACCAGCTTGAACATCTGGAAGTTCACAGTTCATGTATTGCTGAAGCCTGGAGAATTCTGAGCATTACTTTACTAGTGTGTGAGATGAGTGCAATTGTGCGGTAGTTTGAGCATTCTTTGGCATTGCCTTTCTTTGGGATTGGAATGAAAACTGACCTTTTCCATCCTGTGGCCGCTGCTGAGTTTTCCAAATTTGCTGGCATATTGAGTGCAGCACTTTCACAGCATCATCTTTCAGGATTTGAAATAGCTCAACTGGAATTCCATCACCTCCACTAGCTTTGTTTGTACTGATGCTTCCTAAGGCCCACTTGACTTCACATTCCAGGATGTCCGGCTCTAGGTGAGTGGGAGTGATCACATCATCATGATTATCTGGGTTGTGAAGCTCTTTTTTGTACAGTTCTTCTGTGTATTCTTGCCACCTCTTCTTAGTATCTTCTGCTTCTGTTAGGTCCAGACCATTTCTGTCCTTTATTGAGCCCATCTTTGAATGAAATGTTCCCTTGTATCTCTAATTTTCTTGAAGAGATCTCTAGTCTTTCCCATTCTATTGTTTTCCTCTATTTCTTTGCGTTGATTGCTGAGGAAGGCTTTCTTATTTCTCCTTGCTATTCTTTGGAACTCTGCATTCAAATGGGTTTATCTTTCCTTTTCTCCTTTGCTTTTCCCTTCTCTTCTTTCCACAGCTATTTGTAAGGCCTCCTCAGACAGCCAGTTTGCTTTTTTGCATTTCTTTTTCTTGGGGATGGTCTTGCTCTCTGTCTCCAATGTTACAAACCTCTGTCCATAGTTCATCAGGCACTGTGTCTATCAGATCTAGTCCCTTAAATCTATTTCTCACTTTCACTGTATAGTCATAAGGGATTTGATTTAGGTCATACCTAAATGGTCTAGTGGTTTTCCCCACTTTCTTTAATTTAAGTCTGAATTTGGCAATAAAGAGTTCATGATCTGAGCCACAGTTCACTCCCAGTCTTGTTTTTGCTGACTTTATAGAATTTCTCCATCTTTGGCTGCAAAGGATATAATCAATCTGATTTTGGCATTGACCATCTGGTGATGTCCATGTGTAGAGTCTTCTCCTGTGTTGTTGGAAGAGGGTGTTTGCTATGACCAGTGCATTCTCTTAGCAGAACTCTGTTAGCCTTTGCCCTGCTTCATTCTGTACTCCAAGGCCAGATTTGCCTGTTACTCCATATGTTTCCTGACTTCCTACTTTTGCAGTCCATGGGGTCACAGAGAGTCAGACATGACTGAGCAATTGGATTGAACACCTTTGACTGTGTGGATCACAACAGACTGGAAATTCTTAAAAAGTGATGGGAATACCAAACCACCTTATCTGTCTCCTGAGAAACCTGTATGCAAGCCAAGTAGCAACATATACCTATAATTGTATATAGTTAACATGGGGGAGGAGCCTGGTAGGCTGCAGTCCATGGGGTCGCTAAGAATCGGACATGACTGAGTGACTTCACTTTCACTTTTCACTTTCATGCATTGGAGAAGGAAATGGCAACCCACTCCAGTGTTCTTGCCTGGAGAATCTCAGGGACGGGGGAGCCTGGTGGGCTGCCGTCTATGGGGTCACACAGAGTCAGACATGACTGAAGCGACTTAGCAGCAGCAGCAGCAGCAACATGTACTTGTAAAAGTATAATCAATAAGCAATTTAATTTTTGATATAATCTATCGAGTTCTGACCTCACCCATGGTCTTGTATACCATGACTTATGTCTGGATTCACTTTTTTTTCTCACTGATCTACAACTTCTCATGATTCTCTCAGTATGTGTCTATGGGTAGGAAACTGAAATAGTTCTCATATGTCTGATATGTCTTCTTGACTGCATCCTAGAAGCTAACTTATGTGGCATAGGATCCTAGGTCACCAAAATTTTCCCTTGACACTTTGAAAATATCACTCCAGTGCCTCTGGCCTCTATTTTTCCTGATGAGAAGTCCTCTGTTGTCTAGTTGACATCTGTTTACATTGTCTTTTCTCTCAAGTAGCTTTTAGCATTTCTCTTTACCCGTGACACGTGAAGCTTCTGTACCAGGTTTTGCCACGTGGATTCCCTGTCATTCAGGCTGCTTGATGCTTACAATATTTTCGATCTGAGGGCCTGTGAATTTCTTCAATGCTTAAAATTTCTCTGTTGTTTTATCTTCAAGGTAGATTTACTTCCATTTTCTCCTTTCCCTTTTTTGGCAGGGGGAAATCTGCAATCTATCCCTGGGACCTCTTGTTGATATGTTTTAATCCCTTTGCTAAATCTGCTAGATCCTGGAGAAATGACAGCATTCGATTCACCATTTTGTCTTCAACCATATCTAGTCTAGAGTTTAACTTTCTTTTTTTTAAATTTTACTGTCAGTGCTATACTTTTAATTTCTTAAATTTCTAAGCTTTTAATCATTTGTATTTGATTTATATATGACAGTTGTATTTCATAATTCCTTATGTTTCAAACATGTTTTATATTTACATATATGAGTTCTTATGTTGAGTGTTGATTTTATTCCCTTTCTTTAGCTGCAGATGGCTTCAGGTGCTTTGAATTTTTAATACCATCTGATTATTAGTGGGAAGTTTTTGTGTTGATATTTTGTTTTGTTTATTCTTCCTTTCTCTTAGCTACCTCTCTCTTTCTGGTGATTTTGGGGTTCCCAGGCAAGGCAGAACCAGTTTTTTTCTTGCTGCTTTTGGGGGGTGCTGCACTCAGGGGCACTGCAGGGATCTGAGACTCAGCCTCTTCGTTAACCATAGATCTCGGTGGTGCAGCCCCTGTCCTCCGTAGGCCCACACAAATGTACTGCTTCCTTCTGTCTCCTTCCTGGAGGGGGCTGGAGCTGTGGGGCTCCAGGCTCCGTCTCTCAGGTTGCACTATGTCTAGTGTTCTATGGGAGCTGGCCTGCTCCAGGATCAGATGCCCAGCAAGTCTGCCCTTCTTCTGCCCTTCAGAACCCCAGCTGGCCCTGCCCATTTGGTTTACTCAGCTTCCACTTGTCTTCTGTCAGTGCCCTGTGTCTGGAACAGAGGTGGAGGCACCCAAGGACCCACATGCCCCGTGTCATTCTGAATAGAAGAGCAAGAACACCTACCCAAATGTTTGGTACATGAGGCCCTGTCCTTCACTTGGGGGGCATCCCAGGAAGCCATGCAGCCAAGGAAGCCAAGAAAGCACGTGCAGTCCATAGTCAACTGCAGCTGACAGCACAAGTCGAGTGATGCTCCATGTGTGCTCAGAGCTGCTTCCACAGGGCTCCACCCAGGGAACTTCTTTCAAAGCAGTGCTGGAGGAGTGTTTCTGGCTGAAAGATAGTCCAGTAGAGTTTCCTCTTCATCGTGGCCACAAGCGGCTGGATTTCAGTGATTTATTTTCCTCCTGGATGCCATTTGCTTTCTCCTCTATGACTTTTTATTTCCAAATCTAGTTTCTTAATTACCTTATAGTGCTTCCAGTTTTCTTTATACACCATCTTGACATTTCTTTTTATGGAAAGAAGCAAGTATAAATAGAAAAGAAAAAACAGAACTCACTCCCTTTAGGAATATTAAGTGTTGACATTTTTTTCCAAGATTGAAGTTAATTTGTTGAGATATAATGGACATGAAACATTATATTAGTTTCAGGTGTATGACATAATATTTGATATTTGTATATATTGCAAAATGGTCACCACAATAAGTCTATTTAACATCCATCACCTCACATAAACATAATTTTTTTCTATGATGAGAATTTTTAAGATCTCTTAGCAACTTTCAAATTTACAATAAGTATTGTTAATGTCACTATGCTGAACATTATATTCCCATGACTGACATATTTAATATTTAATAACTGGAAATTTGTAGTTTTTGACCATCTTCACCCATTTTGACTACCCCCTCCCCCATTCCCTGTCTCTGGCAACCACCAGTCTGTTCGCTATAATTTCTTTCTTAAAGACTCCACATAGAAGTGTAAGCATACAGTATTTGTCTTTGTCTGACCCACTTCACTTAAAAGCGTTTCATTAAAAACAAAAATTAAACCTGTAAGCTGTTTTTCCAGTTTTCTCACACGTGACTACACTGTCAGATTCACAGAAAATGCCACGTTTCCCTATCCCCTCTGGCCAACTGCTGACACTGCTGTGAGGGTCCCAGCCTGTGACATGGAAAAGGACCCCGGGTTAAGGGACAATGGCTGTCAGGGTGCATGTTAAGCCTGGAGGTGAGAGAAACCAATTAGCCTTGCCAAGCAATACCCCGGCAGGGCCCCCATAGCTGGGAGTTCAGTGAGAAAATAATTAGATATTCAGGATGGGATGAAATGAAAGGCTCTTTTGAGGAAAAGAACACTGTTTCTCAGAGAAGTAGGGAAACGCCTGTGGGAATAGCACTTTCAGAAGGGCCGGGGGACAGAGAGAACTTCAGAGGGTCTGTGCGTCTGGCACTGAGGCCACTCCCCTGCCCTTCCAGCTGGCTCTGAACAGCCAGGAGCCTTGGGACCACAACAGCTTTGTGGAAAAACACAACAGCTGCATATGCAGCATTTCATCGGCATCAAATCACTATTCTATCAACAAGGTCACGAGTCCTTCTGCAGCACCCTGTGAGAACATTTTCATTGTGTTTGTCCTACAGAGAAGTTGCAGACCAGCTCACACTTCTCTAGGGCCAACTGTGAACCAGAAATTCAACAAAAACAATGGATTCAGCTTCCTCTGCCAGCAGAGGAGGGAGGAGAGGTGTCCATATTTTATGAACGAGGAAATCACATCTCCTAGAAACTTGGAGTTGTTCAAAACTGACACATTGGAGAGAAAAGGCTCTGAACTTGGCCTCTGACCCCACAGCCTCTGCACCTTCCACCCCTATGCAATGCTACCTGCCAAAAACATGCCCTATTGCAAAGTTCTAAAACTGCCAGCTCAACCAGTATTTACAACCATCACTAAAAACCACTGTGACCAGTAGAGGTGGATGTAGCTCGTTGGTGCAATAACGGGTGCTTCTCAAGACTGTGCTGGGAAGCTCCTTTTCCATCTTCCCTAGTGATTGGTTCCTGATGAGTTTTCCCAAACAGATCTTTTGCCCATGTGCACTTGCCCAGGGGTTCTGACAACACTTTGAATTTCTGCCTAGTGAGACCCCTTTCAGACTTCTGGCCTTCAGAACTGTGAGATCATAAATTTGTCTTTTTAAGTCACTTAGTTTGCAGTGATTTGTTACAGCAGCAATAAGAGATTAATGTACTCACAAAAAATGCCTAGCAGGGGCCTTGTTGAGAAAAAGCTTCCATGCATGGCACTGTCATCTTTTCTACTATCACACTATTGTGGGCTTAGGTAACCAGAAGTCAAAGTGGAGCATTCTTCATTTTAAGACCACCTCAATCCCCACACATATATCACCCTCCTCTTCCATGCTATGCAGAGCATCAAGGAACAGCCAGCAGTGCACCTCCAGCGCACGCTTATCTGCACCAACCTGGGCCACACACATTGCGGCCAAGGCGACAGTCTGTCTATCTTGTCTGTTCTGGGGCTGGGCCTGCCCTGCCTCATCCTGAAGGTGTCTGTGGATTTCTTGCTTCCCCTGCTAGAATAGGTATCTTTGAAAAGTGGTCATGTGTCTTATCATGCTTGTGTCTTTCACAGATGTCTGCATACAGTGGGGCTCAACAAATAGTTTCAGAATGAATGAATCAGTGGAGAAAGTCTATCAACTCCTACCTGTGGAATGAAACAAAGCATCATTCGGTGAAGATATATTTCAGGGAATCTTGAGACTTCACCAGCGAAGGGAGGTGTGTTCTCCAGTGACTGGCAGACTTCTTACCTGCCGCACCCCAGGCAACACAGCTTATGCAGGGGTCTCCCACATCTGGATACCCTTGCATAGTTCATACATGTAAAAATGGGACAACTTGGCGACTGAACAACAACAATCAAATCATGAATTTTATTGGAGGAGACCTCCGATTCTCAAACATGTAGATGCACACAGAGAATAACAAACGAGTTTCAATCAGATCAACAGCAGAACCGCCATTTGCCACCAGGCACTGCTGCATGCTTTACGTGCATTAGTGAGGAGTCTCATAAAATTCTTTGAGGCAGGTTTCACTTTCCTCCCATTTTTCCCATAAGGTAATTGTGCTGTAACATGCTCATGTGCCTTGCCCAGGGTTCTGTGTGATAAGTGACAACGCTGAAGGTCTCCCAGCTCTGCCTGACTCCAGCCTTTCCCAGTCTGCAGCCCGGTCTCCCTGGACCCACAGCATGGAATGCGTTTCCCTGGATGCCAGGGGCATGTTCCACACAATCCATCTGCTGCCACCCAAACCCAGCATTTTGAAACTATTTTGAATTCAAAATAGGAGCACACACTCTAAATTCCATAATCTTAGTAAATTCTTCTCTGAACATATAAGTTTTTTAATGGATTTAAAACAGCAGTCCAGCTGACTTCAAAGGTTTAGTTTGAATAACCATTTTTCATGGAATTATTAACTTGGAAAGATGAGTTATTAATTTTGCAAGATTCAATTTTTAACTTTACAAAATGAGGACTTTATTTTCTAAAACAAAAACTTCTTTAAATATCAGAATTCTATTCTGGTCCACTGAATTGCGTTTATTCTATTTAAGTGATCTCTTGCAGAAATAGAATGGATAGACTAGAAATTCCACAAAATAAAATTTGATCTTTTGATACTTAGGCCAATTCAGTAAAACTAATAACCAAATATAACAATACATAGCTCAAGGACAACTGGCAAATGAAACATTTGGGAAAACTGTCGAGTTGGAATCCTGTCTCCACTGTCAGAATGGTGATTTTGAGTAACGAAATGGTGACTCTGAGTAACAGTCTGATGACTGATAAACCTTGATTTTAACCCCAGTTTCCCACTGATTTGTTATGTGAACTGGAACAATTAACAACTTCCTGGAAACTTATCTTTTCTCATGTGTACGACCAGGAGGTCTGCTAAAATTGGTTATTGTATGGCTTAAGTAAATTTGTGTTTGTAAGTACCCTAGCACAGCACCAGGCAATCATAAGTCCTCAGTGACTGATGGCTAATAAGAAAAAAAAAAATTCTTGGACCTAAACAAACTCCAAATCAACATGATATAAATAGAAGAAGGAAAAATAAATCAGTGTCATGCTACTGGGATGAAAAGGCTCCGTAAAGTACAATCCCCAAAGGGAAGCAAGTTTGAGACCTCTGGATGTCTAAGGTTCTCCCCTGGGAGGCAGGATTGCATATTGGTTAAACACTGCCCAGGTAAACATATTAGCTTCATCAAGTCACCACCTCCTAGCTGTGTGACCCAGGACAAGTTAATAATAAAATCTACTTCACATGGCTGTGTGATGATTAACTACTTAATATTTGTAAATAACTTAGTGCCTGGCATGTGGTAAGCAATAAAAATAGTTTCTTAGTATTAGCTATCAACAGAAATAAATTTAGAAGGCAGAAAATGGACTAGATGGAATACTTAAAATTCTGACAGACATGGGCTCAGGATTTGTATGTTGGGGATTAAGGTAAAAAGAGGTTATCTGGGTGGGACCCTAATTCAGTCTGACTAACGTTCTTACACGAAGAGATCAGGACTCCGATACACACAGAGGGAAGATGACATGAGGATGCAGGGAGAAGACACCTGTCTACAAACCAAGGAGAGAGGCCTCAGGAGAAACTAACCCTGCTGACACCTTGATCTCTGACGTCTAGCCTCCAGCACTGTGAGAAAATAAACTTCTGTCATTTAAGGCCCCCTGTCTGTTGTATTTAGTAACAGCAGCCCTAGCAGGCTGTGGGTGCTCAGTTGCTTCAGGGGTGTCTGACTCTTTGCAACCCTATGGACTGAGTGTGCCAGGCTCCTCTGTCCACAGGATTCTCTAGGCAAGAATACTGGAGTGGGTTGCCATGCCCTCCTCCAGGGGATCTTCTGGATCCAGGGATCGCACCTGCATTTCCTGTATCCTGCATTGCAGGTGGATTCTTTACCTGCTGAGCCATGGGGGAAGCTCCTTGGCAGCTTAATACACCTATTAAAGATCTCTTAAAATCAGACCAAAAGGCAAATATTGAAAATACATGAATAAACACTATACTAAAGAAAAAAAAAGGTCAAAAAAACAAAAATTAAAAAAATGTTAAACGTCACTAATAATCAAAGCAATGTGAATTTCAGCAATGAGCTACTAGTTATCACATAAGACTGAACAAGATATAGAAGAAAGATAATCCCCAAAACAGATCACCATTGAAAAGAAGGGGAAACTCTCTCATTGCTGGTGGGAAAATAAATTGGAAAAATCTTTATGGAGGGTAATTCAGCAATAATTATCCAACTTTTATATACAAAATGCATTCTATCTGATCTTGCAAGTTGTTGTTTAGGAACAAAAAGGCCATAAATAACAAATAACCAGCACAGAACATTGTTTTTTCTAATCATCCCATTCCTGGACTCTTGTTTATCATTCTGGGAGACACAAAGAATATAAACAGGAGAATCAAAAATGGTCACACCAAGCGGGTGAAGCAACTCAAAGAAAAGTCAAGTGAGGATATTGAGAAGGGGCATGGTTGTATGGGACTGGGGGTGGGGGCAACATCTTGTAAGGATGATGGGGATGGGGACACTGTCATGTGGGGACCATGGAGGATGATGTAATATAGGGATGGTGGAGGCAGAGTCATGGTTATATGGGCTGTCATATGTGACTATCTTCCTTGACATGGCATGTTATGGAGGCTGGGACCTAGACCTCCTCCTAACTTTAGTGGCAACTCTGCTCTTGAACCAGATCTACTTGAAATGCAAAGCAAGACTGCTTATTTTGGAAGGGATTTTGCCCATGGAATAAACACTTGTGATGATATCTTTTTCAAAAATGAGGCTGAGTTATGTTGTTGTTGTTTAGTCATTAAGTTGTGTCCAACTCTTATGACCCCATAGACTGTAGCCTACCAGGCTTCTCTGTCCATGGGATATCCTAGGCAAGAATACTGGAGTGGGTTGCCATTTCCTTCTTGAGGGGATCTTCCTGACCCAGGGATCAAACTTGAATCTACTGCACTGATAGTCTGATTCTTTAACAATGAGCCACCAGGGAAGCGCCTGACTGAGCTAACAGGTTGTTATATTTGTAACTAACTTAAGATTTTTTTGTCCTGTGCAGAGAGAATCTCAGTCCTGGAAATACATTCTTTCATAGCCTCACCTCAATTCAATAAGTTGTCTGGTCTCAAGAATGCCAGAATTAGCCCTGCTCAGCAGACAAAATTTTCCATTTATTTTTTAGGCTAGGGCAGCAAACCTGGATCCAGAGGGAGAAGAAATTAGACACTGCTGACTGCAGATGTCCTGCCAGTAAGTCAGGGAACTAAACATTCCATCAGCCAACCCTGTCAAGAGGTCAGATTATAAGTGGTGCACATGGACAGCATGATTCTTTGGTCCCTTGCAGACTTCATTTCCTTGGTCAATTTCAGTCTGGTATATGCTGCTGTTCAAATGATGCTGAGCCTTTCGTGGCTAAAATATGCCTAACTGATTATGTTTAAAGGAGCAAGTTGCCAGATAGCTGGAATATAATGTCAAGAGGGTGGTCCTTGCCTCTGGCAGAGCTTCTGAATCTCTCCCACTTGGCTTGATTTTTCTGATCTTTCTTTCACCCCCATTTCCTGCCAGTGTTCTCTCTGGAGATGTTTGGTTATTGATACACACATATCACCTTGATCCCAGATAAATACAGAATTTTTAAGCTTCCAAGAATTACTCTACAGAATCTACTATGGTACAGAATCTCCCCCATCTGGGTCTTGCTACACAAGAAAGTAGAAACAGATGGTGTGGGGCCCAAGAGAGGGCTGGATCTCATTAGGGAGAAAATCAGAACAACTCAGGATGTCCACTCCCTAGAGGATTTTAGATGTTTTCATGCTCTCGAACTTTTATCCTTAAAAGATAATTGGGGAAAAGGATACCATGGGCCTGGTTAGAAAAAAGGGGTGTGAGGAAGTAGCTCATACTTTTAATTTTGCATGTTACAACAACCTCTCGAACTTTTATCCTTAAAAGATAATTGGGGAAAAGGATACCATGGGCCTGGTTAGAAAAAAGGGGTGTGAGGAAGTAGCTCATACTTTTAATTTTGCATGTTACAACAACCTTACGTTCGTGCTACGTGCTAAGTCACTTCAGTCATGTCTGACTCTTCCTGACCCCGTGGACTGTAGCCTGCCAGGATCCTTTGTCTATGGGATTTCTCAGGCAAGAATACTAGAGTAGGTTGCCACGCCCTCCTTCAGGGGATCTTCCCAATCCAGGGATTGAACTGCTTCTCCTGCATTGGCAGGTGGGTACTTAACCACTAGCACCACGTGAGAAGCCCCAAAACAACCTTAAATTATTTCTAAATTAGAATTTTTACTTCAAGATAACTGGAGTTTTTAAAAAGGATATACCACGTACCCTTTACCCAGATTTCCTCAGTGGTAACACCTTGCACAACAACTATAAGACAATATCTCAACCTTTGATATGGCCAAGATCCAGAATGTTCCACCACAAAGATCCCTCCTGCTGCCCTATTATAGCTGCACTTTAACCTCCTAATTGGCTCCTCCACTAATCTCTCCATCTCTATAATTTTGTCATTTCATTTCAAGAATGTTATATAAATACCATCATATGGTATGTAATAACCTTTTGAGCTAGACTTTTGCCCTCAGCATCTCTCTCTAGAGACTTACCCCGGTTATTCCCTGTACCAATAGTCCTGCATAATGTACCATGGTGTGAAGGTTCTGCAGTTTGTTTAACTGTTCAATCAGTGAAAGATACTGGGGAAATTTCCAGTTTAGGAGTGTTACAGATAAAGCTGCTAGGAACATTCATGCACAGGTTTTTGTATGAACATGTCTCCATTTCATTGGGATAAGTGATCAAAGGTATCATTTCTGGGACATATATTTTCCTGTTTCACTTTATAAAAAATTGTCAAACCATTTCCCAGAGTGGCCGTACTATTTTACATCCTCACCAGAGGGAAATGAGTGATCTAGTCTCTGCATCCTTGCTGGCATTCGGTGACACTATTTTAGCTCAGCTAGTTCTATAAGTATGTAGTGATATATCATTGTGGTCTTGTGTTTCCCCAGATTGCTAGTGATGTTCACATCCTTTCATGTGTTTATTTGTTCTTCACATTCTCTTCAGTGAAATGTCTATTTTCATTTTGAGGTCCAGTTTCTAACTGGATTATTTGTATTTTTACTGTTGAATTCTGAGAGTTCTTTATACATGTTAAACACTAGTTCTTTATCGAATATGTAGTTGGCAAGTGTTTCTTTTCAGACTGCAGACTGTACTTTCAACCTCTTAATAGGGTCATTTGCAGCACAAAAGTTTAAAATTTTTATGAGATTCAACTTAACCATTTTTTCTTTTACAGATCATGCTAATTTTTTCCTTTGGTTTTTCTTTCTTTCAAAAATGTTATCATTTTACATTTTTTAAGTCCATGATCCATTCAATTAATTTTTATATAAGGTGTGAAGTGTAGACTGAAGTTCTGTCCTTCTTTTTCTTTTTCTTCTGGATGTCCAATTGTGCCAGTATCATTGTTGAAAAGGCTATTCTTTCTCCACTGAGTTACTATTGCACCTTTCCTATTTGAGGTGGGTCTATTTCTGGATTCTTTGTGTGTCTCCCTCTGCCCCGACCATATTGTCCTAACCACTGTCACTACTGCTGCCTTCTCTACTAGCATCAAGTCTCTCCCCTCTGCACAAGAAAATTACAAATTTTTGTCATCCACAGCATTTGAAGAAAAATGCTCACCCTCTGCAGGGCACTGGTGTTATTGAGGTCTTTCAAAGTTCAGTTCACATTCCTGAACTTTGACAATCAAGTTTCCTTGCTGCTTGCCTGACAACAGTGGCCAAGGAGATGGTTTTAAAAAATGCAGTAACTTACGAAAGTAGACACTCCAAGAAACAGGCCATGGCAGGCACAAATCTCTGGAAAATGGTTCAATTCAAGCCAACTGCAGAGAAAGCTTTTCTAAGGTCTTTAGTTGTTTGAGGCCAAGGGCTAGTATTTTAGTGCTACTTGAACTATGGTAATGGAGAAGACTCTTCAGAGTCCCTTGGGCTGCAAGGAGATCAAAAGAGTCAACCCTAAAGGAATCAGTCCTGAATATTCATTGGAAGGACTGATACTGAAGCTGAAGCTCCAATACTTTGACCACCTGAGGTGAAGAACTGACTTATTAGTAAAGACCCTGATGCTGGGAAAGATTGAAGGCAGGAGGAAAAGGACAGAGGACGAGATGGTTGGATGGTATCACTGACTCGATGGACATGATTTTGAGCAAGCTCCAGGAGTTGGTGATGGACAGGAAAGCCTGGCATGCTGTAGTCTATGGGGTCATAAAGAGTCGGACACGACTGAGCAACTGAACTGAACTAATTCCACTCTACAGAAACTTAATAGTGAGAGACACCCAAGAGAAGAAGGTCCACCCTGCAACGGGTTCCCCTAGTCCTGAAGATTTTTATAACTTATTCTACATTGACTTGAATTCTGACAATCTGATCAAATAAATCTCTACACAGAGCAGTGGATGGTAACCTTCCTGGGTGTGGCAAACTCTTGGGTGCTAGCTGTGATTTGAACTCTTTCTCTTCCACCCAGAAAGAGCAAGTGGGGGTACCAGGAAGGGAGCGTGGGTTCTGACCAAGAGCCTCCTGAATCTGCTCCTCTCCTCCCCTTGGTCCCACTTAGAACTACTGAATGGCCAAGCCAACTCCATGATTTCTGATGAGTTACTGGGGACAACACAAGTGGCAGTACCCATGTATGAACTGTTGCTTTAGGGTTACCCAAGACAGACACTCATGTCCAAGCCGCTAGGAAAATGGATTCAATTTTTACTCAATTCAATTTTACATTTTCAAAATATTGGTCTGGTGACATGGATCCAGGGTATCCCTATGGGATTCTAACATGATCTTACCTCTCAGGGATGAGTTGCTCACCTGAGGATGAGGTAGTGAGGAGTTCTGACCTCAGAGACCTCCTGCTGTTCTATCTCTTAGGAGCACACAGTGGTGTTAGGGGAGGTCCAATTATGCACCTATTTAAAACTTCTCTTTAAAATAGCTTGCATATACATGGAAGCTAGAAAAATGGTACTGATGAACCTATCTGCATAGTAGGAATAGATGCCAATGTACAGAACAGACCTGAGGTCAAAGAAGGCGAAGGGGAGGGCTGAATGAAGAGAGAGTAGCACTGACACATACACAGCACCACGTGTAAAACAGCCAGCCGGTGGGAAGCTGCCGTTAAAAGAGCAGCTCAGTTTGGTGCCCTGTGATGACCTAGAGGGGTGGGATCGGAAGGAGGCTCAAGAGGGAGGGATATATGTATACACCTGGCAGAAATCAATACAACAATATAATTATCCACCAATTTAAAAAAACACAAAAAATAATTCATTTCTGGTTTTTAACTGATCTCTCTCAGAGTCAAAGAACTCAGATGATCTACTGGTTTTATAATTTTTATGATAAGTAACTTGTGCCCACATGATCAGTCATTAACTTGTGTCTGACTGTTTGCAACCCCATAGACTGTAGCCCACCAGGCTCCTCTGTCCATGGGATTTTCCAGTCAAGAATACAGGAGGGGGTTGCCATTTCCCCCTCTGGGGATCTTCCTGACTCAGGGGTCAAACTGGCATCTCCTGCATCTCCTGCATTGGCAAGTGGATTCTTGACTATTATTGCCACCTGGGAAGCCAAAGCAACATGTACTAAGATGCCTCCTTAAATGAAGATCTACATAGGGTAAAATATAAAATTTGTATAAAATACAATATAAAGGTTGAAATTATTTGAGCATTTTCTTTTACTTTGATCAGATCTGTGGAATTAAATTTCTCACAAAGTTGGAGTTAATTAAAAACTATATAGCCTTTATCTTCAATTATCTACAGTAGCATAAATGTCTTTGTTGTGGGTCGAATTATGTCTCTCCCCAAGATACTGATGTACTAATCCCAGTACCTGTGTGTGTGTGACCTATTTTATAGATGATCAAATTAGGGTGAGGTCACGAGGGTGAGCTCTAACCCAAGGCAAGTGCGTCCCTACCAAAAAAGGGCAATTTGGACACAGGTTTGCACACAGGACATCATGTAAAAATTGGAGTTATGCTGCCACAGCTAAGGAGATGTGAGAAGTGAGGAGAGAGGCCAGGAACTGACCATTCCTGAGTGCAAGGGCCCTGGCCGTGCCTTACCACCATCTTGTACTTGGAAACTCCACAACAGGAAGATAGCACATGGCTGTTAGTGGGATGTTGTTACAATAGCCCTAGCAAATTAATATTGTATTTGACTTGGGAAAATAATTGTAGTTGGTAAGACTCCAAGCTGAAACAGAAATTTCTTCAAAAACAAGTCAGCTGAGAATGCAGCTTAGTCTTTGAGAATTCCACTTTTTTTGGCCCTCACTACAAGGTAATTTGGTTCTAGTAAATAAATTATGCCTTCATAGTAACACAGAAGTGCTGGTTTATATCCATAGTGCCTCAAGTGCTATTCTAGCACACATCTAAATAAAAAGAGATTAACAGTAATATCTCAACTTTGTCAGTGCTCTGTCTGCCAAGAAGAAATGAATCAGCAGCTACAAAAATGTTCCTTCTTGTGAAATTATCACAGGCAGACTTAATACAATCCATGAAAGCAGAGAAAATTTATCTCAGAAGGCTGTCTGTTTCAACATTTCTGTCTGGTGTTATTTCCAATTCTAATTTATTAAATATTTATAAATCATATATAATTAATTCTATTAAATTTAATTAGTATTTCTTGTAACATCCATCATGGGAACAAGTCCAAGATATACTTAGATGTACAGAGTAGCTCAGAAAAACAACAAGAACCATTAAAATTAATCATATCCTACAACTCTGATTCTATTAGTCATCTTTCTACTTGAATAATATAGTAGCTTCTTTTAAAAAACTTTTCATTGGAAATAATTTCAAATGATTTCAAGGATCACTCAGAGTCACCTGTTAATATTCTGCTGTTTTCACCTGATTATTTGCTTTCTTTCTATCCATATGCATATTCCAGTGGTTTCTTCCTGCTCAATATTCAATTTATACTCCATATTTACTGAGTACCAAACTCTGTGGAAAGCACTATGGTGAAGAGGTGAGACAGAACTCAGGTAGCAAGGGCAGACCAGGATCAGACCTACCTGATCATTTTGAGTAAACTCCAGGAATAATCTGGTTCTTACACATTGAGAAAATCTTGGGGCTTATGGTGTGCGTTCTTCCTAGGTACCCTCACTTTAATTCAATATTTTCATCATTAAGGGCCCCATTCAGTTTCCCATGAAGATACACACTGTCCTGCAGATCTAACTGGGTAAAAAAGATGCCCACAACTTTGCCCATGATCCTGAAATCAGTATTTCCCAACTTCCAGGAAAACTGTGTCTTCTTGGTGGATATACTTTCAAACCACTGGGTCCCTGCCCCTCGGATTGTGCCTGGCACAAAAATACTTGAAGTGAATGAATCTTGAAAGTCAGTTTGAATAATCATGTGTTAAACCCATAGAGAACACTTACTGTATGCAGGTGCTGACATTTACTTCTCTCAGAGGCCCTTGGGAGAGTCTGTACTAGTACCCTCCTTTCACAGAGGAGGGCATTAAGATGTGGAGAGGTCAATCACTCGTCACAGTCTACCTAGCCAGTGTTGAAAACTGAATCTCACTTAGCAGGTGTTTGACTAGCAGACCTGCCAGCCTCTTAGGGAATCTATCATTTCTGCATGTTTAGGCTAAATTGGTATCTCTTTGAACAAACCCTAATGAACCTGTTTTCTCCTCAAAGATTTAAGTTTAGTGTATTCAGATATCTTGCCTCATCAATTAGAAAATACTGTGAGGCACTGCAGATTCACTAAGTTGGGTAGATAGAATCCAGCTATAATTACAGAAACTCCCAGATATGAGGGCAAGTGTGCCATATTTCCCTGACAGTCAGTTTCTGTGACCTAGGCTGTCTGACTGCATTAGGAAGCCAAGTCTGGGCTTCCCTGGTGGCTCAGTGGTAAAGAATCCACCTGCCAATGCAGGGGACAGAGGTTTGATCCCTGGTCGGGGAAGATCACACATGCTGAGAAGCAACTAAGCCCATGTGCCACAACTACTGAGCCTGTATTCTAAAGCCCAGGAGCTGCACCTACTGAGCCCATGCACCTAAAGCCCATGCTCTGCAACAACAAGAGAAGATCCTCAAGGAGAGGCCCACACACCACAACTGCAGAGCAGCCCTTGCTTGCTGCAACGAGAGAAAAGCCCCTGTAGCAATGAAAACCCAGCACAGTCATTAAAAAATAAATAAAATTATGTATAAAAAAAGCCAAGTCTTCTAAAATCTTCTTCAAGATATCCCTCAAGCTGGAGAAGTTAAGAGAAGAGATGGAAAAGAAACCCACCTTCCTGATGACTTCCTTTATCATGAATATCACTGGCCCACAGGGCTCACAATACAAGCCTTTCTAAGTCAGGAATTATGGACATTGAATGAGTCAGTCCTCTCTGTAAACCCACGTTGGCTGTCATAAGGACCCCAGATGTGGAAAGTGAACATAGATCTTCCAAAGCTGGACAAAAGTTCCCAACTTCCCTCCCCGCCCACCTCGGCAGGAGGGTGCTAAGAAATGACACTTCAAAAAAAAAAAGGACCACAAATCACTCAGGCAGACTGTGGAACTTGAGGTCAGAATGTTCTTGACCTTCTGGATCTTCCTGCCTTACTCAATCACACAACTGAGTCATAAAAGCAAATCAAGAGGGAAAGAGGTGGGGGGAAACCTCTGCCATCTCTAACATACTGCCATTCTCAGGGGCCTAGCCAGTTCCTAAAGTAGTAAGTCCCAGGGAGCCTGGAGAGCGATTTTGAGACTTGAGCATCAAGGATTTGGGAAGGAGTTGCCCAGGGGACAAAGGTCTTCTGCTCAGTAAGAAGTGCAGACTGGTGTGGAACTTCTTTCCTGAGCTAGACTGTCACAGCTAAAGAGAGAGAGCCGGGGGCCCATTCAGGGAGCCAGACTAGTGAGGAGGAGGCCAGTGGATCCTGGTGGAGGCTGACAGCCTCACAGCATTTCACTGCAATGAGTCACTCAGACAATACAAAGAACAATGTGATCTGTAGGCGGTTATCGATAGCTCCAGGCATCCAATCCTTCTAGTCTATAAAGATACAAATCTTAATTATTAATGGTTAAGATGAAAAAATTACTGCCCTCAAGTTAGGAAATTCAAACAGACTGTTTCCTCAGATCACACCATACAAAAGAGGGTCTGTTCTGTGAAGTCCAGCCTGTTTGGCTTGTTCCAATGCCAAGTACATTCCCGGTTCTATCCCACTCAAGGCCAGTTAAACTCATGTTGCAGAAACTTGAGTTCCCAAGGCATAGATACACCTGGGAGCCAGTTGAGAGATGCCTGGCCCTGGCAATACTGCCTTTTGTGAAAATACTTTGATAATGTCTCATGTAGCGATAGGTCCAGAAAAAATTGCGTTTTTTTAATGGTACAAACTGTAGATTAGTAATTGCATTGATGCTGAAAACATCCCGCATCAAGAACAGTATGTTGAAAGGGCAAAGACACAACCACTGCAAATCTCCATCATCATTTGAGTGAAACTACTTTTTAAGCTTTAGAAAATTAGTCTAAATGACTATAGCTTATGATTATAGTAGGACTCACAACAGTCTGTACTGTGTACATAAAAGACTACAACCATATTATGCATTTAAATTGAAGCTCCCTCCAGTTGAAAGGGTTATTAAGTCTATAAACAAGTTAAGTGTGTTTACAGTAATGAGATAATGAATCCCTCTTAAGGAATGCATGCTTATGTGCTTAGTCATGTCCAGGCTCCTTGCGACCCTGCAGACTGTAGCCCACCAAGCTACTCTGTCCATGGAATTTTCCAGGCAAGAAAAGTGGAGCAGGTTGCCATTTTCTACTCCAGGGGATCTTCCTGACCCAGGGACCAAACCCACCTCTCCTGTGTCTCCTGCATTAGCAGGCAGATTCTTTATCACTGCGCTACCTTTGGCAAGCCCTTTTAAGGAATGAGCCCTTTAAAAGTACTATTATGGGACTTTTGAACTGACAGTCTCTCCTGGTCCTTAGCTCGGTGGCAATGGACGTGAGTTTGAGCAAACTCTTGGAGATGGTGAAGAACAGGGAAGGCTGGCATACTGCAGTCCATTGCATGTAAAGAGTCAGATACGACGGAGTGACTGAACAACAACAAAACCGTAAGACATAGCACTGACTTTTAACTTATTTTTAAAAATTATATCAGTTCCTTTTACATTAAGAGTATGTTTTAAAAGTTATGAATATTAAATTTTATCAAATATAGTCATGAAGAAAATCAAAGGACAGCTTCATCCATTTTTGATGAAGGTGCTTAATATATGTTCTGATATTATAACATCTCTGTTGCTGGTTTAAAACTCATATGATCGTGACATATTACTTTTTTCTGATGCTGGATTCTATTTGACTGTATCTTATTTAGAATTTTTGTTATCAAAATGAATCAGATTGTCATGCGGTTGTTCTCTCTTTTTAAATTTGGGATACTTTTGTCCTTTTTTTAAAAAAATAATATATTGTTTTACCTCATAAAAAGACATGTGGAAGATTTTTCTGTCTCTGCTCTGGAACAGATTATAGAGTATTTTGAAATTCTGTGTTTCTAAATAATTTCATATATTTCACCTGTGAAACCATCTGGGCAGAGGTGCTTTGGAGGGACAGAACTTTAAATACTGTTTAAAATTTCTGTCTCTAACTAAAAACAGTTTGGAACATAGGAGTATTGACACTGTTCTCTTTCCAAATGTTTTATGATTCATTCATTTTCCTTAAAGGTTTTTCTCTTTCTCATTTTTATTTTGTATATTACTATATTTGCTTCTCCATGTGTGTGTGCTCAGTCACTTAGTTGTGTTCAACTCTTTGAGACCTCATGGACTGTATGTAGCCTGCCAGGCTTCTCGGTCCATGGGATTTTCCAGGCAAGAATATTGGAGTGAGTTGCCATTACCTTCTCATATATATAGAGAGAGATAACCTATATATTTGGTTCAGTTTAGTCACTCAGCTGTGTCTGACGGTGCGATCCCATAGACTGCAGCATGCCAGGCTTCCCTGTCCATCATCAACTCCTGGAGTCTACTCAAACTCATGTCCATCACGTAGGTGATGCCATCCAACCAGCTCTGTGATTCCCTTCTCTTCCCACCTTCAATTTTCCCCAGAATCAGGGTCTTTTCCAATGAGTCAGTTCTTCGCATCAGATGGCCAAAGTATGGAGTTTCAGCTTCGGCATCAGTCCTTCCAATAAATATTCAGGACTGATTTCCTTCACGATGAACAGGTTGGATCTCCTTGCAGTACAAGGGACTCTCAAGAGTCTTCGCCAGCACCATAGTTCAAAAGCATCAATCCTTCGGTGCTCAGCTTTCTTTATAGTCCAACTCTCACATGACTACTGGAAAAATCATAGCTTTGATTAGATGGACCTTTGTTGGCAAAGTAATGTCTCTGCTTTTTAATATGATATCTAGGTTTATCATAGCTTTTCTTCCAAGGAGCAAGCTAATATAGATTAGCTGAGAGTGCCAAAGAATTGATGCTTTTGAACTGTGGTGCTGGAGAAGACTCTTGAGAGTTCCTTGGACTGCAAGGAGATCAAACTAGTCAATCCTAAAGGGAATCAACCCTGAATATTCATTGGAAGACTGATGATGAAGTTGAAGCTCCAATACTTTGGCCATCTGATGCAAACAGCCAACTCATTGGAAAAGACCCTGATGCTGGGAAAGTTTGAAGGCAGTAGGAGAAGGGGACGGCAGAGGACAAGATAGTCAGATGCTATCACTGACTTGATGGACATGAGTTTGAACAAGCTCCAGGGAATAGTTAAGGACAGGGAAGCCTGGCATGCTCCAGTTCATGGGGTCGAAAAGAGTCGGACAAGACTGAGCAACTGAACAACAACAACAACAACTGTCTATTTTAATTATTAAAAGAATCATCTCTTGGATTAATCCATTTATGCTGTTTATATAATTAAACTATGTTTTCAATTTTAAAAAGTTTTTATTTTACATTGGAGTATAGTTGATTACTTTGCCAACTAAGGTCTGTTTAGTCAAGGCTATGGTTTTTCCTCTGGTCATGTATGGATGTGAGAGTTGGACTGTGAAGAAGGCTGAGCACCAAAGAATTGATGCTTTTGAACTGTGGTGTTGGTGAAGGCTCTTGAGAGTCCCTTGGACTGCAAAGAGACCCAACCAGTCCATTCTGAAGGAGATCAGCCCTGGGATTTCTTTGGAAGGAATGATGCTAAAGCTGAAACTCCAGTACTTTGGCCACCTCACGCGAAGAGTTGACTCACTGGAAAAGACTCTGATGCTGGGAGGGATTGGGGGCAGAAGGAAAAGGGGACGACAGAGGATGAGATGGCTGGATGGCATCATGGACTCGATGGACGTGAGTCTAAGTGAACTCTGGGAGTTGGTGATGGACAGGGAGGCCTGGCTTGCTGCGATTCATGGGGTCGCAAAGAGTCGGACACGACTGAGCGACTGAACTGAACTGATAGTTGATTAACAACGTTGTGTTAGTTTCAGGTGAAAAGCAAAGTGATTCAGTTATATATGTGTGTGTGTGTGTGTGTGTGTGTGTGTGTGTGTGTGTGTGTGTATCTGTTCTTTTTCAAATTCTTTTCTTATATAAGTTACTACAGAATATTGAGCAGAGGTCCCTGTGCTATGCAGTAGTCCCTTATTGGCTATCTGTTTTAAACATAGTATGTACATGTCAATCCCAAACTCCCACTCTATCCCTCTCCCCTACCCTTCCCCCCTGGTAACCATAAGTTCATTCTCTAAGTCTGTGAGTCTATTTCTATTTTTGTAAATAAGTTCATTTGTATAATTTTTAAAGATTCTGCTATAAGTGATATCTTGTGATATTTGTCTTTCTCTGACTTAACTTCACTTAGTATGATAATCTTCAGGTCCATACATGTTGCTGTAAATGGCATTATTTCATTCTTTTTAATGGCTAAGTTATATTCCATTGTATATATGTATCATACCTTCTTTATTCATCTGTGAATGCACATTTAGGTTGCTTCCATGTCTTGGCTTTTGTAAACAGTACTGCAGTGAACACTGGGGTGCATGTATACTTTTGAACCAAGTTTTTATCCAGATATATGCCCAGGAGTTGGACTGCAGGATAATATGTTGGCTCTGTGGCTCAGTGTTAAGAATCTGACTGTCAATGCAGGAGATGCAAGTTCAATCCCTGGGTCGGAAAGGTCCCCTGGAGTAGGAAATGGCAACCCATTCCAGTATTGCCTGGGAAATCCCATGGACAGAGGAGGCTGACAGGCTACAGTCCATGAGGCTGCAAAGAGTAGGACATGACTGAGTGACCGAGCATGCACATAGGCATGGTGGCTTTATTTTTAGTTTTCTAAGGAATCTCCAAACTGTTCTCCTTAGCAGCTGCACCAATTTTTTTGATGCATTCTCACCAACAGTGTAGGAAGATTCCCTTTTCTTCACACCCTCTCCAGCATTCACAGTTTGTAGGTTTTTTGATGATGGTCATACTGACCGGTGTGAAGTGATACATCATTGTAGTTTTGATTTGAATCTCTAATAATTAGCAATGTTTAACATCTTTTCATGTGCTTCTTGGCCTTGAGGCCAAGTATGTCTTCTTTGGCAGAATATCTATTTAGGCCTTCTGCCCATTTTTTGATTGGGTTGCTTCATTTGTTTTGTTTTTGTTTTTCTTGAGTTGTATGAGCTGTTTGTAACTGGAAATTAATCCTTGTCCCTCATATCATTTGCAAATATTTTTTCTTTTTTCAGAGGTTATCTGTTCATTTTGTTTATGGTTTCCTTTGCAATTCAAAAACTTCTGAGTTTAATTACGTTCTATTTGTTTATTTTTGTTTTTATTTTCATTATTCTGGAGATGGCAACTGTATGCCAATAAAGTGGACAACCTGGATGAAATGGCCAAATTCTTACAGAGGCATAATCTCTCAAGACTGAAACAGGAAGAAATAGAAAATATGAACAGACCAGTCACAAATACTGAAACTGAAAGCATGATTGAAAAACTTCCAACAAATGAAAGTCCAAGACCAGATGGCTTTACCAGCAAATTCTACCAAACATTTAGATAAGAATTAATATCTATTCTTCTGAAACTATTACAATATATTGCAGAGGAAGGAATACTCCCAAACTCATTCTATAAAGCCACCATCACCCAGAAAGTAAAACCAGACATACCATAAAAAAGAAAAAAAAATTATAGGCCAATATCACTGATGAACACTGATGAGCACAAAAATTCTCAACAGTAAACTAGCAACCTGACTCCAACAACACATTAAAAGGATCATATACTATGATCCAATGGCTTTATCCCAGGATGCAAGGATTTTGCAATATCTGCAAACCAATCAGTGTGATACACCACATCAACAAATTGAAGAATAAAAGCCATGTGATAAAAAAAAATAAAATAAAATAAAAGCCATGTGATCATCTCAATAGATGCAGAAAAGCTTTTGACAAAATTCACAACCCAATTATGATAAAAACCCTCCAAAAAGTAGGCACAGAAGGAACATATCTCAACATAATAAAGGCCATATATAACAAATCTATAACTAATATCCAGATGTTCCACTGAGAACTTCCAGATGTTCAAGCTGCATTTAGAAAAGGCAGAGGAACCAGAGATCTAATTGCCAACATCTGTTGGATCATAGGAAAAGCAAGACAATTCCAGAAAAACATCTACTTCTGCTCCACTGAATATACTAAAGCCTTGACTGTGGTTCACAATAAACTCTGGAAAATTCTTCAAGAGGTGGGAATACCAGTCCACTTGACCTGCCTTCTGGGAAATCTGTATGTAGGTCAAGAAGCAACAGTTAGAACTGGACATGGAACAATGGACTGGTTCCAAATTGGGAAAGGAGTACGTCAAGGCTGTATATTGTCACTCTGCTTATTTAACTTATATGCAGAGTACTTCATGCAAAATGCAAGCTGGATGAATCACAAGCTGAAATCAAGACTGCCGGGAAAAATATCAGTAACCTCAGGTATGCAGATGACACCAGCATCATGGTCCATTTAGTCAAAGCTGAAACTCCAGTACTTTGGCCACCTCACACGAAGAGTTGACTCATTGGAAAAGACTCTGATGCTGGGAGGGATTGGCGGCAGGAGGAGAAGGGGACGACAGAGGATGAGATGGCTGGATAGCATCACCGACTCGATGGATGTGAGTTTGAGTGAATTCTGGGAGTTGGTGATGGACAGGGAGGCCTGGCGTGCTGCAATTCCTGGAGTCGCAAAGAGTCGGACATGACTGAGCAGCTTAACTGAACTGAACTGATGGATTTCCAGTAGTCATGTATGGATGTGAGGGTTGGACCATAAAGAAAGCTAAGCACCAAAGAATTTATGCTTTTGAACTATGGTGCTGGAGAAGACTCTTGAAAGTCCCTTGGACTGCAAGGAGATCAAACTAGTCAATCCTAAGGGAAATCAACCCTGAATATTCATTGGAAGGACTGATGCTGAAGCTGAAGCTCCAATACTTTAACTACCTGATGTGAAGAACTGACTCACTGGAAGTGACCCTGATGCTGGGAAAGATTGAAGGCAGCAGGAGAAGGGGATGACATAGGATGAGATGGTTGGATGGCATCACCAACTCAATGGACATGAGTTTGAGCAAGCTCCAGGATTTGGTGATAGACAGGAAAGCCTGGTGTGCTGCAGTCCATGGGGTCGCAAAGAGTCAGACACAGCTGAGTGACTGAACTGAACTGATAGGTAACATCATACTCAACAGATAGGGTAACATCATACTAAACAGTGAAAAGATGAAATCATTTTCTCTAACATCAAGAACAATTCAAGGATGTCCACTCACCACTCTTAAGTCAACATAATTGTGGAAGTCCTAGTCACAGCAATCAGAGAAGAATAAAGAAATAAAAGGAATCCAAATTGGAAAAGAAGAAGTAAAACTGTCATTGCTTGCAGATGACATGATACTATACATAGAAAACCCTAAAGATGCTACAAAGAAACTTTTAGAGCTCATCAATGAATTTGGTAATGTGGCAGGATACAAAATTAATACACAAAACCTGTGCATTTCTATACATTAACAATGAAAGATCAGAAAGAGAAATTAAAGAAGTAATCCTATTTACCATTAAATCAAAAAGAATAAAGGACCTAGAAATAAATCTAAGGAGGCAAAAGACCCACACTCTGAAAACTATAAGATGATGATGAAAGAAATTGAAGATGACACACACAGATGGAATGATATACCATGTTTTTGGATAGGCAGAATTAATATTGTCAAAAGGCAATCTACAGATTGAATGCAATCCTTATCAAACTACCAATGGCATTTCCCACAGAACTAGGGCAAAAAATTCTTAAAATTTGCATGAGACACAAAAGACACAATAGCCAAAGCAATCCTGAGAAAGAAAAATGGAGCTGGAGAAATCAGGCTCCCTGACTTAAGACTATACTACAAAGCTACATTCATCCAAACACTACAGTAATAGTATAAAGTCAGAAATATAAATCAACGGAATAGGATAGAACAGCATGAGATGAATCCATGAACCTATGGTCAATTAATCTATGACACAGGAGCCAAAATCATACAATGGAGGGAAAACAGTCTCTTCAATAAATGGTGCTGGGGAAACTAGACAGGTACATGTAAAAAATAAAGTTAGAACATCCTTTAACACCACACATGAAAATATGCTTTGAGTTTTACACAGCCCTTCCCACTGCTTTACTCAGTTTGAGTGTGTGCATGTGCCTGTGTATATTTTTTCCTGCCTATTTTAGTTGAGTACATACTTAGTTTACTTTCATTAGTTTCTGCTACATAACATAGCCATAGATTTTCCTCTAAACAACATTGTCGTTTGTTTTAATCCTATAATCCAGAAATAATATCAACCTCATAGTATGAAGATAAATGCATAATTATCATCCTTCTAAATTAAAAAAGTTTTTCATTATTTTACAAAGTTGTTGGAAGAGGATGTTTGCTATGACCAGTGCGTTCTCTTGGCAAAACTCTATTAGCCTTTGCCCTGCTTCATTCCGTATTCCAAGGCCAAATTTGCCTGTTACCCCAGATGTTTCTCACGACTGAGCGACTGAACTGACGTGGTACTTACCTTATATATTTTCTTCTCCTAATTTCTTTTACACAATTAGACATTAGGTTTTTCATTCTATGAAACTTATGTTTCTCCTATGATTTACCCAATTTTCTATGGATTGCACATTTAAACAGTTTTTAATGATTTAACTAATAATTAATTCAAAAACTCCTAAATAATTTAAATTGATTTTTAATCACTTTGAAGTAACTTGAGTTTGGGGAAAAGAGGAGGAATCTAGATGTCAACAGAACTTTTTTTAAGTCTAGTAATTTATTAGGATTTGTTCTGTTTCCCCTCCCCTGCCCCCCTTGCTAGAAAGCAAGGATTATTATTTCTTACAATAAGTAAGGAAAACCCTAGGGATCTTTCCCAAAGCAGTATACCCCCAACAGCAAAAGTGAGGAATTTTTATGCTAAGGATATATGCATTTTCATGAAGGGGCTTGAGCAGAGGTGAATTCAGCATAGAACTGGGACATATATCAACAAAGTCCAAGCTTTAATTGGTTGAAGTCAGAAGAGTCAACCTCATTCCCGACCTGGTGGGGGTCTTAGTTCCTGCAGATTTTAATCATTTGACCAACAAGGCAAATTCAGGATTCAGTCCAGAGTATAGTTATCATGCTGTCTGGGTAAAGCACTGCTGCTGTCTTGCCCCTGGCCTACTGCCCTGGGCTTGTCAGCAGCCAACTTATCAGTACTGCTGGAGGGCCTGCAGGCAGCCCATTGCCCACCTGGTAATACTACTGTGAGGCAGTGGCTGACCATGAGGGTTACCTCAACTTCTTCGAGATGTTGGAGGGTCTCTTTGACCTCAGTGCTAACATCATAGAGGACAAACTGATAGAGGATCTCAAGACCAAGGAGAGTGAGCAGCAGAAGCAGAACTGGGTGTGTGATATCTCGCATATCATCAAGGCCTGCAACTATGTGCTGAGACTGTCCTTCTCCATATGGTGGAACAACAGCTCCTGGGAGATCATTGAGAGCTACCACGTCCAGCACAATCCAGATCTTTTCTGTTTTTTATAGATTTGAATCCATTTCTTCCCTTGGATAAAATACCTTTTAAAATATATAGATCTATAGCTTTATTTCAGGAAAGTTTTCTTAAATTATATCTTTAAATATTTTTTCTTTAAATATTCTGGACTTTTTCTTAGGGGTAGAGGGAAATACTATCCTTTCTTTTGCTTTGTATTATGCATATTCTTCTTTGTCTGATTTCCATGTGTATTATTTTCCCTAAAATCAATTTGAACACTTTCGAAAAATCTAATTTTGCTGATCAGTCTCAAGCTTGTCATTCATATTCTTTGCTCTCTTTATAGTGAAGCTCTCTCTCCTATTTTTCTAGCATTTTTTAGTCTTTCTTTTCTTTCCTTTCTCCATTTCTTTCCTTTCTCCATTTCTTTTCTCAACTCTGTTAATTTATTCTTTGTCTTTTTTTCATTTTTTAACTCTTTCATCTAGGCTTTGCAGTCATATTTCAAAGAACTCATTTTTTTTCCCTACAAATTCATATGTGTGAACATCTTAATTATAACTTGACCATGTGGCAACGATTTTCCAAAGGTCTAATCTTTATCTCCTTCTCTTTGTGTCATTTTTAATTACTGCTTTTCCCTACAGTACATTTGCACAGATCCAACAGTGATTGGTATTGGATGCGACAGCAATCCTCCATGAAGGAATTCATTTTTTCATGAGGGAGCCCTTCCCCAGTGATTGTTCATTAGGGCTAAGCAGGGCCTGGGGATGAGCCTGAGAAGCAGACTACTCTGGTTCTCACCTTTGCTAAGGAACACTCTTGGTGCCACTTGGCCATGAGATGATGACTGCTCTGAGCTGCAGACCATCTCTCCTGATCTCGGGGAATCCACCACTAGAATGCACTTTTCACTGGAGGACCAAATTCATCTTCCCTTTTCACTGTGCACCTAGCTCCAGTGTGAATCTGTGTGGCTCCAAGTCTGTGAGCCACCAACAGCTCCTACTATATTCAGGCAATGGTGAAACAAACATAATAAGATATGATCCACAGTCCATACAGGAAGATATGCATATAAATAAAGAGTTATAGCAACTTCTATATTTTTGGCACATTCCCTTTATTGGATATGTGATTTGTAAATATTTTTTCCCATTCTGTCTTTGTCCTTTCATCCTCTTAATTCATTGAGCTATAAAAAGCAGTCACCACAGAGGACGATGTGGAAAATTCTCAGTGCCTGTTGACTCCCTTCCCTCCCTTTGTACGCATAGAAGAGGCTACAGGTTAATAACTCTTTCCATATGCAATTTTTTTAACTTAATCCTTACAAAACCCAGAAGCACTCCCAATTAAATTGTATCCATGGAGTCTGTGGCTCAGATAAACCCGACGATCAAACAGAACCTGCCTTGCAGGAGAAATAGCAGATGCAGTCTGCCCGCAGCCTCCTGCCTTTACATCCATTCCTACCATGCTCATCCACCTCATCAGGGGCTTCTACAAGACTGCTCACCTTTCTACAAGTAAGCTCGCCAGAAAAGCACTTTTGGATGTATACTCTGATCTATTCTCACCAAGATTATAAGTCAAAGAGAAAGAAAATGAAAGCTGGATGTTTTAAAATCTACATGGGCAAAGGATCAAGGTTTTCTGTGTGTTTTGTTTCTTCAATAATTAGTGCAGGGTCAACAATGGCCTCTGACAACTAAATCCAGAGGAGCTATCTCTGTTGGTCAACACTGGCTCCCTGCAGAGTGTATGGCACAGACTAGCCTGGGGAAAACAGCGGGACAGGCTCTAGCCAGATAGACCAAGAGAAATAACATTCGTGCTTCACATCATCCAAACCCTGGAGTGTAAACATCATGCTGTCCATCAGGTCTCCTGACCTTCATGCCAGCCCCTCCCAGTGTTTTCTCAAGATGCTCAATAGAATATTTTCATACATTTGTGAAATATATGAAATATAACAAAGGTATGTCTAGTCAAGGCTATGGTTTTTCCAGTGGTCATGTATGGATGTGAAAGTTGGACTGTGAAGAAAGCTGAGCGCCGAAGAATTGATGCTTTTGAACTGTGGTGTTGGAGAAGACTCTTGAGAGTCCCTTGGACTGCAAGGAGATCCAACCAGTCCATTCTAAAGGAGATCAGTCCTGGGTGTTCTTTGGAAGGACTGATACTGAAGCTGAAACTCCAATACTTTGGCTGAAATGCCAATACTTGGGCCACCTCATGCGAAGAGTTGGCTCATTGGAAAAGACTCTGATGCTGGGCGGGTTTGGGGGCAGGAGGAGAAGGGGACGACAGAGGATGAGATGGCTGGATGGCATCACTGACTCGATGGATGTGAGTCTGGGTGAACTCTGGGAGTTGGTGATGGACAGGGAAGCCTGGCATGCTGCAGTTCATGGGGTCACAAAGAGTTGGACAAAACTGAGTGAACTAAACTGAACTGAAGATATATGTTTCCTTAGCCAAGTAAAAACCTTTAAAATTTCCTGTATGAGGAATTTCTTCCAAGTTCTATTTATGGTTATCTTGCCATTGATTGCCATTGACTTGTTCATCCATGTCTTCATGTATTAATCCATTCATTCAGAAGAAGAAAAAGAGGAGGAAAAGGATGCTCACCAACATTGGGAAATAACTTCTGTGAGACAAAATCAGCCTTGCAGAGCTCCTGTGGATCCTGAGTTTCAAGCTAAAAAAATCCTTTTGGGGGTTCTTCCTTTCCTCCCCCTGGGGAGTATTATTGGCATATACTAATATTCATTTCAAAACAAAGAAAGAGTGTGCATGCAGTGAATGCCAACTAGGTATCAGGTACCACGTCCCTGTGACTGGAAGAGTAGTCACTGCTCCACAGAAGACGGACTGAAAGGAGACAGCATGCGTGAAAGCATTCTGTGGACCACAGCCACATGCTGAACACTAATCTTAGATTACTGCAGACAACCTTCCTGCCTGCCTGCACCTCACCTTCCTGCCTCCATACCCTCAGCTCATTACAAAGTGCTTCATGGCTCTCAGAGAGTCATACACTCAAACTCAGATTAAGTCATGAACTTTTTTTGGAGATGAACCACATAGGAGGCGCTGTACATATTCTCTCCTGTCTTCTTTTGGAGTTATATGCACTGCGCCCTGTGGA
Source organism: Redunca redunca (assembly GCA_006410935.1). Taxonomy (NCBI): domain Eukaryota; kingdom Metazoa; phylum Chordata; class Mammalia; order Artiodactyla; family Bovidae; genus Redunca; species Redunca redunca. The sequence goes on from SJYQ01004090.1 coordinate 146,124, forward strand.
CCCACTATCAGAAGCTGCAAATGTAATCAGACAAAAGTTCACTTGGGGTGGTCAATGTGAAGGTATTAGAAGCAGTGCTGTGCTAAGCCACAGTGGAGTCTGACACAAAAGGAAAAATCAGTAGCACTGATCCTGTCTTGGTTTAAAATTTTAGTGTTTTGTCCATTGTGGAGTTTTTGCATAGATTTTGATTTTTTTATATTGCACTAGGATATTCCTTATCTTGATGAATGGTTTTGGTGCCCGAGGTGAGTGTATTACCCAGGAAGAGCCCATTCTCCTGTTTTTCCCCTCCCTTGTGTTCATGCACAGGCACAGCTCTGAGGCTCCATTCACAACCCCAACATGGATTGTATTATTCAACTATCTCTAGAGCCTGATTTCTAAAGGAAATCGACCCTGAATATTCGCTGGACTAATGCTGAAGCTGAAGATCCAATACTTTGGCTACCTGATGTGAAGAGCCAACTCACTGGAAAAGACCCTGATGGTGGGAAAGATTGAGGGCAGGAGAAGGGGGCAACAGAGGATGAGATGGTTGGATGGCATCACCAATTCAAAGGACATGAACTTGAGCAAACTGGCAGATGGTAAGGGACAGGAAGGCCTGACATGCTGCAGTCCATGGGATCACAAAGAATCAGACAGAACTTAGTGACTGAACAACAACAACATCAACAGAACCTGAAACCTCACAGCATTTCCCCTCTTCACTTCCAAGGCAAAACACGCTTGACCTGTAGTGTCAGCTGGTCTTAGATCATCATAGCAGAAAATTGAAATACAGACTCACTGTGTTAAAGGTGTGTACCTCCACCCCGCCTCAACTCATATAGCCCCCAGGGTGGCTGTCTCTGGAGACAGGCCCTCTCAGGAAGTTACCAAGGTCAAAAGAGTTCATAAGGGTGAGGTTCAAGTGATGCCATTAGTGTTCTTCTAAAAGGAAGAGACACCAAAGACCCCTGTCTCCAACATGTGAGGACACAAGAAGGTGGCCATCTGTAAGCCAAGAGAGGAGCTCTCACGAGCACCATGATCTCAGACCTCCAGAGCTGTGGGAAATCAGTGTTTGCAGCTTAAGTCCCCCAGATCATGGCATTTCATTACAGAAGCCTGAGCTAGGACCCAGCTGCAGGTAGGCATGAAGCCTGTCTAGGGGAGGGCGGCTAGCCCAGGTGAAGCCCCTGTGTTCCATGAGAGGCCCAAGTGTCCAGTGGACTCATCTCTGGAAGCAGGAACTGAGTCACAGAAGATAGCAACTGCCCCCAGTTGGGGGTGAGGCCCCTGGCGGGGAGCATCTCAGTACTCAGGGACACATTTGAGAAGAGCTGGGTTGGACAGTTGAAGAGGTTAAAGGACATGGACACAGCCCTGGTGCTCTGGTCTATACAACCACTGGCTCAGGGGCTGGTGAGGGCCACACGTGCTATGGGTATGAAAGTGCTACAAAGTGGTACAAGTCAGAGAGGCCCTAGAAACATCCAGCCCCAGGCCCCAGGCCCCAGACACATACACTGGATGCAACTCCTGGGCTCACAAAGCTGAACACATGGCCCTTCTGTGTCTTCCCACCCCTCCAACAGTTCAGTCCCTCTCTGCTTGCCCGGACCCCATGCAGAGGGAATCTTGGAGAAAGGAGGCCTTCCATGTGCCACAGGTACAACTCGGGGAGAGATACCTCATCTCTAGATACAAGGACTCTAAAATATTCATTTTTGTTTTTGGCAAGGGACTCCAGTGTTAGAAAGAAGCTACCCTCTATCCATCTGTACTTAGTAACACTTAAATCATTTGTTTTTTTTTTTGTTATTAGTGTTACTCAGAGGCAGGTATTACTGTAACTGCCACAGAGCTCCCTGTCAGTCTCGGACAATCATTACCACTGGTGTTAGCATAATACCATGGGAGGTGGTGACAGGGATGGTGAGCCAGGCTGGACAGGCCAGGCTGGCCAACTCCAGTCTGAGACTGCACCGTGGGTGGTAATTCATGCTTAAGCCTCTGTTCTTCATCTGTTCAGTGGATGACAGGTGGGGTTAGCCCTACTTTATAGAGGTGCTTGAGGACAAAATGTGGCTGTGCAAACACCCTGCTTGGTACAGAACAAGGGTCCTGTAGGTTCTGTTAATTTCCAGACATTCTGGCTATCTGGAAGGAACTTCTGGCTTGTGCTTTCTCATACACTTAGAGATGGCAGGTCTGAGTTTGCATTCTATTTTCATCATGGTCTAACCACATGGCCCTAGGGGAGTGACTGTCATTTCACATCATTTCACCTTGTTCTGGCCCTGGAAAGCTGCTCTCCAGGCAGACCTGCTGCATTCAGGCAGCCATGCTTGAGTGGACAAGCATGGACAAAACTGACCCTCTGAATCACACTGACCTCGTGCTGCCCAGGCTGAGCTCTGCACCTGGGAGCCCCTGAGGCCACTGGAGGTCCCTCTTTAGATCTCTGGGTCCATCACAGAGAGGGTTTCAGGGCCTTCATCTTTAGGGCTACTTATAGAGAAAGTCTTCAACAAGCGCTGAAAATGGGCTGGGAAGGTGAGGAAAAACCACTAATTAAAAAAAAGAATTAGGGAGAGAACAAGATGGTGGAAGAGTAGGTGGATGTGGAGTGCATCTCTCTCCACAGATACATCAGGAATATACCTTCAGACACAGAAGTGCATGCAGAACACCAGCTGAGAGTACATGGGAGTACGTGACCAGCAGAAAAGAATTTATAGAACCACAAAAAACTTGGTAGTAAGAAGGAACTAGGGGGAAAAACAGGAGTGTTAGTAGGACTGGACCTGCCCTCAGAGGGTGGGGGAACTGAAGCAGGGATCTGATCCCCACATCGAGGCAACTATCTGAGTCAGAGGAGAAACATTTAAGGCTGAGAGTGAAACAGCTGATCTGTGGCAACCTAAATGGAATGAGAATCAGACAGTCTTTGCTGCAGCCATACCTACCCAGGACAGGCATGCAGGTCCCCTGGAAGATGCAGGGGCTGGGAGCTGAAGTTTAGGGACTGTGGAACAATCCCAAGGTGAGGGCTGCTGTTGATTGTGGAGAGACCGATCAAGGGGATGTGAGGGAGGAGACTGTGATGGGAAATGCGCGTGGAGGAAAGCAGGGCAGCCATGGAAGCAAGGCAACACTGCTGAGTCACTTGTAGCGGGTGGAGCCATCACCATAACCTCTCTCTCCCCACACACCAGCATCAGTAGCTGAACAATAGAGAGGCTAGCCCATCAAATGCCTGACGCACTGAACTACATAGTAGGGTCCCACCCAGGGTGCTCCTTTAAGTGACTGATGCACCGAACAACAGAGGACTCCAGACAATGGAGCTCTCTAAGTGCCTGGACGGGCAGAGGTACAGAAAAAGACTGGCCAAAGAGGCCTTTCGATTGCCAGCTACAAGAGACTCAAAAAAAGACTCTGAAAGGGCCATAATTCCTGCGGTGGAAGCAGTCCGTGTCCCTGCACACTTGGTGCTGCCAGGGTCCCCGCAAGTCAAGCAGCCACACCACCTTCACGTTCAACTCTCACTGGGGCAGAGCTGCCACAGGCAAAAAGAGTCTTGTGTCTACGTGCTCAGGGTGGCTTCGGTAGTGTCCAACTCTTTGCAACCCTGTAGACTGTAGCCTGCCAGGCTTCTCTGTCAGAGATGGGGGTTCTCCAGAGGGTATTGGAGGGAATACTGGAGGGTACTGGCCAATACTGGTTGCCATACCTTTCTGGAGCACTATATTTCCTGCTTCCCTAGCCTCCAACTCCCCTGAGTATCTGATGCGGCCAGAACCCCTGTGACTCAAGCAGCTGCATCACCTCCACACCTGACCCTCACAGGAGTAAACCCAAGTCCTCCAGGGCAGACACAGGAGCAAACCCCAGTGGACGACCCACATGCAGAGGTGGAAATAAAACCACAATTGAAGCCCAGGGGGCAGTGTGGCTAAGGAAAAACACCCCAAACCTTCCACCAGCTGTATAAATTGCAGATTAAATCCACAAGATCAACTAGGCAAACTCTATGGAATATATAAAAGGTCATTGAGAGCTCCCACAAAATAAAACACACTAGTTCTGAGAGCTGTGGACATTGAAGGCAAGAACACACAGGAGTAGGACTGGATTAGAACTTGAGCTGCCCCCACAGCAGGTTCAGAGATCAGCACAGTGTTGGAGGGCATCCTAAGGAGGTGAGGTGGACTGTGACTCCCAGTGAGGGAAAGGACTCTGACAGCAGTGACTCAAGAAAAACATCTATTATTAAGTTTTGACTTGTTCTGTGGATTCTTTTCCCCCTTTACCCCTACTCTGTTGTAGTTGTCAATTTTATTGGCACTATGAAACCTAATTAAGCTTTTGAGCTTTTTTTTCCTTCCACTGTATTTTTTATTGTTGCTATAAACCTCTGCCTCTACGTTGGGCTTTTGCAGTTCTGTGAAGTTTTCCTTTTTTTTTTTTTCTTTTCTCTTTTTTTTAAACTCTAATTTTTAATTTTTTTAAACCTATTATTTTTCTACACTTATTCCTCTGTTTGCTTTTTCTACTGTTCTCTTCGCCTGGCAGTTAATCTTTAATGTATATAAATCTTCATCTACCTCTATTTAACTTTGCATATCTATTCTTTCTTTCTTTTCTTTCCTTCCTTTCCTCTCAACATATTTGTTAGTTTTGTTTTCATTGCTTTATTCCACACCTGACACCTTGCTTTAGTTTTGTTTTCCAGTTTGCCCTTTAGTTAACTTTGTTCTTAACTGGTAAATATAAGTTTTTATTTCCTTTGTTTACCAGGTCAATCCACTGTACTTTATTTTTGTTGGACTGTTTTGACTTTGTTCATGGGTATATATGTATATTCCATCATTTTAATTCTTATTTGCCTGATTTTGTAACTTCCATTTGTCTGGGGTTCATCTTTGATTTCTCGTTTTTGGATATTTGTTTTAAATTCCACTTAATGCCATAAGAAACCACTTGTGGAATCTTCAGTTCTGACCAGAGATCAAGCCCTGAGCCTTTGGAGTGGGAGCACTGACTCCAAGACACTAGACTACCAGAGTACTAACCCTGTAGAGTATCAAATAGTGAGAACTCACACAAAGGAAACCACTTGAATACAAGACCCAACCACCAGTAGCACCCTGTGCAGGATGCCTCATCTAAACAACAAATAAAACAAAAGTAAAAACCCAATCATCAGCAGACAGGATTACCACCTCACTCAGACTTGCCCTGAGAGGAAAAACAAACAAACAAACAAAAACTCAGGAGGAATCTCACCCTATACACAAACTTGCACAAACCACTGGACCAACCTTAGGAGGGCAGAAACCAAAAAGAAAAAAGAATTCGACTTTGAAGCCTGGGAAGAGGAGACCTCAAACACAATAAGTTTTTTTTTAAAAAAAGTAATGAAAAGGCAGAGAAATACTACACAAATGAAGGAACAAACTAGAAACACAGAAGTCCAAATAAATGAAGAGGAAACAGGCAAACTACCTGAAAAAGAATTCAGAATAATGATAGTAAAGATGATCAAAAGCCTTGAAAACAAAATGGAGAAAATGCAAGAATCAATTAACAAAGACCTAGAAGAATTAAAGATAAACATAAAGGGACAAACAATACAATTAATGAAATTAAAAATACTCTAGAAGGAATCAATAGCAGAGTATCTGAAACAGAAGAACGAATCAGTGAGCTGGAAGATAAAATGGTGGAAATAACTTCTGAAGAGCAGAATAAAGTAAAAAGAATGAGAAGAACTGAGGGTAGTGTCAGAGGCCTCTGGGACAATATCAAATGTACCAACATTTGTATTGTAGGGGTCCCAGAAGAAAAAGAGAAAAAGAAAGGGTATGAGAAAATTTTTGAAGAGATTATAGTTGAAAATTACCCCAACATGGAAAAGGAAATAGTCAATCAAGTCCAAGAGGCACGAAGAGTCCCATACAGGATAAACCTAAGGAGAAACACACCAAGACACATACTAATCAAACAAAGAATAAACACAAAGAAAGAATATTAAAAGCAGCAAGGGAGAAGCAACAAGTAACATACAAGGGAAACCCCATATGCTTAACAGCTGATCTTTCAGCAGAAACTCTTCAGGCCTGAAGTGAATGGCAAGATATATTGAAAGCACTAAAAGGGAAAATCTACAACCAAGATTACTGTACCTGGCGAGGATCTCATTAAAAATTGATGGAGGAATTGAAAACTTTTCAGACAAGCAAAAGTTAAGAGAATTCAGTACCACCAAACTAGCTTTGCAACAAATATTAAAGGGACTTATATAGTCAAGAAATACAAGAGAAGAAAAAGCTATAAAATCAACCCCAAACAATTAAGAAAATGGAAATAGGAACATGCTGCTGCTGCTGCTAAGTCGCCTCAGTCGTGTCCGACTCTGTGCGACCCCATAGACAGCAGCCCACCAGGCTCTACTGTCCCTGGGATTCTCCAGGCAAGAACACTGGAGTGGGTTGCCATTTCCTTCTCCATATATCAATAATTACTTTAAATGTAAATGGATTAAGTGCTTCAACCAAAAGGCACAGACTGGCTGAATGGATACAAAAACAAGACCCATATATATGCTATCTACAAAAAACCCACTTCAGACCTCAAGACACCTATAGACTGAAATTGAGAGGGTAGAAAAATATATTCCATGGAAATGGGAAGCAAAAGAAAGCTGGAGTAGCAATCCTCATATAAGGAAAATAGACCTTAAAACAAAGAAGATCACAAGAGATAAGAAAGGACACTACATAATGATCAAGGGATCAATCCAAGAGGAAGACATAACAATTGTAAATATCTATGCACCCAACATAGAAGCCCCTCAATACATAAGACAAACACTAACAGACATAAAAGGAGAAATTGACAGTAACACAGTAATAAATAGTATAAGACTTTAACACGCCACTGACACCAATGGAAAGATCATCAAAACAGAAAATTAGTAAGGAAATACAAGTCTTGAATGATATATTAGATGAGATAGAGCTTATTGATATCTTCAGGACATTCCATCCAAATGCAGAAGAATACACACCTTCTTCTCAAGTGCACATGGAACATTCTCCAGGATAGACCACATCTTGTGTCACAAATCAAACCTCAGTAAATTTAAGAAAATTGAAATTATATCAAGCATCTTTTCCAACTACAATGCTATGAGACTAGATATCAATTGCAAGAAAAAAAACTAAGAAACATAAACTAATGGAGAATAAAAAATATTTTTCTAAATAACCAACAAGTTGCTGAAGAAATCAAAAGGGAAATCAAAAACTTTTTAGAAACAAATGACAATGAAAACATGACAACTCAAAACCTATGGGATACAGCAAAAGTAGTTCTAAGAGGGAAGTTTATAGCAATATAATATTACCTCAAGAAATAAGAAAAACATCGAATAGACAACCTAACTTTACACCTAAACCAACTGGAAAAAGAAGAAGAACAACAACAAAAAAAAACCCAAACTTAGAAGAAAGAAAGAAATCATAAAGATCTGAGCAGAAATAAATGAAACAATAGTAATGATTAATAAAACTGAAAGCTGTTTCTCTGAGAAGATAAACAAAATTGATAAACCTTTAGTCAGACTCATCAAGAAAAAAAGAGAGAAGAATCAACAAAATTAGAAATGAAAAAGGAGCAGTTACAACAGACAATGCAGAAATACAAAGGATTATAGGAGACTTTTATGAACAACTATATGACAATAAAATGGATAACCTGGAAGAAATGGACAGATTCTTAGAAAAGTTCAATCTTCCAAGCCTGAACCAGGAAGAAATGGAAATTATGAACAACACAATTACAAGTACTGAAATTGAAGCTGTGATCAAAACTCTCCCAAAAAACAAAAGCCCAGGACCAGATGGCTTCACAGGAGAATTTTACCAAACATTTAGAGAAGAGCTAACACATATCTTTCTAAAACTCTCAAAAAATTGCAGGGGAAGGAACACTTCCAAACTCATTTGATGAGGCCACCATCACCCTAATACCAAAACCAGACAAAGACAACACAGAAAAGGCCAATACTACAGGCCAGTATCACTGATGAACATAGATGCAAAAATCCTCAACAAAATTTTGGCAAACAGAATTCAACAACACATTAAAAAGCTCATACACCATGATCGAGTTGGGTTTATTCCAGGGATGTAAGGATTCTTCAATATATGCAAGTCAATCACTATGATACACCATATTAACAAATTGAAAGATAAAAACCATATGATCATCTCAAGAGATGCAGGAAAAACCTTAGACAAAATTCAGCACCCATTTATAATTAAAACTTCAAAAAAATGGGCATAGAAGGAGCCTACTTCAACATAGTAAAGGCTACGTGTGATAAGCCTACAGAAAACATTATTCTCAATGGTGAAAAACTGAAACATTCCCCCTAAGATCAGGAACACGACAAGGGTGCCCACTTTCATCACTATTATTCAACATAGTTTTGGAAGTCCTAGCTACAGCAATCAGAGAAGAAAAAGAAATAAAGGGAATCCATATTGGAAAAGAAGAAGTAAAGCTCTCACTGTTTGCAGATGACATGATACTGTACATAGAAAACCCTAAAGATATTATAGAAAATTACTAGAGCTAATCAGTGAATTTAGCAAAGTTGCAGGATACAAAATCAACACACAGAAATCACTTGCATTTCTATATACTAACAATGAAAAATCAGGCGGCGTTGCTGGGAGCCGTTAGCGCAGTTGGCGGCAGTGGCAGTTGGTGACGGCACAGCGCTCAGCCTACATGGGGCCCCAGCAGCAGCTGTAGCGGAGGCACCCTGCGGTCCCGGCCCCGGCACAGCCACTCTTGCTCTCTCCGCCTCCCTGCCTCGCTCGCATCGTGGCTGATCAGCTGACCGAAGAGCAGATTGCTGAATTCAAGGAAGGTTTATCCCTATTTGACAAAGATGGTGATGGCACCATCACAACCAAGGAACTTGGAACCGTCATGAGGTCGTTGGGCCAGAACCCAACAGAAGCTGAATTGCAGGACATGATCAACGAGGTGGACGCTGATGGTAATGGCACCATTGACTTCCCAGAATTTTTGACTATGATGGCTAGAAAAATGAAAGACACCGACAGTGAAGAAGAAATCTGCGAGGCATTCTGAGTCTTTGATAAGGATGGCAACGGTTACATCATGCCGCAGAGCTCCGCCATGTCATGACAACCCTGGGAGAGAAACTAACAGATGAGGAAGTAGACGAGATGATCAGAGAAGCTGACATCGATGGAGACGGACAAGTCAACTACGAAGAATTCGTACAGATGATGACTGCAAAATGAAGACCTACTTTCTACTCCTTTTTCCCCCCTCTAGAAGAATCAAATTGAATCTTTTACTTACGTCTTGCAAAAAAAAAAAAAAGTTCATTTACTCATTCTGTTTCTATATAGCAAAACTGAATGTCAGAAGTACCTTCTGTCCACACACACAATCTGCATGTATCAGTTGGTGGTCCTGTCCCCTAAAGATCAAGCTACGCATCAGTTTTCCGGTATAAATACTTGTCCTACCTTAACATACGGAAGCACTTTGTGGACTCCTGGCAGGTCCATCTGCTCATGGTTAATAACACTGTTTGGGCTGGCCAGTTTTTCATGCATGCAGCTTGACAATTGAGCACAGTCAGGGGTTTGTATTAAAAATGAAAAAGTGAAAAAAACAAATTCAAAACCTACTCAGAGGGGTTCTAGTTCAAATTGTTAGTGTAAATTGCCGTAGCTGGTTTACTGAGAGGAGGCATTTAAAATTGGTTCGCAAGGAGAGGACCCAGAGGGATGGTACGGGGTGGGAGATGGGAGGGGATTCGTGTTTGGGAACGCATGTACACTCGTGGTGAATTAATGTCAATGTTTGGCAAAACCAATACAGTAATGTAAAGTAAACTAAAGTAAAAATAAAAATTATAAAATAAAATAAAATAAAATAAAATTGGTTCGCCTCAGGATGCCGCGTTGGTAACTGTCCAGGCGGAGCTCCGGGCTGCAGGGCAGGCCTCTCTGACGCCCCCTGGTGACCGTGATGCACGCTGGCGGCGAGCCCGTCTGTGTCTGCAGCGTTGTTCGCGTTGCGCTGAGTGGAATAGGTGTCAGGCTATCACCATTCATACAAATTTTTATTTTATTTATTTATTTATTTATTTTTT
>SJYQ01004090.1:157937-218815 GCA_006410935.1 Redunca redunca
AAAAAAAAAAAGAAAAATCAGAAAGAGAAATTAAGGAATAAATCCCATTCACCATTGCAGCAAAAAGAATTAATATCTAAGAATAAACTTACCTAAGGAGACACAAGAACTGTACACAGAAAATTATAAGACACTGATGAAAGAAATCAAAGATGACATAAACAGATGAGAGGTATTCCACGTTCCTGAGTAGGAAGAATGAATATTGTGAAAATGACTATACTACCAAATGCAATCTACAGGTTCGATGTGATCCCTATCAAATTACCAATGGCATTTTTCACAGAACTAGAACAAAAAATTTCACAATTCATATGGAAACACAAAAGACCCTGAATAGCCAAAGCAGTCTTGAGAAAGAAGAATGGAGCTGGAGGAATCAACCTTCCTGACTTCAGACTATACTACAAAGCTACAGTCATCAAGACAGTATGGTACTGGCACAAAAACAGAAATACAAATCAATGGAACAAGATAGAAAGCCCAGAAATAAACCCATGCACCTATGGATAGCTTATTTTTGACAAAGGAGGCAAGAATATACAATGGCGCAAAGACAGCCTCTTCATTCAATGGCGCTGGGAAAACTAGACAGCTACATGTAAAAAAATGAAATTAGAACACTTCCTAACACCATAAACAAAGATAAACTCAAAATGGATTAAAGACCTAAATGTAAGACCAGAAGCTATAAAACTCTTAGAGGAAAACATAGGCAGACCACTCAATGACATAAATCAAAGCAAGATCTATGACCCACCTCCTAGAGTAATGGAAATAAAAACAAAGGAAACAAGTCAAACCTTATTAAACTTAAAATCTGGTGCACAGCAAAGGAAACTATAAGCAAGGTGAAAAGATAAACCTCAGAATGAGAAAAAATAATAGCAAATGAAACAACTAATAAAGGATTAATTTCCAAAATATACATGCAGTTCATACAACTCAATACCAGAGAAACAAAAAACCCAATCAAAAAGTGGGGAAAAGACCTGAACAGACATTTCTCCAAAGAAGACATACAGATGGCTAACAAACACATGAAAAGACGCTTAACATTGCTCATTATTAGAGAAATGCAAATTAAAACTACAATGAGATATCACCTCACGCTGATCAAAAGGCCCATCATCAAAAAGTCTACTAACAAATGCTGGAGAGGGTGTGGAGAAAAGGGAAAGCTCTTGCACTGCTGGTGGGAATGTCAGTTGATACAGCCACTATGGAAGAGAGTATGGAGGTTCCTTAAAAAACTAGGAATAAAACCACCATATCACCCAGCAATCCCACTCCTAGGCATATACCCTGAGGAAACCAAAATTGAAAAAGGCACATGTATCCCATTGTTCACTGCAGCACTATTTACAATAGCTAGAACATGGAAGCAACCTAGATGTCCATGCATAGATGAATGGATAAAGAAGTTGTGGTACATATACACAATGGAATATCACTCAGCCATAGAAAGGAATGCATCTGAGTCAGTTCTGATGAGGTGAATGAACTTAGAACCTATTATACAGAGTGATATGAGTCAGAAAGAGAAAAATAAATATAGTATTCTAACACATATATACAGAATCTAGAAAAATGGTACTGAAGAATTTATTTACAGCAATGGAGAAACAGACATAGAGAATGGACTTATGGACATCAGGAGAGGGGAGAAGAGGGTGAGATGTATGGAGAGAGTAACATGGAAACTTATATTACCATATGTAAAATAGATAGCCAATGGGAATTTGCTGTATGGCTCAGGAAATTCAAACAGGGGCTCTGTATCAACCTAGAGGGGTGGGAACTTAGGGAGATGGGAGGGAGGTTCAAAAGGAGGGGGATATATGTTTACCTATAGCTGACTCATGTTGAGGTTTGACAGAAAACAACAAAATTCTGTAAAGCAATTATCCTTCAATAAAAAAATTAATTAAAAAAAAGAATTAGATGCACATGTCAGAATCTCCCTTGCATCTGGGGCTTTCCAAGCCTTGCTGCACATGCGCACATCCACATTCTGACACAGGGCCCTCTGCTCCCCCAACTAAACAGCCTCTTGATGAAGATGAAAGAAGAGAATGAAAAGCTGGTTTAAAACTCAACATTCAAAAAACTAAGATCATGGCATCCAGTCCTATTATTTCATGGCAAATTGATGGGGAAAAAATAGAAACAATGGCACACTTTATTTTCTTGGGCTCCAAAATTACTGCAGATGGTGACTGCAGCTATGAAATTAAAAGACGCTTGCTCCTTGGAAGAAAAGCTAAAGCTATGACAAACCTAGACAGTGTATTAAAAAGCAGAGACATCACTTTGCCAACAAAGAGGTCTGTCTCGTCAAAGCTATGGCTTTTCCAGTAGTCATGTACTAAATCGAGAGTTGGACCATAAAGAAGGCTGAGTATTGAAGAATTGATGCTTTTGAACTGAGGTGCTGGAGGAGATTCTTGAGAGTCCCTTGGATAGCAAGGAGATCAAACCAGTCAATCCTAAAGGAAATCAATCCTGATTATTCATTGGAAGGACTGATGCTGAAGTTGAAGTTCCAATACTTTGGCCATCTGATGCAAAGATCTGACTCTTTGAAAAAGACCCTGATGCTGGGAAAGATTGACAGCAGGAACAGAAGGGGGCGATCGAGGATGAGATGATTGGATGGCATCATAGACTCAATGGACATGAATTTGAGCAAACTCTGGGAGATAGTGAACGACAAGGAAGCCTGGCATGCTGCAGTCCATGGGGTTGCAAAGAGTTGGACATGACTGAGTGACTAAACAGCAACAAAATTGTTAGATATTTTAGATCGAAATATCCTGGTTTTTCACAGAATGTCAGGTTTCGAAAAGGCCAAGAGTGGACTGAGTGAAATTGCAGCAGAATGTCAGGATAGGAAAAGAGTCCGGGAAAGAGTTGGCAGAAAAGGAAATGAGGGCAGAGGCTCACACTCTGCAAACACTGGGGGTTGACATTTTCAAACCAACAGCCAGACTTTCAGAGATGATTAAAATAAACTTAGGGTTTCCTGTCAAAATATTTCCTAGACTTTTAAACCTAATGTATTTTTAGAAATAAAAAGAAAGGGAGCATCTTACCTAACATAGACTATCAGGAGGAACTTTTAGCTGTTTAATGACCAGATTGCCTACGAGTTAGCTCATTCCTCCGAGAGAACTGGGCTGGGAGAAGAAAAAAAATGAAGATGCCTGGACACATTTAAACCTGGAGCACCATAATCAGCCAAAAATGGGCTCTGGATCACTTCAGTTACCAAATCAGAGGTCAGAACTTTATTTTCTTTGCGAAAACATTCTAAAGGTTTATCCAGCATTCTAAGAAAGAGCAGCTACCTCCTCAGTCTTTGCACCAAATCAGAATGATTTCTTTTTATCTTTTTCTAAAGTTTCTCCAATGTCATCTCATGTAATTGCACAGAATACAACAAATGTAGAATTAGAAATGCAGTGTTTGAGGAATGCAGGGCAAAGAATTTAATTTTTTTAAGAGGTAGAATATAAAAAGTTAGCAAAAAATGTAGTTATGACTCAAAATGCACATTCACTGATAACCTTGCTTCAGAAGACAGGACAAGCCTTGCCTGGCAGCTTGTTGATGGTTCATCTTAGCTGTCTGCTCCTCCTCCCTCCAGAGGTGCCCCTGAGTTCCTGTATCACAATACTTTGCTTAGTGAACCAGTCTTCGATCCCCATTGGCCTATGAGCTCCTGCGGAGCAGCCAAGCCCCTGTATCCAGCTGTGGCCTGGCAAACAAGGGGCTTGGAGAAGCTTGTGCAGCTAAAGGAGGTGGAAGGTGATGGGACAGAAGCATGTGGAACAGAGAAAATAATGGGTTGCTCTGGGGCCATGTATGTTCACCCACAGTGGACTGCTGTTGGCCTTACAACCTACTGCTTATTCAAGAACCTGGGCGGTATTGCAGGTCAGATGTTTGTGCCTATTTCACCCCCACTGTGTCACTCCCAATGTGAAGAGCAGATGGATGCCTGCTTGAGTACCAAGCATGCTGGCTATGCAGGGGCCTTCCTGGTAGGGGCCTTCCAACATCACAGTCAGGCTCCAGTCCCACTTATCCAGGCTTTTCAGGCCACCAGAAGAGGTCCAACACTTCAAGAGTGAGATCAGAAACAAAGAATTATTTTTCTAACATAAAGTTATGGGCATCCCCTGCTTTTCAAAAATTTGCTTAAATGCCGCATCTCTTTGAAGAAAGACCCAGGGTGGGAGGGAGATTCAGGAGGGAGTGGATATATATACGGTTATACCTGATTCTCTTTGTGGTATGGCAGAAACCAACGTAACATTGTAAAGCAATTATCCTCCAATTAAAAATAAAGACCTATATTAATACCTGTGTTTGTTAACCAAAAGAAATTTGAAGAGGAGTTTTATTTCTACAAAAAAAGGAGAAAAGCAAACACAGCATTCAGACTGCATATGTAGCAGCTATTGTGGGGGCAGCATCCACTCCAGCAGGGAAAGGGGCACCTCTGAGCTGCTTCCTGGCACCATGCTCAGCCTCAAGCTGCCACACTTTGAACTGTGTCTGTGAGCATCTATGCTCCATCTTTATCTCCATTTATTTCGTGCATCTCTTAGCAAGATCTGTCCTAAGGTAACCCCTTCTTCACTTTACACTATTTCAGCTTACAGTTTTCATAAGGACAATCTGCTTTCAGGATGGCAGGGGATACCTGTACTCTGCAGGAACGAAACCAAAGTTACCTGCAGTGGGATGTGCAAAACCCTAGAATGTGCTTTGCTCCCTAGCAGCAGGCGAGGAGGCAGAATCATGGAGAAAGTACTCGTTCATGTGCTCACTCATTCACGCCACAAACATTACT
Source organism: Redunca redunca (assembly GCA_006410935.1). Classification (NCBI taxonomy): domain Eukaryota; kingdom Metazoa; phylum Chordata; class Mammalia; order Artiodactyla; family Bovidae; genus Redunca; species Redunca redunca. The sequence continues at coordinate 162,799 of SJYQ01004090.1, forward strand.
GTACAACTATGTGCCGGGCACTCTTCTGGGCACAGGGAAACAATAACAGATAAAATAAATCAGCAAAACAGATATTGTGCTAGTGGTAAAGGTTAAGGAGGGAAAACTAAGCAAGATAGGCAGGAAGTGGGGGTGGGCATGGAACACTTCAGTACGAGGTGGCGTTTCAGCAAAGCTCTAGGGGCAATGAAGGGTCAGCCACATGAACAGCTGTGCAAGGGTATTCCCGGCAGAGGAGAAGGGAAGGAAACGGCCTGGACAGCTGTGTGCCTGGGAGTTTAAGGAACAGAGTGGAGGCCAGGCTGGCTGGTTCAGAGTGAGCACCGACAGAGGAGTGGAAGAGGGAGGCTGGGACCACAGGTAGTGATGCCATCCTTTCTCTGTATTACTGCCTCCTGGGTCTGGCACTTAAACGTTCCCCAGACAAAAAAAATCAGAACAGCAAACCCTTGCTTCCCAGGATGGCTGTGAACATTAGATGAGAAGGTACAGACCAAGAGCTGTACTGGCACATAGTAAGGAGCCAACAAATGTTAGTATGTTTTCTTTTCATTAATTTATTATGCTTGTTAGGTATCTATTTCACTTTCCAACAAGGAACTGATTTAGGGGAGCAAGGAAATTATTTCAAACTGTCCAAATCGATCATTGTTAGCTTGCTCAGACAATGCAATAAAGCTACATGCACAGGCCATGTACTATAAATATTTTGGAGAACATCTATAGCGTGGAAATAAAAGTCTGGTGAGCTAACTTATCTCACTGGTTCTATTTCCTTTTCCTTACAGCAGGGATGTGTCTACTCCTGGCCTTGACCTTTCATTTGTTTATACATTTTCAGAGTCTAATATCTGCAGACACTTCACTGGGTATCACTTCTCTATACTGATTGGAACCTTGGCCAAACCATGTCAAATGCAGGACAAGCTGGGGACCTGCAGGAGTATTAGTGGATGGGGTCGAGAAAGTGAGGCCCTCGAGGAGGAGATAGAGTCAGGGGATGGAGTGGAGGTGGTGAAGAGTGTTTGACCAACCAACTGTACATTTATAGATTATATACTCCACATTCTGCATTAAAAAGTAGAGAGATACAGATCTTTAGAGCCATGTTAGGTTTGCACTATTTTGGGGAAATATTATCACACTTGTTCCCTGTTGGGATGACATTAAAGAAAAACAAAGACATGAATGTGACCCAGACATACACAGCCCACATCCAGACAGTACACATCTCATGCCTTCTTTTTGAGGCACTCAGAGAGCAAGAAGTGAATCAAAAACCCAAGAAAGTTCCCACTCTGTATTAACGGGAGCAATTATATAGGACAGCCCTCCAAAGCTAGCTAAACAATGCAAAAGATAAAAATCGGTTATTTTCCTCTTACTGCATGTGGATAAAGGGGCTATTTTGTATATCAGTGGTTTATCTGGTGATTTTTGTTTTACTTGGAATTCCATTAAAACTTTATTCAGTTCAGGAAGACTTTAAATAAAACTCAAATATGATAGAATCCAGTAATACGATAATTCTTTGTTAAGACACAAGAAATGAAGCAGGCCAACTGCCTCACATTATAGATCAAGACACTAAGGTCCAGAGTCAAAGGACTTGCCTAAAGTTACCTGGTGACCGAAAGAGAGCTAGAAACCTAGCTCCTGAATGCGACTTAATCTATTTCCCTACTGTGCTTTAGCTCTTCTCTGTGGGATGCTAGCAAATGCTAAGCTTTGGTAAGGAGTTGTGGGTATGTCAGCTGACAATGGACTATCCTGTTACAAACCAGGACTCATAGATATCCCTATTTGGGGCACAGAGTATCTAGAGATAGTGCCTTTTTGCATTTTTGTAGGAAACACTGATGCAAACCAACAGGGCCAGCCTATGAGCCGTTAATCCAAGGACAGCAACTGCTCTGCACATGAGACATCACACAATTATCTCAGTTTTAATATTTCTGATTTGAGTATCAAGAGACAAAAATTCATATAAGAGACATGGCAAATAATGCTGACTTATGAACTGTGAGGTAAAAAATAAACTAGGAAAGCCAGACATTTCAACATTTCCATGTTGAGAGAGAATCGTCCCTGTGGTCGCTTTGTTTTGTATACAGCGCCACCTGCCGGCACAAACCGTGAGCCTGCATAGGTAGGAGAGCTGAAAAGCGGGTCATGAATGGAAAAAATCACTGTTTTTGCAAATAGAGAGACAGAGAATACCACTTAATTCCACCGTTAGAATATTTGCTAGTAAAAAATCTGTATTACTGAGTTATTAAGAGCTCAAACTCATGAACTGAGACACCCAGGTCCTACTTTCCAGTGGGACCTAAATCTACCTTCACTCTCCATTATCTGGGTAGGCATCAATTGCTCTCTCTCCTGTGGAAGATAAGCATAATATATCCTTAAATAATCTAAGTCCTTCGTCATTTCGGTAGTGTTTGACTCTGCGACCCCATGGACTGCAGCCGGCCAGGCTCCTCTGTCCATGGGATTATCCCAGCAAGAATATTGGAGTGGGTTGTCATTCCCTTCTCCAGGGGATCTTCCCAATTTAGGGACTGAACCTGTGTCTCCTGTGGCTCCTGCACTGGCAGGAAGATTCTTTACCCACGAAGTCACCTGGGAAGCTCCCCTTTTTAAATAATAGAACATATTAAATAGGTTTGCCAGCCACCAACCCCTCCCCAAAATAATTTACTTCAAATTAAATTAGTCAAGACGTTCATAGTGGTACAGTAGGTAAGAACCCGCCTGCCTATGGAGGGAACATGGGTTTGATCCCTGGTCTGGAAGATTCCACATGCTATGGAGCAACTAAGTCCATGGGTCACAACTACTGAAGCCCACACACTCGAGGGCCCTGAACCACACCTACTGAGCCTGCATGGTGCAACAGCCAAAGCCCTTATGCCTGCAGCCTGTGCTCCACAATAAGAGAAGCCACTGAAATGAGAAGCCGGTACACCACAACGAAGAAAAGCCCCCACTCGCTGTAACTAGAGAAGGCCCATACAGCAAAGAAGACACAGAGCAACCAAAAATAAATAAATAAAATACAGTTTTTAAAAAACTACCTTGCTTTTAAAAGACTAAAAAAAAATTAGTCAAAGGCAATGTATTCTTAGAAAAGTTGCAGGAAAGTGGTTTCAAATATTCTCCAGAGAAAGTAAAACTTGGAACACATCATTTTATTTCCTGCTACTGAAACCATAATAAGAATCAATATGAATTCGTATCATGCACTTCAGAACTCAAAGCCAAATTATTTGAATTAAAATGAATATTTTTGGCAGGTGAAAATAAAGTTTGAGCACTGATTTAACAACAACTTTCAAGAAAAAGGAATGTACACATTGATTATACCTTGCATCCCAATTTCAGAAACTTCAAAACATGGAGAAGATATCAGTTCACTTCAGTTCAGTCACTCAGTCATGTCCGACTCTTTGCGACCCCATGAATCGGAGCACGCCAGGCCTCCCTGTCCATCACCATCTCCCGGAGTTCACTCAGACTCATGTCCATCGAGTCGGTGATGCCATCCAGCCATCTCATCCTCTGTCGTCCCCTTCTCCTCCTGCCCCCAATACCTCCCAGCATCAGAGTCTTTTCCAATGAGTCAACTCTTCTCATGAGGTGGCCAAAGTACTGGAGCTTCAGCTTTAGCGTCATTCCTTCCAAAGAAATCCCAGGGCTGATCTCCTTCAGAATGGACTGGTTGGATCTCCTTGCAGTCCAAGGGACTCTCAAGAGTCTTCTCCAACACCACAGTTCAAACGCATCAATTCTTCGGCGCTCAGCTTTCTTCACAGTCCAACTCTCACATCCATACATGACCACAGGAAAAACCATAGCCTTGACTAGACGGACCTTAGTCGGCAAAGTAATGTGTCTGCTTTTGAATATGCTATCTAGGTTGGTCATAACTTTTCTTCCATTTGCCATTTCCTTCTCCAGGGCATCTTTCCAACCTAGGAATTGAACCTGGATCTCCTGCATTGCAGGCAGATTCTTTACCGACTGAGCTATGAGGGAAGCCCCATTCCACTGTATCTATGTACATCTTTTTAAAATTTATAATTTAATTGAAGGATAATTGCTTTACAGAATTTTGTTGTTTTTCTGTCAAACCTCAACATGAATCAGCCATAGGTATACATATATCCCCTCCCTTTTGAACCTCCCTCCCATCTCCCTCCCATTCCCACCCCTCTAGGTTGATACAGAGCCCCTGTTTGAATTTCCTGAGCCATACAGCAAATTCCCATTGGCTATCTATTTTACATATGGTAATGTAAGTTTCCATGTTACTCTCTGCATACATCTCACCCACTCCTCCCCTCTCCCCATGTCCATAAGTTTATTCTCTATGTCTGTTTCTCCACTGCTGCCCTGTAAACAAATTCCTCAGTACCACTTTTCTAGATTCTGTATATATGTGTTAGTATACAATATTTATCTTTCTCTTTCTGACTTACTTCACTCTGTATAATAGACTTTAGGTTCATCCACCTCATCAGAATTGACTCAAGTTCATTCCTTTTTTATGGCTGAGTAATATTCCATTGTGTATGTGTACCACAACTTCTTTATCCATTCATCTATCGATGGACTACCATTGATAGTTACTTCCGTGCTCTAGCTATTGTAAACAGTGCTGCAGTGAACAATGGGATACACGTGCCTTTTTCAATTTTGGTTTCCTCAGGGTATATGCCTAGGAGTGGGATTGCTGGCTGATATGGTGGTTTTATTCCTAGTTTTTTAAGGAACCTCCATACTCTCTTCCATAGTGGCTGTATCAGTTGATATTCCCATCAACAGTGCAAGAGCGTTCCCTTTTCTCCACACCTTCTCCAGCATTTGTTAGTAGACTTTTTGATGATGGGCATTTTTACCAGTGTGAGGTGATACCTCATTGTAGTTTTGATTTGTATTTCTCTAATCATGAGCGATGTTGAGCATCTTTTCATGTGTTTGTTAGCCATCTCTATGTCTTCTTTGGAGAAATGTCTGTTCAGGTCTTTTCCCCACTTTTTGATTGGATTGTTTGTTTTTCTGGTATTGAGTTCTATGAGCTGCTTGTATATTTTGGAAATTAATCCTTTATTAGTTGTTTCATTTGCTATTATTTTCTCTCATTATGAGGTTTGTCTTTTCACCTTGCTTAGAGTTTCCTTTGCTGTGCAAAAGCGTATGAGTTTAATCAGGTCCCATTTATTTACTTTTGTTTTTATTTCCATTACTCTAGGAGGTGAGTCATAGAGGATCTTGCTTTGATTTGTATCATCAAGTGTTCTGCCTATGTTTTCCTCTAAGAGTTTTGTGATGCTGGGAAAGATTGAAGGCAGAAGACAGAGACAACACAGGATGAGATGGTTGGATGGCATCAGAGACTCGATGGACATGAGTTTGAGCAAGCTCCAGGAGTTGGTGATGGACAGGGAAGCCTGGCGTGCCGCAGTCCATGGGGTCACAAAGAGTCGGACACAACTGAGCAACTGAACTGAAGAGTTTTATAGTTTCTGGTATTACATTTAGGTCTTTAATCCATTTTGAGTGTATCTTTGTGTACGGTATTAGGAAGTGTTCTAATTTCATTCTTTTACATGTAGCTGTCCAGTTTTCCCAGCACCAATGAATGAAAAGGCTGTCTTTGCACCACTGTATATTCTTGCCTCCTTTGTCAAACATAAGGTACCCATAGGTGCATGGGTTTATTTCTGGGCTTTCTATCTTGTTCCATTGGTCTATATTTCTGTTTTTGTGAGAGTACCATACTGTCTTGATGACTGTAGCTTTGTAGTATAGTCTAAAGTCAGGAAGGTTGATTCCTCCAGCTCCATTCTTCTTTCTGAAGACTGGTTTGACTATTTGGAGTCTTTTGTATTTCCATATTGTGACATTTTTTGTTCTAGTTCTGTGAAAAATGCCATTAGTAATTTGACAGGGAGCACACTGAATCTGTAGACTGTTTGGTAGTATAGTCATTCTCACAATATTGATTCTTCTTACTCAGAAACATGAAATATCTCTCATCTGTTTGTCATCTTTTATTTCTTTCATCAGTCTTATTATACTCTGTGTACAGTTCTTTTGTTTCCTTCAGTCAGTCAGTCAGTTCAGCCACTCAGTCGTGTCCGACTCTTTGAGACCCCACGAACTGCAGCATGCCAGGCCTCCTTGTCCATCACCAACTCCCAAAGTTCACTCAAACTTGTGTCCATTGAGTCGGTGATGCCATCCAGCCATCTCATCCTCTGTCGTCCCCTTCTCCAACTGCCCCCAATCCTTCCCAGCATGAGTCTTTTCCAATGAGTCAACTCTTTGCATGAGGTGGCCAAAGTATTGGAGTTTCAGCTTTAGCATCAGTCCTTCCAATGAACACCCAGGGCTGATCTCCTTCAGAATGGACTGGTTGGATCTCCTTGCAGTCCAAGGGACTCTCAAGAGTCTTCTCCAACACCACAGTTCAAAAGCATCAATTCTTCGGCACTCAGCTTTCTTCACAGTCCAACTCTCACATCCATCCATATATGACCACTGGAATCCACAGCCTTGACTAGACGGACCTTTGTTGGCAAAGTAATGTCTCTGCTTTTGAATATGCTATCTAGGCTGGTCATAACTTTTCTTTCAAGGAGTAAGCATCTTTTAATTTCATGGCTGCAGTCACCATCTGCAGTGATTTTGGAGCCCCAAAATATAAAGTCTGACACTGTTTCCAGTGTTTCCCCATCTATTTCCCATGAAGTGATGGGACCAGATGCCATGATCTTCATTTTCTGAATGTTGAGCTTTCAGCTAACTTTTTCACTCTGCTCTTTCACTTTCATCAAGAGGCTTTTTAGTTCCTCTTCACTTTCTGCCATAAGGGTGGTGTCATCTGCATATCTGAGGTTATTGATATTTCTCCCAGCAATCTTGATTCCAGCTTGTGCTTCTTCAAGCCTAGTGTTTCTCATGATGTACTCTGCATATAAGTTAAATAAGCACGGTGACAATATACAGCCTTGACGTACTCCTTTTCCTATTTGGAACCAGTCTCTTTAGGTAAGTTTATTCCTAGATATTTTATTCTTTTTGTTGCAATGGTGAATGGGATTGATTCCTTAACTTCTCTGATTTTTCATTGTTAGCATACAGAAATGTAAGTGATTTCTCTGTGTTGATTTTGTATCCTACAAGTTTGCTCAATTCAGTGATTAGCTCTAGTAATTTTCTATAGTATCTTTGGGGTTTTCTGTGTACAGTATCATGACACCTGCAAACAGTGAGAGCTTTACTTCTTTTCCAATCTGGATTCCCTTTATTTTTTTTCTTCTCTGATTGCTGTAGCTAGGACTTCCAGAACTATGTTGAATAGTAGTGGTGAAAGTGGACACTCTTGTCTTGTTCCTGATCTTAGGGGGAATGTTTCAGTTTTTCACCATTGAGAATGTTTGCTGTAGGCTTATCACACATGGCCTTTACTATGTTGAGGTAGGTTCCTTCTATGCCCATTTTTTTTTTTTTGAAGAGTTTTAATTATAAATGGGTGCTGAATTTTGTCTAAGGTTTTTTCAGCATAAATTAAGATTATCATATGGTTTTTAATCTTTCAATTTGTTAATATAGAGTATCACAGTGATTTACTTGCATATATTGAAGAATCCTTACATCCCTGGAATAAACCCAACTTGATCATGGTGTATGAGCCTTTTAATGTGTTGTTGAATTCTGTTTGCTAAAATTTTGTTCAGGATTTTCGTATCTATGTTCATCAGTGCTATTGGCCTGCAGTTTTCCTTTCCTGTGTTGTCTTTTTCTGGTCTTGGTTTCAGGGTGATGGTGGCCTCATCAAATGAGTTTGGAAGTGTTCCTTCCTCTGCAGTTTTTTGGAAAGAGTTTTAGAAGGGTATGCATTAGCTCTTCTCTAAATGTTTGACAGAATTCTCCTGTGAAGCCATCTGGTCCTGGGCTTTTGTTTTTTGGGAGATTTTTGATCACGGCTTAAATTTCAGTGCTTGTAATTGTGCTGTTCATAATTTCCATTTCTTCCTGGTTCAGTCTTGGAAGACTGAACTTTTGTAAGACTCTGTTCCTTTCTCTGTTGATGAACATTTAGGTTGCTCACATGTGATGGCTATTGTAAATAGTACTGCAACAAATACTGGAGTGCATCTATCTTTGAATTATGATTTTCTCTGGGTATATACCTAGGAGTGGGATTGCTGGGTCATTATGGTAGCTCTATTTTTAGTCTCTTAAGGAACCTCCACACTGTTCTCCATAGTGGATATACTAATTTACATTGCCACCAACAGTATAGGAGAGTTCCCTTTTCTCCACACCTCTCCAGCATTTACTGTTTGTAGATTTTTTGACGATGGCCATTCTGACTTGTGTGAGATGATACCTCATTGTAGTTTTGATTTGCAATTCTCATTAGTGATGTTGAGCCTCTTTTCATGTGTTTTTGGCCATCTGTATGTCTTCTTCGGAGAAATGTTTATTTAATCTTCTGACCATTTTTTTATTTGGTTGTTTTTTGATACTGAGCTACTTGAGCTGTCTGTATATTTTGGAGATTATTCCCTTGTCAGTTGCTTCATTCACAAATATATTTTTTCCATTCTGAGGGTTGTCTTTTTATTTGTTTATGGTTTCCTTTGAAGTACAAAAGCTTTTGAGTTTAAGTAGATCCCATTTATTTTTATTTTTATTTGCATTGCTCTAGGATATTTTGGTCATCTGGTAAGAACAGCCAACTCATTGGAAAAGTCCCTGATGTTGGGAAAGATTGAGGGCAGAAGAAGGGTCAGAGCATGAGATGGCTGGATGGCATCTCTGATGCAATGGACATAAACTTGAGCAAACTTCGGGAGATGGTCAGGGACAGGGAGGGCTGGCTGGGGTGCTGCAGTCCCTGGGGTCATAAAGAGTCAGACACAACTGGGCAACTGAACAGCAAAAGCTGGGTCAAAAAAGAGGCTGCTGTCATTTGTGTCAGCGTTCTGCCTATGTTTTCTTCTAAGAATTTTACAGTGAATTCTTTCTTCTAAGAATCTTTCCAGCCTTACATTTAGGTTTTTAATTCGAGTTTGTTTTGCTGTATCATGTTAGGGAATATTCTAGTTTCATTCTTTTACATGTAGCTGTTCAGTTTTCCCAGTACCAATTTTTGAAGAGACTATCTTTTCTCCACTGTCTTCCCGCCACTGCTAGATTAACTGACCACAGGCACATGGATTTATTTCTGACCTTTCTATCACATTCCATTGATCTATATTTCTCTTTTTGTGTCAGTACCATACTGTCTTGATGACTGTTGCTCTGTAGTATAGTTTGGTATCAGAGAGTCTGGTTCCTCCAGTCTTGTTTTTCTTTCTCAAGATTGCTTTGACTATTTGGGGTCTTTTGCATTTCCATACAAACTGCAAAATATTTGTTCTAACACAACCTAGTGAATAAACAACTGTGAAAAATGCCATTGGTAATTTGATAGGGATTGCTTTGAAACTGTAGATTGTGTTGGGTAGTATAGTCATTTTTTCAATATTGATTCTTTTAATCCAAGAACATGGTATTATCTCTCCATCTGTTTGTCATCTTTAATTTCTATCATCAGCATATTAGTTTTCTGAGTACAGAACTTTTGCCTCCTTAGGTAAGCTTATTCCTAGGTATTTTATTCTTTTTGTTGCAATGGTAAATGGGATTGTTTCCTTGATTTCAATTTTTGATCTTTTGTTGCTAATGTATAGGAATACAAAAGATTTATGTGTATTACCTTTGTATCCTACAATTTTACCAAAATTAATGAGCTCCAGTAGCTTTCTGGTAATATCTTTAGCATGTATGTATCTATGTATGTACCATGTCATCTGCAAACACTGACACTTGTACTTCTTCTTTTCTAATTTGGATTCCTTTCTTTTTTCTTGTCTCACTGCCATGGCTAGGACTTTCAAAACTATACTGAATAAAGGTATTGAGAGTGGACATCTTTGGCTTGCTCCTGATCTTAAAGGAAATTCTTTCAGTATTTTACTATTACAAATGATGTTTGCTGTGGGTTTGCTATAATGGCCTTTATTATTATGTTGAGGTAAATTCACTCTATCTCCACTTTCTGAAGAGTTTTATCATAAATGGGTTTTGAATTTTGTCAAAAACTTTGCTATATCTATTGGATGATTATATGGTTTTTATTATTCAATTTGTTAATATGGTGTATCATTTCTGGTGTTCTTGAGAGGCCTGCTCTGCTTTCAACAGACACCTCAACAGCAGAGGTGCTCAGCTTCTCAGAGCCCCTTGCTGTGTGTATGGACATCATCAGACTCAACTTCTCAGTGGAGCTTGGGTGGGGGTGGAGGTCTCTCTGCATGGCTTTGGTGTCAGCTGCTATTGGTGCTATGGGTGTGGTGTCAAGACAAGAGCCACCACCAGGAGGGTCTTTTTTCTGCTATGGGTGTGTGGTGCCTGTGCAGGCTGATGTCCACCATGTGCTGTGAGGTGCTGCTTGCTGGCCGGCTCATGCTCTGAGCTGTCCAGCTTGGTTGATGCCTACAGAGCCTCTTCTATGGATTTAGCTGACTTACTTCAGAAGTAGGGCTTCCCTGATAGCTCAGTTGATAAAGAATCCACCTGCAATGCAGGAGACCCCGGTTCAATTCCTGGGTCGGGAAGATCTGCTGGAGAAGGGATAGGCTACCCATTCCAGTATTCTCGGGCTTCCCTTGTGGCTCAGCTGGTAAGGAATCTGCCTGCAATGTGGGAAACCTGGGTTTGATGCCTGGGTTGGGAAGATCCTCTGGAGAAGGGAAAGGCTACCCACTCCAGTATTTTGTCCTGGAGAATTCCATGGACTGTATAGTCCATGGGGTCGCAAAGAGTTGGACACGACTGAGCGACTTTCATTTTTCACTTTCACTTCAATTCAGAAGTAAGGGACTCTCTGTCTTCCGTGCATGGGAGAGTGGTTTCCTCCTATGGCAGCACATCCTTCTAATTCAGAGGTTTTGAGTTAAGCATAACCATGAGGCAGAAATGGGCTGGGGATACTTTTATAAGGAGAGGAAGCCCCAGGCCCTGACAGGGAACAGCCTTGAACGTCCATCTATGCCTGCTCCTGTGATCACCCCTGTGTTTGGTAGCACTGATCTCCCTCTGTAGAGGCTGAGATCTCCTAGGGGACCCTGATTGCTACTCTCAGCCCACCTATCCCTCCCTGTAAGGTTTGTGTCATCCATTAGCACTGCAGTGTTTTAGGCACAGCTGTACATGCTTGCATTCCTGGCCTTGACACTGCATACCTGTGACAGCACTTGCTTCTTGGTTGTCCAAGAAGCAGGACTGGTTGCAGGACTCAGTATAGGTTGGGCTATACTGAGTGTGCCCGAGTTCAGGCACATTGAACCCTCTAGCCTCTTCCCTGAGTGAAAGAACAGCTACCACAGGGAATATTGTTATGAAATTGGGATTTTGTACTTGGCTTCTCTAAGGAGACCACCTCTCCCTCAAGCCACTGAAAAACATGGTCCTCAGTCCAGATGCCTGGGAAGAGGGAACAACCCTAAGTCACAGACACACAGCCTCATCCCATCACCCCGTTTCTGAAAGAAAAGTCTGATCCTCTGTAAGTGGGTTAAGATATGCAGTGAAGTCAGACATCTCATCCCGAAGGAACTGAGGCCTCTGGATTCTGAGGGGGAATTAGTGCAAGTCCATAGTGCTAAGCATATATAATTGGGCCTTAAACAGTGGTCCATGCTAAGAAAAGCACTTTAATGTAAGACATCTTATGAAAAAAAGAGTCCATTGTCAGTTGCTGGCACTGTAGGAAATAGTTTATTTTTCAGTTAAAAAAAAAAAAAAGGCTCAGATAGAAGATGGAAGATCAAGAAGTACACAAATAAAAGCCGTGGATGGATGCACAATTAAATGGTGAGTAGAGGGAAAACATGGTAAATCGTGTTGTACAGGGTACAAATAACAAGAATGGAACTAACATTCAAAAGGTCAAGAGGAGTTCATCTGAGAGAGCAGAACTGTGGGCACTTACAGTGAAACCCCAGGACTGCAGAGAACAAAGGGGAAAGGAAAACATCATTAGATTTCAATGGGTCAATTATCCTCCTATGCTCTGTGAAAACCCTAATATAGAACTGAAAGAGTATCTAACTCTCACACTATCACAGGATAAAGAAAATTAGCCAATGTGTTAAGTCCACTGGGCATGAACAGGCCCAGTTAGGATGAGGAGGAATACGAACAGCAGGCAGAAGGCAAGGAGTAAATGTCCTGCCTTGGAAGTTCATCTCTGATAACATTCAGTTTAATTGGTGGAAAGTGTTAGTCGCTTAGTCATAACCGACTCATTGTGACCCTGTAAACTGTTAAACTTCCAGTAACTGGAAGACCACCACTCCCCTCTTCCAGCAGAAGTGCTGCATGCTAAGTCGCTTCAGTCATGTCCAGCTCTTTGCAACACCCCCATGGACTATAGCCCACCAGGGTACTCTGTCCATGGAATTCTCCAGGCAAGAATACTGGAGTGGGTAGCCAATCCCTTCTCCAGGGGATCTTCCCAATCCAAGGGTGGAACTATGTACAAAAGTGTTTAAAAATATCTGAAATATCTGTTCTCTCACATTGGGCACCAAGAGACAAGCCCCTTGTGTCTTCAGCTGAGAGGGAATCAGCACTTGCATCGAAGAACCTACCACAGCCTAGGGAAGAACTGCAGAAAAGGACTAGAGGAAATACTGCCTGTAACTCTCCCAAGGTCAGGAGCAGCATCTCTTCTCACCCGCTGGGGCAAGGAAAATAAAATCAGGCAGTTAAAAGAGCGTCAGATGGTGGACTCTGAAGGGTTTTACAGAACTGGGGAAACATTAATCCTACTCTAAATGCTGACCCAGTAAGCCCTCAGTTCCATGGTAGTATTTACGGACAGAGCCCTCTCGCTCTCATACCTCACCCTGGCTGAGTTCACATCCAGACCCTGCGACTGTTACCTAATCCTATTAGGAGACCCACCCAGGGACCTCTTTTTCTCTGTCACTCTCTCCTTGGTAGGAAGGAGCCATAGCAGATGGTATAGACCTGGCTATTCTGGGATCCTTCTCATTTGCAGATGTCCCTGAGCAGGGCCCCAAGGCTGGTAGATGGCCAGGTCACCCTGGGGGCAGCCTGCATGCTGCTTGAATCCCAGGCACTCAGTGCTGTCTCCAGTCGAGTGTTCTCAAGGCTGACCCTCATGGTGCCACATCTCTTCAGAGATGGTGACAGCCAGGAAGGAGCTGCACAGAGGCAAGAGCATTCAGGTACCAGGCTGTTTCTCCTATAGACTGTGTTTTGGGAGCCAGGGGCACATTATCCACTGCAGCCTAAGACAGTCTTTTGGTGCAGACATCCGCCGATGACGACTCAGGATGAACAAGAGGCCTCGCAGACGGACAGTTATTACCTTGGCTACCTGGATGAGATTCCTCTTTCCATGGTCACCGTGGACACAAGTTAAGGGTGTCTCCAAGGTATTAAGAAGCTGGATGACCTTACCTATGAAATCAAACCCATCAAGGATTCCAAGAGGTTTGAACATAGGTGATTTCTCAGACAGTGGCAGATAGATCTGCATATGGACAGGGACAAGGAGTATAGGGAGCCACTGTTCCCTAAAGCAGATGTCAAGTTAGCCCCCAAGACTGGTCATAGGATATAGTCATCACAGAAGGAAAATCTGAGAGCACATGGTCAATTTTCCAACTCAATGTATAGTGTGTACAATACTCAGTGTGTTTAATACCTGATCCAAATGGTTAGTATAATGGAAACAACTCTCTCTTGTGTTCTCATATTTAATGTAAGAGATCCAACTTCCATGAGTGATGATAGAATACCAAGGGGTGAAGGGTCGTGCAAGGGTATGCAAGGGTCGTGAGACCACACACAGATTTCAGTCCGACCTTCACAGTAACTAGGAACGTACCAAAAGATGGCCAGTTTTATTGCTCCTATCACTCCATTTGCACTTCAAAAGACCTGATCTTTGTGGTGAACATGGCAGACATTAACTATCTTAACATGCCAGCAGGTTGGGTGGAATCTGGGTACACGTTTCAATGCTGACATGAGATGCTTGTGCATAAGAAGAACCACCTGCATTTTGTACAAGTTCCCTGTGTTGACAGATTCCTTCAGTAATTGTTCCATTTTGCATTTTCAACATACTGTATATAAACTGAGGCAGGGCCTATAAAAGGAGAACACCCATGCTTTTAATGCAAGCATGATAACAATGTGTTGTGGAAACTCTGTAGTGGAGGATTGGGAGCAATGTGACTGCGGCTTCCTTAAGCAGTGTTACAGCAACACTTGCTGTAATGTTAACTGTACATGTGCGGCAGATCTGTGATCATCATTCATGCTGTACAAATTGCACCCCCTCTCCATGTGGGATGCTCTGCAGACCAATCCACAGTATATGTGACCTCCCAGGGTATTGCCAAGGGGAAGCTCTGTAGGCCCTGAAAACACATATATGCAAGATGGAAGCCTGTGTTCTGAAAAAGGCTACTGCTATCATGGAAAATGCACTGCAGAAAAATCTGGCTCCTGGGACAGAGCCAAAAAGCCAGCCTAGAACTAAGTCAAAGTCACATTCCAGACTGCCTCCACCAGGCCCTGGGGATCACAGTGGACAAGCAGTCCCTGTACAGAGGATGACAAGGCGCCTGGATTCTTAGACATCCCTGACACAGCACAGGATGGCCCCCAAACTTAGCTCCAGACATGTTTCCAAAAGCAACACGGGCCTGAGCACAACTACCCAGGACAGCTCTCCACACACCCAGTCAGCCAAAGTGTGTCTCTAATACCCAGAAAGCTGTTTAAGTTAATTTCTCAAACTATACTCTTTCCTTTAAACAGATTAAGCCACTATTTCCTGACTTAGTGAAATTCTGCGCTGGGTGAAAAGCAGGACCATGTTTCCCTAAATCACCATGTCTACTAGCTCCTCCAGTGTAAGAAGATGGGCTGTCCTCGGTCAATAGCTCTGTGGGAGGCAGAGGCCACGGTAAACATGAAGCAGCAAGTCTGTCTGAGAATCAGAAAGAGACCCTGTTTCTCAACTCCAAGGAAGACCCCTTTGGCCATACCCACAGCTCCTTAAAACTATTCAAGTTTACTTAAATAAACACTATACAAGCTGAGGGAGATTATATCTGGCTTTCTGATGTTTTAAAAACTGCATGTAACCCTACTTTACCACATCAGATTTAAAACTAAGATGTATCATTCTTTATTCTGCTCTTGTAGCAGAAGTGAGGGAAAGGGAAACCAGAATTCCTGTGTTCAGATACTATCCCTGCCACTAGCTGTGTGGCCCGGGGCCAACTGCTGAACCTACTCTGCCAAATACAGAAGCCACACTGTGAAGCCTCAGGATGTCTGTGCTGCTCTGACCTGGCCAGGCCCTGCCCACACATGCTCCTGATGGCAACAGAAGAGCTGACTAAAATCTTCATGGGCGTCACGATGAGACCATACGTGCTGTACCCAGAGCCCCTGGGACCCTCTACAGGATGGAGGTGGCAAGAGGGCCAACCTCGCCTTCTTGGGCTCCAAGTACACAGAAACCTAACTGCTTCAAGTCTGTTCCCACAACAATATGCTGAGCTGGAAACAATGCCTTGAGGAAAAGTGCTAGGCTTGGCAAACATTACTTTTTTGCCAATTTTGATTACTACACCAATTCAAACTATAGGAACACTTTCACAACTTCAATTAGAAAAGTTTAAAGTCTGAATAAATAAATTTTAACTTTTCTGTCAACATCTTCAAAGCAAAACAAAGCAGACAGAACAAAGAAGTAATACGAAGAAATGTTTCTCCAACTGTGTTTCATTAACTCATTAATTCAATTTCTATTGAAAATATTATAGAAAGAAAAAAAGTAAAAAAAAAAAAGGATTCCACTGCTGTGGGTCCAACCAACGTCTCAGAGCTCCTGAGCCCACAAGGCAGGGCTATGACAAAGCTGGGATGAAATACTGCAGGGAAACGTCTTCATGGAGCAGGTCAAAGTGAACAATCTTGTTCTTCACAATATCTAAGGAGAAAGGAAGTCCTTTACTATAGAGACCCATTCTGTACATACACTCACCCCTAAGCACTATAGCAGCTTCTCCCCCAAGCCTTTCCTGGAGCACCCAGGTCCTCCCAAGGTGACCAGTCTCTACCATCCCAACTAATGCCAAACAAGGGGCCTGGCTCAGGCCAGCTCATCTTCCATCAAGGAAGAGGCCGAGGTCTCTGGGGCAAAAGCCACAGGGCAAACTTCCCAGAAACCACATGTACCCAAGTCAACATCCTTCCAGGAAAAAGCAGCTTCTTGTCAGCGAGTCGCCAGCATGTGCTGAGAAAAGGCAAGCACATAGGGTTTTTTTTTCATTTTTTTAAAATGTAAATTTATTTATTTTAATTGCACATAGGGTCTTACTAGAGAAGAGCAGGAGGCAGTTTGCAAGGGCAGCCATCATGCAGCCTAGGATGAGCAATGAGGCACTGGGTCTAAGACCCAAAACAGAAGCCAACCAAGAGGAAGAGGTGTTGCCACAGCATGAAAGCAGCCCAGCTGCCAGGGCCGTATCACTGAGGGCAGAAGTTACAGGGGCAGTGGGGCACGCCACACCCAAGGAAAGCTGGCTGAAGCCAGATCAAGCCAAGTGGCAGGAGAAAGGCAGACAAAGAGCACACGGCAGGCTGCTGAGACCAATCCCAAGAGGATGGCAAGTCGGGAAGGGACACAAGGGACCAGCAGAAGGACACTCATCAGGAGAGGAGCTGGACACACAGGTGGCAGTGGGGACTGAGGATACTGGGGGAAGCGCCCCCACCCCCACCCAGAGGTGGGAAGTGAGCAAGCCTGGAGGATGCTGCCACAAGGCCAGAACCACTGGCAGAAAAGGCTGGGGTAAGAAAGAAACAAACTCGATTCTGGCTGTCATAATCTTCTGGTCCCCCTCCCTGCACCGGCAGCTAGGGCCACAACCCCCATTCCCTACACTTCCCCTATGCAGACAGGAGGAGTGGCTTCCAAGGACCCACACTGGGGCATCACCCAGACTCGATGGCCCAAGCCAGAGCTCCGAAGAGGCATCTGCACTCGGCCAGCTCCCCAAGGAGCCCTGTGCATGCAGACAGTTTGAGAAGCACCATCTTAACCTGGGAGGACCTTGTGCTGACGCAGTGCATCCCCACTCTCAGCCTTAGGGGCGCCCACACCGTAACTTCCTCAGATGCAGTGCAGGCAGCCCCTGGCCCCTGCCCCATGACTCAGCAGCTCTCACTGCTTCCCTGTCGTGGATTTCTGCCCTCCTCCTTCTGTGCCCTCACCACCAGTGCAGTCCTCATGCACTAGTGCCACTCCCTTCAGTGGTCTCTTCTCCTTCACCGGAGAACCTTCGGGAATCTCCTACTCGTTCTCTACAGAGCTGACTATCTGACAATTATCAGGTATCCTCTATTCCTGGGTCACCCTTCTAAGCTCTGTTCACTGGTGGCTGAGTGCTCAGATCGGGAATTCACAAATAAAGAGGTGTCACCTCCAACCAAGGCCACAGTTTTCTTTCCATTGCTGTGATCTCAAAAGCAAGGAAACAGACATAACCTTGAAAAATTCTCAGCAAATGAGTCTTTCGTCATTTGTAATCAAGGACTGAAGGGTGAAAAAACATGTGAAAACGAGAAAGACAAGGCCAACTGGAATCAAGAGCGCCAATAAAAGCCACTATTAAGTCAGTAGGCAGCACAGATGACAAGACACAGGACAAATGGAACAGGTCAGGCTGACACAGGAAAGAAAGAAATGCTTTGAGATGGAAACTTAAATCCAAGCCCAATGGAGACAGAGACCCTGCACACATAAGGTTAGAGTAACACAGCAAGATGGGGCCAGGCGCCTCTGCCCATACGCAGCTTCTCTGTGGATGCAGACTCATGTATGACACCAGGTGAGGCAGTCCAGACCCATCTGCCAGGGACTACTCAGGAAATGGAGTCCACCAGTGATTCAGTTATCTCTGCATTTATGAGACTGTACACAATGCGTAAGACTGCAGTTGATTACAGTGCTTGAAATATGAAAAACAAATCAAAATGCAAACTTACTGCAAGTGGCCTTTGTAGGATTTACTTGTTGTCCAGCAAGGAATTGTAGGAGCTTCCTAATGTCTATGTGTACTTCAGCCATTTGTTCCAAGTTTCTATCTTGAGAAGCATTTTCAGAAGCTAAAACGACAGGGACATTTTAAGACACAATTATCTTCCAGTGAAACAGGGAAGCGAGAGATTGCACGATGACTGTTTACATAAATAAATGGTTTACTTGACCACTGACTTGAGAACCTACAGAAACACTGCATAATATAAATGTGATCACTCACCAAGCAAGCATTTACTAAGTATTGACTCTTTAAAATACTGTGATATGGGCATTCCCTGGCAGTCCCATGGTTAGGACTCAATGCTTCCACTGTTGACAGTCGGGGAACTAAGATCCCAAATGGCCTGCGGTAGGGCCAAAAAACCATCCCCAAAACAAGACCATATACAGCTAAATCAATCCCTCTCATTATAAAATGGAATGAAAGGAAAGAAAATGTCCTTTCAATTCTGGGAAGGTATCAAAGACCCTCTTTGTAATTTACTAAAATAAACAAAATGAGCAACACAAAAACAAGTCACTTCATATAACTACTGTCAAAGCTTTATTACCATGGATTTCACTTTGCTCCAAGGGATGCCCTTCACTATAAACTAAAATTCTCTTGCAATGCTAAGTTACAATGTGTCTCTAATAAACAAACTGGTAGTAAGTAATTTTAATTCTAAAAGTGGAAGGAGTCTTATTAGATCTACTTCAGAACACACGGGTGACTAAATGGTTTCACAGAGTGAGTACCTTCCCAGGGCCTCTGTGTCGTTCACTGTTGGACCTCCTTCCCACAGCCTGCCCACCACTGTGAACTCTGCAGCAGATGACTAATCCCTGAGCCAATCTATTTCACCAACCCAATGTCCACTCTAGCACTATTTACGACAGCCAAGACATGGAAGCAACCTAAATGTCTAACAACAGAGGAGTGAATAAAGATGTGGTATGTTATTCAGCCATAAAAAAGAATGAAATAATGTCATCTGTAGTAACATGGATGGACCTAGAGATCATCAAACGAAGTCAGAGAAAGACAAATACCATATGATACCCTTGTATGTGGAATCTAAAACATTGATACAAATGAGCTTACTTATAAAACAGAAACAGACTCACAGATTTAGAAAACAAACTTATGGTTATTGAAGAGGACAGGTGAAGGGGAAGGATAAATTAGAAGTTTAGGATCAAGGTGTGTATGTGTGTGTATATATATACACCACTATGTATATAAAATAAACAATAAGGACCTATTATACAAAACAGGGAACTATACTCAAGAGTCTGTAATAACTGATATGGGAAAAGAATCTGAAAAAGAGTAGATACATATAAAATCACTGTGCCATAAACCTGAAACCAACACAACATCGTAAGTCAATTATACTCGAATAATT
This sequence comes from Redunca redunca, assembly GCA_006410935.1. NCBI lineage: Eukaryota > Metazoa > Chordata > Mammalia > Artiodactyla > Bovidae > Redunca > Redunca redunca. The sequence goes on from SJYQ01004090.1 coordinate 182,410, forward strand.
TTTTTTAAAAATTACTTTTTTAATACACACACAAAAAAGCAGGAGAAAATAAAAGGTATCATCTACATTTCTGACTCCACCAAGGTGAGAAACTGTAGTTTTTGGTAGAAGGCACAGCAAGTGAAGAGCTAGAAGGGCTCTTGGACGCTGTTGAGCCCAAGCCTAGGTGTGCAGATGAGGAACAAGGAAGCCCTCAGGCCCACACTCCAGCTTCTCACATCCAGGAGGTTCACCTTCCCCCGACAGTGCAGTAACAAGTGACCCAACCCCATTATGTGTTCCCTTCCTGAGCCTGAAATACAGTCACCCGAAGTTCAATTCTTTTCCATCTGGAGACCTCAGTATGGTTTGTCATCTGAACAATTTATCACATGCAAAATATAACCCACTAGGAAACTTACCTAATGGAGGATTTCCAAGATCTTTAAAATGAGTTGTAACACACACTAGCTCAGTTTCTATTTTCAAGTTCAATTCTCCATTTAGGTTTGCTTCAATAATCTGCAAATTGAGTATTTTACAGTCTTAAGAAAAGCAAAAGGGAAAAAAAAAGTGGACATCAGCTTCCAACAAACCAGGTGACAAAGTAATCCCACAAATCCCAGGACACTTCAGACAGCACCAAACCCCACATGGCATCAGCAATAGAGAGAAGACAAGGCCTGAGCACAGGGACTTAAAAAATCTCCAGCGAGCAGCCCCTCGGCGTGCAGAGCGCAGTAGGAAGCTCTGAAAACAGGTGAGGCCTTGCCAGCAGCTCTGACAATGCAGACATTGTGTAACTCCTAAAAACAGAGCAAGGAGAACCAGAAGAGAACGCGAAGCAATAAGCTCGCTAACTGCCTTATTTCTACAAATGGACCAAACCATCTATTACAACTCAATATAACCAGTAAGGCTTCCGAATATTAGGAGAATATAACCATTTATATAAAGAATAATCTCAGACATTGGGAAGTGAGATTTCCAAATCCAGAAAGACCCAGGGATGCCATCAGGTGTCTGGACTCCACCAAGCTGTGGCGCCCTGTGGCTGCCGTGTTTTCTGCACTCAGACAGAGGGCAACTGGGCTTGGTGACTGATCGCTGTGGCCCCTCCCCACCCCAACAGTGCCCATGACTTCCCTCAGGATCAGAGGGGCCCTTTCATTTTACGCTCTGCCCTGCACCAACCAACAGGGTCTCTAAACTACACAAAATCTAGAAATGAAGTTCAGAGAAAGAAACAGGTACTATGATATGGCTTAAGATTTTGGCCATTTGCCCAAAGCACACTACATTTTGCCCTTTAACATCAATATCTGGCCACCTCTAAAGTCTGGCAGGTCTTTGGAAAGCCCACGAAGCACTGTGCAAGTCAATATTTTGTTTAACCAACAATATAAAACTGCCGTCGAGCCACTGCAGATAAAGGTGGTCGTTTCACTAGGGAGCCACTGCAGAGGTACAGCAAGAGGGAAGAAGCCCCAGGATAAGTGGAGGACACCCTGTTCCACAGGGCTTGGCCACAACTAAATCTCAGATTTGCTTAGGAGTACCACTTGGTATTTTCATTCTTGCTCCTTAACACTAGTGAATTCTAGTTCTCATTTGAGCAACAAAACAAAAAAGAGGTTTTCAACTTACTAAGGATCTGACTTTATATAAGAAACAGTCTCCAAACATCCTTGTTGCATCATCTAGTATTCGTACCTCTGAATGGGAAGAATTCGTCAACCTTATCCTTTCACTTCCCAGAAATACATGATGTTTCTAAGCCCACTCTATTATCCGGAAAAAATACCTGCCTAAAAAAAAAATATGTAAAACAATCCTTGTGCATATTCTGGACTTGTGAATATACAGTGTACAGGGACTCTTTAAGGCTAACACATAACACAGATCTATCTGTTTCAAACAAGCACACACTTAGTATCTACCTGTAAATGTTCAATGCTTTTGAAAAACAAGTTTTATAAAGATTTATTCAGGAAAGCAGCTTGCAATGTCCTAGATTCACTCCAGACTTAAACACCTTTTTATGCTTTCTTCAAATTCCTAAAATCTGAGTAATCAAATGCTAGATCCATCTCTCTAAGCACAGTGCCTGGTGCAGGGCAGCACTCAAACAAAATTTACTGAAGGAATTCACCAATGACCCTCCAAACACTGCTCACGGTGTTTATTTTGTGAGTGTTATCTATAGTATTACCCACATCAACATACTCTGCTCTTAAGGACGTGAATGAGATCTGACTTCTTTCAGAGGACAGTTTCCCTAATGATAACTACTGACCATTCATGGAATAGTGATAAGATGCACTGGGAATCTAACATAAATTATCTCAACTGATAAATAGTAACAGAGCCCTGTGACTATTATGCTGGAAAACACTTTCCACCAGGGTGCACCACTTAGTGGGGGTCAGGGGTCGCTCCAAGGACTCAGCTTTGCCAGCGTATCATGATGCCTCCTGCCCCGTGTCTGCTTCTGTGAAGCCGAAACAACATGTAAGGTATAACACAGCACAGCTCTGACCACGGAGCACCACCACAGAAACAGCATCACCGTGTGCTTGTCAGAAATCAGTTCCAGACCCCACTGCAGACTTCCTGAACTGGAACTTGCATTCTGTCTGAAGGGGATCCCAATGCTTAAAACCTGATGGAGACTCTTGGCAGTCAATGCCTGCTTCTTCTGCTCTTACCTGAGTCACACATATGACCCACCCCTACTGGCCGCATCTCTAACTAAAGGAAAGAAGGAAGGTGCCTCAACAAGGGCTGCTGGGCCTCTGACTAGAGGAGATGTTTTCAATATGTTGAGTCCTACTTCATCTTCCTTGATTCTCTCGCCTGTCATCTTCAGACAAAGAATTCTGGTTATTCAAGTTAATACTATTATGCCCTTGGCTACTCCAATTTTCCATATGCTTGATCACTTTCCATTTAGCATTTCACAATGCAGTAGCCATTGCACAAAATCCTTGTTTTTAAACACTCCAGGGAAGAGAAAAACACCTCTGATTTTTTTTTTTTAATTTCTGATGATTTAACCTAAGCTACTTTGATGACTTATTTCCACTGGACACAAAGAACAAATAACTGGGTCCTTGAATTAACTGTCCTGCCTTTTCTCTCCTGGGCCTCTCAAGGTTCCAGGATATCCCCAAAAGAAGCCTCCAGCCTGACAACTGGATCAACATCAGGACAAGCACAGAAGAACACTCATGTCTGCATGGCACACACTGCTTCATGGGAAGTCATTGTAAATTAAAGTGAAATCTACAGAGTAAGTCATGAAAGGAAATTACTCTCAAGTGAGCACACCTGAAGAAATAAAACAGTCCGTAAACATTTTCTAGGCTCCAGAAAACTCTGGTAATGCCAAAGATCTCCTGAAGCTAAATTTCATTCCAGGTCTGTGTGCTAACAGCTATTATCTGCCTGCTGAGTGGCAACCCTGCAGTGAGTGGCTGTCATGCAGAGATGGTTAAGACAGTTTCCCTTTTCAGGAAGCGGCCAGTTCAGGAGTGGTTCCCAGATGTTAGCAGACCACTTATCACACAGCAGTGATCAGAGCAGCTTGGCAGAGGAGGGCCTTACATCCATGGCAGTGGGAGAAGTCTGGAATTTCCATGAACAGTGAGAAGGGCTACGTGTTTCCCAGGGGACGATGGGAAAGAAACAGCCAAGCGTGAAATGGTAGAGACAGGCTTGGAGAGCACCGGTGCTGTGGGGATGGACAAGGGTCCAGAGCAGTTCTGCAGGCAGGGGGCAGCCGTGTGGCAGGTAACCAGTCTGCAGACTCTAAAGAGCAAAAGTTTCACCAGGTGGACAGTCGTGTCTAAAACACCTAGGGACATAATCAAATGAGTTTCGGGGGTGACTGAAGAATTCAGAACCCCAGGAGTGAAGGACAATTGTTCACAACTTCCCATCACTGTCACTGTCATTCGATGTTTCACTGACACAGCATAAACATCACAAAAGTAAACAGGGAAGTAAACATGCCCCTCTACCTGGCCTAAGAGCTGCTTCCAGGAAGAGGAATGTGTCCTGGGGGATCCTTGTCTCGGACTCATAGAGACATTTGGCAAGTAGATAGGACATTCCACTCACTGCCAGCATCAGTGATCATAAAAAAATAGGTACACTATCAGATAAAATACATAATATGCTGTGCAAAACATATGGAAAGAAAGTTAGAACCACTGAATGTATTGTTAATATACTATAAGTATCATAAATAGGAGCGACTAGGCCAAATATCAGAGAGGAGAGTTGAGAAGATCCAGAGCAGGTTTCACCTGTAAAACCATAGGCTATCAATAACAAGCCAAGCCCCCAGAGCCGGGAGGTGAGGGACACCGCACGCAGACATCACATGATGAACGGAGGGCATCAAGTCCCCACCAGACAAGGCTCCTCCAAGGACATGCAGCCAAAACTACACACTTGGGAGCTCTTTTCAAAGAAGTCAGAACTTACAAGGTGATTGCTGATGTTTTTCATCTTCTCCACAACACTCTTCATAGTCTTCAGGACTGGTAAATAAATACTAACCTACAAAGCAAATGAGAAATATCAGTAGTATTAAAATATTAACACAGTCAAGTATTGACAAGTTTGGAATGTGTGTACTCTTAATAGCTCTGCAATCTTATTTTTAAATTGCCTGAATAAAGTTCTAAAAAAAAAAAAAAAATTCTACAGCTTCACTAACTCACACCTGCCTTTGGTGACCTCGGCGTCCATGTCCATGTGGCCATTCTCTAGTTCCAGGTCTGTAGCCCTGCTGCTGAGATGCCCCCATACACACCCAAGGGGAGTAAGAATCAGCACCAGTGGAGGCCATCCTCCAAGGGGTTCACATCCAGACTTGGGGGCAGGCTCCTACTCTGTAAAAACACTGGGGGCCAGACTCTATACCAGTGGCCAGACTAGGTTCCAATAGTACTGGGTACAATGCTGGCTTTTTCCCAGCAGAGACATCTACTAAAAGCCAAGTAAATATTCCATATGCTATTTCATGGTCTCTTCTTCAATAAATTATGAATAATAGGCAAAGGACCCTTTGTCATCATCTTTCTTTCCAGTGGCTCTGGGATTCCTGACAGGAGAACTAAAGCAGCCTCTCCCTCTGGCTATTACACACACCTGGGACATACTCCTAACCAGACAAAGAAAAAAAGCCACGTTCTGTGAAACCCAAATTGGTGCCTAGGGCCATTACTCCTGACAGATGCGAAGGTCATCCAAAATACTACTTCAGTTTTACTTAAGCGCCATCACAGGGCAAGACTTTCTCTCTCTTAACTGTAAAGAGTGTGGCCTTATATATAACACTACTTTAAGATGATTGATGCAAATGACTAAATGAAAACATTCCGATTTTTTGTTCCTAGGCTATCTTTTAAATATGATTATATCTCTTTTCAGGTACTATACAACTTTCGGATAAAACCTACAGCAAGACTTTAAAGTCAGAGAATCCAAATCACACCATTTAAGATGTGGTGACGCCGGGCATCACTCACGTCAGCATCTGGGACCGTCGGCTCTTGTAAGTCCTTCCATAGTTTTCTAGGAATAACTTTCACAGGGATGTCATGTGTCACAACACGACTACTGCTTGACACGGATAACTGCCAAGAGAAGAATTAAAACACATCAATACTTAAAAAATAAAGAAATGAAAGACAAAAAATGTTGATACCAAACCTAAGTGTTCTTAATTCAGTCACCAATGTCCATTCAGCAAGTATTAACAGAGCTTAGAAATAGGAAGTTAAAGAGAGTGATTAGGACGGTGGAGGAGTAGGATGTGGAGCTCACTCCTCCCACAAACACATCAAAAACATACCTAGACATGGAATGGTTCTCACAGAACATCTACTGAAACATGGCAGAAGACCTCAGGCTTCAGAAAGAACAAGAAAACCTTCATGTAACAACAACAAAAAGAACCAGAAAGGAATCAGGATGGAGCCTGCACCCCAGGCAGAGAGAGCTATGAAGGAATAAAGGTTCCCACACCCTGACTGTCCCCTCACAGGAAGGCAGGGAGACCAGCAGGGACAGAGGGTGAGCTGTGGAGCCTTGGAGGAGAGCGCAGTTAAGCAGTTTACAGAAGGCAGAATGAAGACAGCTCTGCACAGACCAGTGATGCCACTTTCCCCACACTCCCAGCTTCAGACACACGTCCAGCCATGTGGGCAGAAGCTGTGTGCTGATGCTCAAGCTTCAGAGATCAGACCTAAAGAGAGGACTGGAGGAGGCTGCCAGAAACAGCCTTAAGATGCTAGGAGTTTGAGATTAGCAGATGGAAACCATTACATATAGAATGAATAAACAACAAAGTCCTACGGAATAGCACAGGAAACTATATTCAATATCCTGAGATAAACCAGAATAGAAAAGAATATTAAAATAAGAATGCTTATATATGTATAACTCAATCACTTTGCTGTAAGGCATAAATTAACAATGCAACACTGTAAAACAACTATAGTTCAATTAAAAAATACATTTGAGAAATCCTCCTCCATAAAGAGCATAAAACTGAATATCATACTCACAGAAAAAATAAAGTACACAGAACAGATAAAGGAGAGGTTACCAGGATAAGGGAAGGAGGCAGCATTGGTGCTGGGCACTAGAGGAAGAAAAGGCTTCAACAAGTGAGAAGAACACAGACTCCAAGTAGAAGACCCAACCTCACCAAAGCCTGGGAGTTGGGAACGAATGGGACACACCTGGGGACCCACTCAGGGCAGATAAGTGGCTCTACAGTGGGTTGAGCCACACTTGAAGGGCTTTGGACAGCACATGAGAAATGTCAACCTCATTCTGTAAGCAGTGAGACCCTGTGGGGTACATGTGTTCTGAAGAGACCTGTGCATTAAATTCAGTTGGGAGTAGCGTGGAAGATAAATGTATTCCTTGAAAACTAAAGGTCACTTAAAGGTGTTAGCAGCAGAAGTGACGGGATAAGGGAGGGACACACAAACACTTCAAAGGCAAAAATGGTTTTTAGACTAGATGACAATACCACTAAAAGAAATGGACATGCTGGGATATGCAGATCTAAGAAGAAAGATGCATAAGTGTTATTTCATAGGAAGACCAGCATCCTCGCTGATTTTGAGATCACAACGCTATTTAAATATGAGGAGGACCCAACTCCAATGAAAAAATAGTGATGTACCAATCTCTTATTTTAATAAAACCAATTAGCTTCTCCTGTAGAATGCCAAGGCTTATATAACTACTTCTAATTCCTAGGAAGTTTCAGAAATGGTAGCTTCCTACTCACCAGCTCTATAGAAACTGTAAGGCAGGGAAAGTGTTTATTAGTCAGCTTAACTTTCAAAGCTCTGGCATTCTGGGCAGTTTTCAAGGCTCGAGATAAATTTTCCGATGTGAGCTCTAAATAAATCTCATTGTTTTCTGCAGAGACACCTTCCATTTGAAATTCGCTGAAGAAGTTCTCCTGAGGGAAGGAAAAGGAAGGGGGACATCTGTGCCCTTTCCATTGGAAATCGGCGGGGGTGGGGGGAGAGGGGGCGGGCTGCAGGCCTCTCAGGAGCCTCCACTCACCTGTTCCAGCTCACACCACATGCTCACCCCTCCATTGGCCACTTTGTCAGAGAGGACGAAGTTCAACTTATCCGGGCTGATGCGCAGAGTGCAGGTTTTGGCAAGCTTGGCTATCATGTTACTAACGCCTAGAGCAAAAGGTTCCAGTAAAGAATTAACTGAGAAGTACGTTAGGTATCCAAAACACCAATTTAGCGCAGAATTACCAGTTGCGCACAGTGAGCTTCCCAGTGGGAAAATCAACGTTTCCACTCCTAACTACTGGGAGGCTTTTAATGCCGCTGGGGTCAAGCTGGTCTCCCAAGAACCTGGAATAAGGAGACCGAGACTCAGAGGTTAACTGGCGTCTACTGGCCGCTTTCTTCCCTCCCACGTTCACTCGGGGCCGCCGAGTGCTGCAGGGGTCGAGGCAAGGATAGACACGGCTGGGGCGGCGGGACCACGGAGCCTGGCTGTGAAGGGCGGCCTGCGCCAGATAAAGTTGTCCGTGAAGCCAATGGCCGGGTTAAGAAAAGCCACGCGAGAGGAATCAAAGTTCAGAAACAACCTTCCGCACCTGCGCCCGCATCAAGCTCCTTCTGCTGGCCAGCCTGTGCACCGCGCCAGCCTCTTCGCGGGCCGGCCCCAAGCAACGCTCCGGGTAGGCCTCCCTCCAGCCCTGCCCTCTGCCGTCTTCNTATGAGGAGCTACAAGGATTGAGATCATAAAATCTGTTCCTAAAAACATCCAACTATCTAAAGACCTGTCTCACCAGATTCCTTGGAACACAGAGTGCCTCACTCCACCCTGAACTCCCTCAGAGGTTGTTGAAGGTCAACGGCTATAGCAGCATGGGGTTCAATCTCCGTAGAGGTAGATGGCAAAAGCCTTTGTTGTTCAGTCCTTGGCAATGCTCTTCAGTTCAGTTCAGTTCTCTTCAGTTCAGTTCAGTCGCTCAGTTGTGTCCGACTCTTTGCGACCCCATGAATTGCAGCACACGAGGCCTCCCTGTCCATCACCATCTCCCGGAGTTCACTCAGACTCACATCCATCAAGTCCGTGATGCCATCCAGCCATCTCATCCTCGGTCATCCCCTTCTCCTCCTGCCCCCAATCCCTCCCAGCATCAAAGTCTTTTCCAATGAGTCAACTCTTCTCATGAGGTGGCCAAGTACTGGAGTTTCAGCTTTAGCATCATTCCTTCCAAAGAAATCCCAGGGCTGATCTCCTTCAGAATGGACTGGTCGGATCTCCTTGCAGTCCAAGGGACTCTCAAGATTCTTCTCCAACACCACAGTTTAAAAGCATCAATTTTTCGGTGCTCAGCCTTCTTCACAGTCCAACTCTCACATCCATACATGACGAATGGAAAAACCATAGCCTTGACTAGACGGACCTTGGTCGGCAAAGTAATGTCTCTGCTTTTGAATATACTATCTAGGTTGGTCATAACTTTTCTTCCAAGGAGTAAGCGTCTTTTAATTTCATGGCTGCAGTCACCATCTGCAGTGATTTTGGAGCCCCCCCAAAATAAAGTCTGACACTCTTTCTACTCTTTCCCCATCTATTTGCCATGAACTGATGGGACCGGATGCCATGATCTTTGTTTTCTGAATGTTGAGCTTTAAGCCAACTTTTTCGCTCTCCTCTTTCACTTTCATCAAGAGGCTTTTTAGCTCCTCTTCACTTTCTGCCGTAAGGGTGGTGTCATCTGCATATCTGAGGTTATTGTTATTTCTCCCGGCAATCTTGATTCCAGCTTGTGTTTCTTCCAGTCCAGCGTTTGTCATGATTCTCTTGGTAAGTGCCACTTTGTAGCTGACAACACTGATAGTAATTCTGTAGTTTTTATTCAAGACGAACTTCACCAGAGCCTGTTAAAGTCTCCTAGCATAAATGATACAAATGATGTAGCAGAATTTTGAAAAACAAAACAAGAAACAGAATAATTGTCTCCAAAATAGTCCATATTAAGAATGTTTTATTTTTTATGTGCTTTGCAAATAGAAACCTACAACCTTGTTTTTACCTTGACATATAGAATCAAAATATGAAAAATAAAAACAGATTATTTTAAAAAGCACAAAATATAAAAACCGCAAGCAGTTTTACCTATTTTAAGACTATAACATGAAGGTAGGCTCCAGTCTACATTGTTACAAGTATTTCCCAAACCAAATGTGATTGATGTCACATTTAATTTTTTTATTAAAAAATCATGCTTTTTTTTTAACTTTATAGGTTAATTTAAAAATAGATAAATCATTAAATGAGGTTGTTGCAGCTCAGTAGTGTGTGACTCTGTGACGCCATGGACCTGCCAGGCAAGAATACTGGAGTGGGTTGCCATGCCCTCCTTCAGGGGATCTTCCCAACCCAGGGATCGAACCCAGGTCTGTCTATATTGCAGGTAGATTCTCTACCTACTGAGCCAGCAGGGAAGTCCGTGGAAGTCATGAATTATGATTAAGTACTAAGTAAACTTTGTAATAGGCACCTGTAACAGGTGCAGGTTGGATCTCTGGATGGGGAAGATCTCCTGGAAGAGGAAATGGCAACCCACCCCAGTGTTCTTGCCTGGAGAATCCCATGGACAGAGGAGACTGGTGGGCTAGAGTCCATAGGGTTGCAAAGAATGGGACACAACTGAAGCAACTTAGCACACAGACTCACAAACTCTGTAAACAATATTTTATAATATACTGATACTTTAACATACTTAATTTTTTGGCCATTAAAAAGATTTCTTAGGCAGCATCAAAGGTGTTGGATGTTGCAGGGAAAATTGTCTAAGCATGGATGACTGAGTTTTGTTCAAGAGGAAAAAAACTAAAGCTCTTTGGCAATATTAATCCCCTGAAACAAAGATTTTTATTTTAAACTTCCTAAGATATATGATCGGAGAAGGCAATGGCAAGCCACTCCAGTACTCTTGCCTAGAAAATCCCATGGATGGAGGAGCCTGGTAGGCTGCAGTCCATGGGGTCACTACGAGTCAGACATGACTGAGCGACTTCACTTTCACTTTTCACTTTCACGCATTGGAGAAGGAAATGGCAACACACTCCAGTGTTCTTGCCTGGAGAATCCCAGGGACAGGGGAGCCTAGTGGGCTGCCGTCTATGGGGTCACACAGAGTCAGACACGACTGAGCAGCGGCAGCAGCAAGATATATGATTATACATTCTACACAGGTAAGGGCCCAAATACTATAGGAAATTCTGACCCAACAAATATAAAATTAAGCTGCAATGATCTTTTCCTGAAAGATAGGAATTGTGTTTTCTTGCAGTTTCCTTAAATAAGTTTAAAAAATTAATAATTCAATAATTTCAATGTTGATAGACACTACATCCCTACATTCTTCCAAACAATTTGAAGGCAGGAATGAGGTCACTAGAGCTCTCTAGAAGCCTGTGTTCTACTGAGTATTCTTTTTTTTTTTAATGTATACCATACTTATCTGTTTCAAATAGAGTTAGCATATAACCACATGTAACAATATTGCTGTATTTTCAGTTATTTTATATTTAAGGTCCAAAATATATTCACAAAATATTACTGTTTGTGAATGTTAACCAGTTTTCAACTTATATTCTATTGGAAACATGCCACTCTGGTCATACAAGCTAAATGTATTCTGAAAATAACCAAAGATGACAATTCACAAGCAGGGTCTCCCCCTCATATAGAAATTCTAATTGCCCTGAAAACCTGTAGGTTAAGTTCTCAACCTTTGAAAATGAGCAAAAATGTTCCAGAGCAGTCACTGTAGCCATGTATTTGGGCTTTGTATTTACACATTGTTTTGTATATTTATACATATTTATAGCATATAGTGGACTCCGGGAGATGGTGATGGACAGGGAGACCTGGCATGCTACAATTCATGGAGTCACAAAGAGTCGGCACAACTGAGCGACTGAACTGAACTGATAGCATTAGATTTGAGACAGTCAGCTAAATCCCATATCAAAAATAAATTAAAAAAGGAAGAGATTTTGTGATTCGAATAGCACAGACTTCATTCAGAAACTGAATGCTCAGACATAACTCCTACATTTTTCTTTAACTAAGAGATCATCACCATGTTTATGGCTTTCAGGCAGTAGTCTTTGTATCAGTTCAGTTCAGTTCAGTCGCTCAGTCATGTCCGACTCTTCGCGACCCCATGAATTGCAGTATGCCAGGCCTCCCTGTCCATCACCAACTCCCAAAGTTCACTCAGACTCACATCCATTGAGTCAGTGATGCCATCCAGCCATCTCATCCTCTGTCATCCCCTTCTCCTCCTGCCCCCAATCCCTCCCAGCATCAGAGTCTTTTCCAATCAGTCAACTCTTCGCATGAGGTGGCCAAAGTACTGGAGTTTCAGCTTTAGCATCATTCCTTCCAAAGAAATCCCAGGGCTGATCTCCTTCAGAATGGACTGGTCGGATCTCCTTGCAGTCCAAGGGACTCTCAAAAGTCTTCTCCAACACCACAGTTCAAAAGCATCAATTCTTCGGTGCTCAGCCTTCTTCACAGTCCAACTCTCACATCCATACATGACCACAGGAAATACCATAGCCTTGACTAGACGGACCTTAGTCAGCAAAGTAATGTCTCTGCTTTTGAATACGCTATCTAGGTTGGTCATAACTTTTCTTCCAAGGAGTAAGCATCTTTTTTCATGGCTGCAATCACCATCTGTAGTGATTTCGGAGCCTCAAAAAATAAAGTCTGACACTGTTTCCACTGTTTCCCCATCTATTTCCCATGAAGTGATGGGACCGGATGCCATGTCTATGTATCAGTGTGTTATTAATCAGAGTGCAGTCCCTACCATGAAGTTGGATCAGATACCATAAGCATTAACTTTGCCTTTCCCCCAAAGAATCATTTTCTTTTTAAGTATTAGGCAATTAAGGCACATTTTAACAAAAACTTACATATACTCAGCTTACAAAGGAAAGCTCCACCCAGTTACAATAATATATATACCTAAGTAACATGTCATTTACCAGTTAGGGAAACATCTCTATCTTGAGGATAAAGTCGCTTTTGAAAAGTGATTGATTATTTTCTTATTCAAAAAGAAACATTGTGTAAAAAATATTAAAAATTATATTTGTAAGAATAACCTTCAGGTACCATGTTGGCAAAGGTCCAACAGATTATATAGGTCTGGAAATTAGGAAAAAAGACTTCCCTGGACCTCCGGGTTCTTACCCAGTGTTTCTGAGTAGGAATCATGAGGAAGGACATTAGAGTACCTTCATGATTTTTAGAAATTTCCTTCCAAGATGCACGGATCCTTGGGAGGAATCAAAAATTAAACCCCACTCAGTTACCATCTTAAACTTGTAGTTTCCAGCCACAAAGGAATAGGACTTGGGGAAGAATGGAAAAGGAGAATGTACTGAGTGTTCTAATGCAAGGTACATTTGTTGCAGGAAGGGGGTCCCTTCCAGCAACAAAGAAACTGAGATGCAGAAAAGTTAAATAATTTGCCCAAAGTCAACAGGAACTTAAGTGGTAGATCTTCCCAAAAGGTAACTGTCACTAGTCAATTCTCCAGAATCAAGACAATCTTCAATTTTTGGATTTCTGCCTCTAAGATCTTGAAAGTGAAAGTGAATTTGCTCAGTCATATCCAACTCTTTGCGACCCCATCGACTGTAGCCCGACCAGGCTCCTCTGTCCATGAGGATTTTCCAGGCAAAGATACTGGAGTGGGTTGCCATTTCCTTAACTATAAATGCTTAGTAAAGCTATTCCTGAACTTGGAATGTCCTCATACTATCCTCTTGGTACACTCAAATCCTACCTAACTCGCCCCTTTTCTGAATATTTGTATCTTCCCTAAACAGCATAGTTCAACCTCGTTATAAACTAGTTGTAATTAGCACATACTGTTCCTTTTCCATGCATCAGTCATATCTCACCATAGTATTTCTCCAAATCTATGACTAAATTCAGCAAATTTAGATTAATAAAAAAAACCATATACTAGTTTTCAGAGGAGACTGTCAAAAAATGACAACATTATCTATAATTGGGAAGTTGGCAAATATAGTTGGGAAGTACATTTATACTTATTGAAAAGTGCAGAAAGAGAAGTAGGGAAACGTGGGTTGAATATGTCCCTCAAAAATTCATCTGCTGAGGTCCTAACTCCCCAGTGTACATCAGGATGTAATGTTACTTGGAGGTAAGGTCTTTACTCAAGTAATCAAGTTAAAAAGAGCTCAATAGTATTAGCCTTAATCCATACGGCTGGTTTTGTTAGGAAAAGGGAAAATCTGGAGGCAACCTCACACACAGAATGCCATGCAAAGATGAAGACAGAAGTTGGGGTGATGCTTCTACAGGCCAAGGAGTGCCAAAGGCTGCCAGCTAACCACTACAAGCTAGATGAGTGGCATGGAACCTATCCTCTCTCACAGCTTTCTGAAGGCATCAATCCTGTTGGCACCTTGATCTCCAACTTCTAGCTTCTAGAACTGTGAGACTAAATTTCTGTTCTTTAAGTCCCAGTTTGTGATGCTTTCTTATGGTAACTTTAGCAAAGTAATACAAGAAATAAGGGAAGGTTTCGGATAAATCACACAGTGAGATGTCATATTTAAAAACTGTTGGGGGAGGACTTCTCTGGTTGTTCAGTGGTAAAGAATCCACCTGTCAATGCAGAAGACATGGGTTCAATCCCTAATCGGGGATTTCATATGCCATGGAGCAACTAAACCTGTGTGCCACAACAAGAGAAGCCACTGCAATGCGGCCCATGCACTGCAACTAGAGAGTAGCCCTCACTCGCCACAACTAGAGAAAAACCCACACAGCAATGAAGACCCAGCATGGCCAAAAATAAATAAAAATTTATATTAAAAGATAACTGTTTATTAAGGCCCAATAAAGCCTTGCTTCCCTGGTGGCTCAGATGGTAAAGAATCTGCCTGCAATGAAGGAGACCTAGGTTCAATCCCTGGATTGGGACGATTCCCTAGAGAGGGGATTGGCTTCCCACTCCAGTACACTTGCCTGGACAAGTCCATGGACAGAGGCTGGCAAGCTACATAGAGTCCATGGGGTCGGAAAGAGTCAGACATGACCAAGTGATTAACACTTAAAAAAAAATGCCTGTTAGGAAAGTGGAGTATACTATCACATAGGATGACAACACTTGTTACTGATCTTCTTTAATAAGTTACTAGTGAAGAGAGGGAGTCAGGAGAGTAGGGGATGTGTACAACACAACTGGCTTTAAGTACAATAATTAATTGAAGGCTTTTTCCTGGGATTGCTTTCAGGTGTTTTAAATCTGTCTTTCACCATGCATATTTTTAACCCAGTTTTTAAAGAGAAACCTGTATGTTAAACATTTGATGAATGTGTTAGAAATTTGGCATTATGACATTAATGGGTCCCATCACTTCATGACAAATAGATGGGGTAAAAGGAGAAATGGTGACAGATTTTATTTTCTTGGGCTTCTAATTCACTGCAGACAGTGACTGCAGCCATGAAATTAAAAGACACTTGCTCCTTGGGAGAAAAGCCATGACAAACCTAGACAGAGTATTAAAAAGCAGAGACGTTACTTTGCTGACAAAGGTCTGTATAGTCAAAGCTATGGATTTTCCAGTAGTCATGTATAGATATGAGAGTTGGATCACAAAGAAGGCTGAGCACCAAAGAACTGATGCTTTCTAACTGTGGTGCTAGAGAAGACTCTTGGACAGTAAGGAAATCAAACCAGTCAATTCTAAAGGAAATCAATCCTGAATATTCATTGGAAGGACTGATGCTGAAGCTCCAATACTTTGGCCACCTGATGTGAAGAGCCAACTCACTGGAAAAGACCCTGATGCTGGGAAAGACTGAGGGCAGGAGGAGAAGGGAGTGACACAGAATGAGATGGCTGGATGGCATCACTGACTTAATGGACATGAGTCTGAGCAAATTCCAGGAGGCAGGGAAGGTAAGGAGGTTAGGTTAGGTAGGGAAGGTAAGGAGGAGGTAAGGACAGGAAAGTCTGGCTGGAGTCCATGGGGTCACAGTCAGACACAACTGAGCGACTGAACAACAAAGCATGTGAGTTTTCTGGGTCATGTTTTTATAGGAAAGGCATGTGTGCTCAATATTGTTCTTACAATTTCTCTTGACCCTGTCAGTAGTATCAGTTCACAGAAAGATTTATTTTTAAAACTGAGGCTCCATTATTACACAGTACTCTTATTTCCCCCCATTAGAACTTGGTAGACCAGGGATTTTTATATATTCAGGGGCTTTTATTTACTCTGTCATATAATTGTGTTTCAAATCCATCCACAGCCCTAAGCTTTTACTCAATGTCTGCTCCTGACAAAATATTCTCCATCTTCCCAATTTGTAGCAAACCATATACAAATAAAACTGGAAGTATATTTTAGCTTCATAATAGTATCTTTTTTCTTAAGAAAATTATACCATAGCCTTCCTAAAGCCTTTTATACAGAAACAAAACTAATAACCATATTTGATAACAAATAAGAAAATGAAGGCACTGGTCAGAAGATACTGACAATTTCAGAAAAATATATTGAAATATATGTCATGAACAAAGGAAGCTCTTGTCCTTTGCTTTCAACTTTCAATGCACTCAGTTTTCAAAATAAATAGGAAAAAACTGCCTTGCCATATTTTGCTCCAGAATTATTTATAAATTGCATACCCTGTCTTCAAATTCCAAGTATTTCAAAGGAAAGGACATATTTCAGATAATAGTTATACTTCACATAGCCTGGTATCTGGGTACCCCAAAGGATTCGATTTCTATTATGAACACATTAATAATATACACAAAGGAAATTATTTCCTCTGAAGTCTTCAAAGTACCCAACAATTATTAATTAAGCTGCTATTATATAACAACAAACAAAACTTTTAAAATTAGAACTGCCTAAAATTAGTGGTGCACTCAATATGCCAGCAAATTTGGAAAACTCAGCAGTGGCCACAGGACTGGAAAAGGTCAGTTTTCATTCCAATCCTAAAGAAAGGCAATACCAAAGAAAGCTCAAACTACTGCACAATTGCACTCATCTTACACACTAGTGAAGTAATGGTCAAAATTCTCCAAGCCAGGCTTCAGCAATCCATGACCCGTGAACTTCCTGATGTTCAAACTGGTTTAGAAAAGGCAGAGGAACCAGAGATCAAATTGCCAACATCTGCTGGATCATCGAAAAAGCAAGAGAGTTCCAGAACATCCATTTTATGCCTTATTGACTATGCCAAAGCCTTTGACTGTGTGGATCACAATAAACTGGAAAATTCTGAAAGAGATGGGAATACTAGACCACCTGACTTGCCTCTTGAGAAACCTGCATGCAGGTCAGGAAGCAACAGTTAGAACTGGACATGGAACAACGGACTGGTTCCAAATAGCAAAAAGAGTAGGTCAAGGCTGTATATTGTCACTCTGCTTATTTAACTTATATGCAGAGTACATTGTGAGAAATGCTGGGCTGGAAGAAGCACAAGCTGGAATCAAGATTGCTACGAGAAATATCAATAACCTCAGATATGCAGATGACACCACCCATATGGCAGAAAGTGAAGAAGAACTAAAGAGCCTCTTGATGAAAATAAAAGACGAGAGTGAAAAAGTTGGCTTAAAGCTCAACATTCAGAAAATGAAAATCATGGCATCTGGTCCCGTCACGTCATGGCAAATAGATGGGGAAACAGTGGCTGACTTTATTTTTTTGGGCTCCAAAATCACTGAAGATGGTGATTGCAGCCATGAAATTAAAAGACACTTACTCCTTGGAAGGAAAGTTATGACCAACCTAGAGAGCATATTAAAAAGCAGAGACATTACTTTGCCAACAAAGGTCTGTCTAGTCAAGGCTATGGTATTTCCTGTGGTCATGTATGGATGTGAGAGTTGGACTGTGAAGAAGGCTGAGAGCCCAAGAATTGATGCTTTTGAACTGTGGTGTTGGAGAAGACTCTCGAGAGTCCCTTAGACTGCAAGGAGATCCAACCAGTCCATTCTGAAGGAGATCAGTCCTGGGTGTTCTTTGGAAGGACTGATGCTAAAGCTGAAGCTCCAGTACTTTGGCCACGTCATGTGAAGAGTTGACTCATTGGAAAAGACTCTGATGCTGGGAGGGATTGGGGGCAGGAGGAGAAGGGGACGACAGAGGATGAGATGGCTAGATGGCATCAATGACTCGACAGACATGAGTTTGAGTGAACTCCGGGAGTTGGTGATGGACAGGGAGGCCTGGCGTGCTGCAATTCATGGGGTCTCAAAGAGTTGGACACGACTGAGTGATTGAACTGAACTGAACTGAAAATTAGTTGTTAGTTATGGTCTGAAAAGGTAGTTGAAAGTGACACTGGCTTTTCATCCAGCTGAGGCACTGAGCCCACATTTTACTCTACAAGAAAATACTCCAACTTTCCAACTACATATTTTTCTCCTTTTCTCATTCCTATCACTTATTTGATTTGGCTTTTCCTTCAGCTGGCTTGTGACACCCATTCAAAACGAGAGATTCCTCTGATATGTTCCCTCTTTTGCCTCTTCCAGTCACAAAACAGAAAACAAATCAAATGCTTCTCTGAAATAGCTCTTTAAGAAAGAAAAACAATGGATAGTTTTCATTATTAAACTCTGCAGTAAATATTGTAGCATGTTTTCTGCAAACATTTATCAACAATGTTTGTATCTTAATTCCCAAGGTATAAACTTTTGCAAGGCAAGCTATGCTTAATTATAAAATACTTTAGACTCATAAAAGGTTAAAAAACCAAAACAAAACACTCATGTACCTACTATCCAAGTTAACAATTTGGTTGTCAAAAAAATGCTGACATATTTTTAAAATGTAAGTGTCTTTTGTGTAAGTTTTACTGTTTATATTCATTGTCATTTTGTTTTTAAAGCCATAGCTTGTAAGTATACTTATATGCTGTTGCTTTGAAACATTATTTTTAATGTACCTTAATGTATATTGTTGTTGCTTAGTCACTCAGTCACATTCAACTCTTTTATGACCCTATGGTCTATATCCTGCCAGGCTCCTCTGTCCATAGGATTTTCTGGGATTAGTGGAGTGGGTTGCCATTTTCTCCTCAGAGGATCTTCCTGACCCAGGGATCCAACCCACGTCTCCTACACTACAAGAGGATTCTTTGCCACTAAGCCATCATGGAGCCCCAAAGGTACATTACAAACTGTATCACAAATTTCTAGATGGAATGTATTACCTTTATTAACTGAAATTTTATCAGAACTTCATAAACCTCTAGAAACTGGGAAATATTCCATGTGTCTGTGTATATTTTTAGCAAGAAAAACAAATCTGTAGCTTTCATTAACTTTCTCCAAAGAATCTCTGACTCTGTCCTCACAAAACAAATGAACAATAAGCTAAAAGAAAACATAACTTTATAAGAAAACTGGATAAAACCTGAAATAAAATACCCCTGACCTAATTTTTCCCATTATGAAAGCAGATTTTCCCCCCTGAATAATAAATGTTTATTACTTAAAAGAAAACAGTAATTTAACATAAAGGTCATTTTGCTATGATAAGAATATTATGGATATATCTTATAAAAAGAACAACATAGTAAGTTTCTGAAGTTTTTCTTCCCATAAGTAAAATCTTGCCAACCTCATAGTATAGTATACTTAATACTTGACAGTGTCTGGTAGGATAAATTTGTGATTCGTGATGGTAAATATATCTGATGTAGCAAGCTCTGCACGAAATACTGGGACTTGGTAAAAATTTGTTATACATAGTGTATTGATACCCTGGCCGTTCAACACTATAGCAATTAAGGATCCAAAAAGTATTTACTTTGAAAGATGAAAATGAAAAAGTCTTGCTTAAGGACAAAATAAATGGCAGTTAAAATATTTATTTCAAAATAAATAAGTGTTTAAACTTACTTTTTATAAAATGAAAAAGGAATTCAGATTTTCTTCTTTAATTTAGAGTAAAAATCAACCATCAAAAAAAGGCAGAGGGTACACTTTTGGTAAGAAAATAAAAATAATGGAACATTTTAGTGAGTTACATAAAATGTTTCAGTCATAGAGTAGTAACCTAGGTAATACAGACATAATAAGCTACAGTTCCTCTTAGTCCTCAACATACATCTGCTACCCTTTGTTACAACAAAGAGCAAAATTATGGTGTCAGAAATTCACCCAATGAAACTGTCCTCACACACTGCTACTTGTTTATACTTAGGAAATAACAGAAGTAGAAAAGTAGAAAAATAATAGAAAAAGAGAAAAATGAGACTCAAGTCATAAATGTAAAATATACCCAGTATGAAACCTGGACACTACGATCAGTAGAGATGTTCAAATTCCAAATACTTTCCTCACTCTTACTTTTCTGTAAAGAGCTCTAATCTCCAGCTGCTTCTGCTGTTGAATGTGAGATCCTTGAGGGCAGCAGGTCCTGTCTATTCTCCTCAACACTGTACATGCAGTGCCTTACACAAGGGAGAAACTCAATAAATACCACTCATGAAAACAAATACAAGAAAAGCCAGTGATCTGGGGACTGGGATGGGAGGTAGGAGTGGAGAATAGAAAACAGAACAAATAAAAGTGAAATAAGACTTATAAGAAGTCACACTGTCATATCAGAAGAAATTTAAGTAAAATGATATGGACATTTTAATTTAATACTTGTTAAGGCTTCCCATTTTCTCATTTGAAAAGACCCTGATGCTGGAAAAGACTGAAGGCGGAAGGAGAAGGGGATGACAGAGGATGAGATGTTTGGATGGCATCACCGACTCAATGGACATGAGTTTGAGTAAGTTGCAGGAGTTGGTGATGGACAGGGCTGGGCTGCTGCAGTCCATAGGGTCGCAAAGAGTCAGACGTGACCGAGCAACTGAACTGAACTGAACTGAAGGTGTCCCTGGTGGCTCAGACGGTAAAGAATCTGCCTGCAATGCAGGAGAACCAGATTCAACTTGTGAGTCAGGAAGATCTCCTGGAGGAGGGCATGGCAACGCACTCTAGTATTTTTGCCTGGAAAACCCCATGGACAGAGGAGTCTAGTGGGCTATAGTCCATGGAGTCGCAAAGAGCTGGACAAAACTGCACAACTAACACTTTTACTTTTCAAAGCTTCACTTAGCCTTAAATTCCAAAACAATCCCTAACAGTTTAATAGTAGCACTGAAGAATACTTTTCAGAAGCTCTTTAACTTGCTATTATTTTGTAAAAACAAACAAAAAAACTTTGGAAAAGTTTAAATAATGAACTCATTCAGGCAAAAAGATGAACTCATTCAGGCAAAAAGATACATGCATTAAAAAAATCCTGTAGGAACATGCGATTTTCTCTGAGAACTGGAAAGCCTGATGCAAAAAAGATGGGAACTTTTCTTTTTTACTATATATGCTTTTGCACTGTGTAAATGTTATTTTTTATGATTAATATGTATATTTTATAGTAAAATACAAGAAAATGTCTTAATTTTAAGTATTTTTAAAAGTCAAGAAGAAATTTAGAAATTACAATCTGCTGAGAAATATAATGATTGATCATATTGCTTAATATTGTACTTCCTATTTATTCTCCTTACTAAAATATGGAAGTACTGAAACAGACAGAAAATGAGATATACATTAGTGTGATCCAAAGCAGGAAAATAATATTCATACTTAAGAAACAAAAAATTCCAAAAGCTAAAACTGCAGAGATCTAAGAAAAAGAAATGCAAAAAAGCAAAATGCCTGACTGAGGAGGCCTTACAAATAGCTGTGAAAAGAAGGGAAGCGAAAAGCAAAGGAGAAAAGGAAAGATAAACCCATTTGACGCAGAATTCAAAAGAATAGCAAGGAGAGATAAGAAAGCCTTCCTCGGCGATCAATGCAAAGAAATAGAGGAAAACAACAGGATGGGAAACACTAATGATCTCTTCAAGAAAATTAGAGATACCAAGGGAATATTTCATGCAAAGATGGGCTCGATAAAGGACAGAAATGGTAGGGACCTAATAGAGGCAGAACATATTAAGAAGAGGTGGCAAGAATACACACAAGAACTATACAAAAAAGATCTTCATGACCCAGATAATCACGATGGTGTGATCACTCACCTACAGCCAGAGAGACTGGAATGTGAAGTCAAGTGGGCCTTAGGAAGCATCACTACAAACAAAACTAGTGGAGGTGATGGAATTCCAGTTGAGCTATTTCAAATCCTGAAAGACAATGCTGTGAAAGTGCTGCACTGAATATGCCAGCAAATTTGGAAAACTCAGCAGTGGCCACAGGACTGGAAAAGGTCAGTTTTCATTTCAATCCCAAAGAAAGGCAATGCCAAAGAATGCTCAAAACTATCGCACAATTGCACTCATCTCACATGCTAGTAAAGTAATGGTCAAAATTCTCCAAGCCAGGCTTCAGTAATATGTGACTCTTGAACTTCCAGATTATTCAAGCTGGTTTTAGAAAAGGCAGAGGAACCAGAGATCAAATTACCAACATCTGCTGGATCATCAAAAAAGCAAGAATTCCAGAAAAACATCTCTGCTTTACTGACTATGCCAAAGCCTTTGACTATGTGGATCACAAGAAACTGTGGAAAAATCTTAAGAGAAACGGGCATAACAGACCACCTGACCTGCCTCTTGAGAAACCTGTATGCAGGTCAGGAAGCAACAGTTACAACTGGACACGGAACAGACTGGTTCCAAATAGGAAAAGGAGTACGTCAAGGCTGTATATTGTCACCCTACTTATTTAACTTATATGCAGAATACATCAGGAGAAATGCTGGGCTGGAAGAAGCACAAGCTGGAATCAAGATTGCCGGGAGCAATATCAATAACCTCAGATATGCAGATGACACCACCCTTATGGCAGAAAGTGAAGAACTAAAGAGCCTCTTGATGAAAGTGAAAGAGGAGAGTGACAAAGTTTGCTTAAAGCTCAACATTCAGAAAACGAAGATCATGGCATCCAGTCCCATCACTTCATGGGAAATAGATGGGGAAACAGTAGAAACAGTGGCTTACTTTACTTTTCTGGGTTCCAAAATCACTGCAGATGGTAATTGCAGCCATGAAATTAAGACACTTACTCCTTGGAAGGAAAGTTATGACCAACCTAGATAGCATATTCAAAAGCAGAGACATTACTTTGCCAACAAAGGCCCATCTAGTCAAGGCTATGGTTTTTCCAGTGGTCATGTATGGATGTGAGGGTTGGACTATAAAGAAAGGCAAGTGCCAAAGAATGATGCTTTTGAACTGTGGTATTGGAGAAGACTCTTGAGAGTCCCTTGAACAGCAAGGAGATCCAACCAGTCCATCCTAAATGTTCATTGGAAGGACTGGTGTTGAAGCTGAAACTCCAATACTTTGGCCACCTGATGTGAAGAGATGACTCATTTGAAAAGACCCTGATGCTGGCAAAGATTGAGGGCAGGAGGAGAAGGGGATGAGAGAGGATGAGATGGTTGGATGGCATCACTGACTCAATGGACATGGGTTTGGGTGGACTCCGGGAGTTGGTGATGGACAGGGAGGCCTGGCATGCTGTGGTTCATGGGGTTGCAAAGAGTCGGACACGACTGAGTGACTGAACTTAATCTGATTATCAGTAATCTTTATTTATGAATCTTTATTTGTGAATATGTTCAAATTCAGGAGTTTGAGGTTTTTTTTTAAAAAAGAGAACTATTACTAATTTAGGAGAACCAGGTAATGACAAACTCAAAAACAAATAAAACCTAGTTGCTCATAAGGAATCCTTTTTTATTTTTAACAATTATCTCACTAGAGACATACATATAGAATACTATAGGATGTTATTACAGGTGGATGGCCATAATATTATAAACTGTCATTTTTAACCCTCAGTTATTTTTTTATCTGTTGATAAACTTAACTACAAAACATCTTTAAAAATATGGTTCTTGAATGATGGTGTATATACACCAGTTTAGTAACAACCAACATTCTAAAAAATGTTTCTCAAGAGCCTTCAAATGAACACAATTTTGGTATCACCTGTAATACATTTAAGTTATATCCATTCTAGGACTGGAAGCAGCATTCTTTGATGGTGGCTCACTATAAGATATTGTATTGGAAATACGTAGGTTAAGCAACTGCTTCTTATGATATGTATCATTTTCCTGGTTGGCGTGTTCATCCAGAGATTTCCTTATACAGTTCTTTAGTTCATCAATTCCTTCTCCAGTAATTGCAGAGATGGGGATGATGTGTTGGAATTCCACAGTCCTCTCTGGAATCATGTTTTTTTCAAATAAATGCAAAAATTCTGAAATAACACAGATATAAGCTGATTTTCATTGTCTTTGAAAATAAGTCAAAACTATGTCAGAGGTTTCATTTGTGAACCAAAAACTTAGTTTTTCTTTTTTCCTTCTCTAATAAGCTCTTAGCACCTTTGGTTTTTACTAATGACAATGGTAAGGTTCTTGGCACATGAATGGTGCTCAGTAAATATCTGCTGCTAAGTCACTTCAGTCGTGTCCGACTCTGTGCAACCCCCATAGACAGCAGCCCACCAGGCTCCCCCGTCCCTGGGATTCTCCAGTCAAGAACACTGGAGTGGGCTGCCATTTCCTTCTCTAATGTATGAAAGTGAAAAGTGAAAGTGAAGTTCCTCAGTCATGTAAATATTTGTTACATGAATATATTTTAACCTGAATAAGTTCCCAGGTAATGGTGCAGTGGTAAAAAATATTTGCCTGCCAATGCCGGAGAGATAGGAGACAGGGATTCAATCCCTGAGTTAGGAAGATACCCTGAGGTAGGAAATGGCAACCTACTCTAGTATTCTTGCCTGGAAAAATTCTATGGACAGAGGAGTCTGGTGGATTATGGTCCATGGGGTTACAAAGAACTGGACACGACTGAGCACACAACGCTCCAATCAAAAGACAAATCACACAAGATAATTTACTTACAGAAGCAATAAGTTTTGTTTTGGGGCGTTCAATAAAGTAAGGCAAAACAGATTCTCTGAGAGAACTTTTCTATAAAAATAAACTCATTTGTGACTTGGGATATTCTAGTTGGCTTCAGCACACAGGTGACCTTTAACTGTCTAAATTTAGAGACTTATCATCACTGGTACTAGGAGCCATACTAATATTGAAGACAGTTCAAGGAGAGATCATTTTAGATGAGTCCAGTATTTCACCCCATTGAGACTGACAATCGTTAGGTAACTTTTGCTTCTTCTCTGCTACCAAGGCAACAGAAGGGAGGATGGCATACTGATGGGATGGATCAACACTGATATCACCTGGAAAGGCTGGCTAGAAGAGATTAACCAAATCAATACAAAGCTTGGTTTCTGGGATTCATTTACCCCCAAGGAAAAGAGAGGCTAATTTGGAAATTATCACTGAGCTGACTATATTGTTTTTATGATAGGCCAAAATAGCCACAAACTCCTGAGTTCCGACCCCCCCACTCTTGTGGTATTTCTTCTGAAAATCCCCTTTTCTGCAAGATCAACCAGTGAACAGATCTAATGACCTCATAAAACAAATGACATTAAGGAATAAAGACTTTATTATTTATAAATATTTTGAGGAACATTTATACCCCCAAAGTAACTTATTAACTCAAGGGCAGGCCTAATATATATATAAGGATTTTTACGAGAAGGGAGAGGATTTTCTGGTGCTATCTGATAGTCCTAGTACATTATAATTTATTTTCCTCAATTTTTATCTCAAGGATAAAAATAGGTTAAGTCTATTTAAAAAACATGTTAACCACTTACCTTCCATCCTACTTTTCTCATTTGTGCAAAAGGTCCTCTACTAGACTCAGAAAAATGAAAGCATCATCTCTATACAGTAGAGTTTGTTCTGCAAACGTCAATATTCAAAACTATGGAGAATCCCTTTAAATTCCTTTATACAAAGTGGTCCATTTAGGGACCAATTTCACACAAACACTTTAGAAGTAACAGCATCTTTTATTCTGTGCCATACATACAATTCAAGTTCTTTTTAGAAGATTGATACTCTCCAGAGATCTATAGACCTGGCACTGCAAAGATACATATCTCTTTAGAACTAACAGCCCAGTTTTTAAATTCATAAGGTACTAGGGGAATGAAGTTCTAGAACTTGTGAAATAAAAGTGAAAAGACTTCATAGATATATGCTGACTTTTTCCTCTTCTGATCCAAATCCCATTAACTCTTTAAGAGCCCAGTTTTACTTCTTGATGATGCCTGAACTTTTCAGCTCAAATTATTCTTTCTTCCCTTCTATGTCCTATAACAGATTGTCCATATCACATTTAAAAGTTTCATATGGTATGTGTTCTTTCTTCAAACACACTTGTTTTTTTTAAGAAGAACAGGTTTCAGTTTTTTCCCCCACTGATTACAGTACACCTAAAGTCTCTGCAAATAGTAGGTACTCAATAGTCCAGTTCAGTTCAGTCGCTCAGTTGTGTCCGACTCTTTGCCAGCCCGTGAACCGCAGCACACCAGGCCTCCCTGTCCATCACCAACTCCCGGAGTTTGTCCAAACTCATGTCCATTGAGTAAGTGGTGCCCTCCAACCATCTCATCCTCTGTCGTCCCCCTCACCCCCTGCCCTCAATCTTTCCCAGCATCAGGGTCTTTTCCAATGAGTCAGCTCTTCGCATGAGGTGGCCAAAGTATTGGAGTTTCAGTTTCAGCATCAGTCCTTCCAATGAACACCCAGTACTGATCTCCTTTAGGATGGACTGGTTGGATCTCCTTGCAGTACAAGGGACTCTCAAAAGTTTTCTCCAATACCACAGTTCAAAAGCATCAATTTCTTCAGGGCTCAGCTTTCTTTATAGTCCGACTCTCACATCCATATATGACCACTGGAAAAACCATAGCCTTGACTAGACAGACCTTTGTTGGCAAAGTAATGTCTCTGCTTTTTAATTATGCTATCTAGGTTGGTTATAACTTTCCTTCTAAGGAGTAAGCGTCTTTTAATTTCATGGCTGCAATCACCATCTGCAGTGATTTTGGAGCCCCCCAAAATAAAGTCTGACACTGTTTCCCCACCTATTTCCCATGAAGTGATGGGACCAGATGCCATGATTTTAGTTTTCTGAATGTTGAGCTTTAAGCCAACTTTTTCACTCTCCTCTTTCACTTTCATCAAGAGGCCCTTTAGTTCCTCTTCACTTTCTGCCATGAGGGTGGTGTCATCTGCATATCTGAGGTTATTGAAATTTCTCCCAGCAATCTTGATTCCAGCTTGTGCTTCTTCCAGCCCAGCGTTTCTCATGACGTACTCTGCACAGAAGTTAAATAAGCAGGGTGACAATATACAGCCTTGAAGTACTCCTTTCACTATTTGGAACCAGTTTGTTGTTCCATGTCCAGTTCTAACTGTTGCTTCCTGACCTGCATACAGGTTTCTCAAGAGGCAGGTCAGGTGGTCTGGTATTCCCATCTCTTTCAGAATATTCCAGAGTTTATTGTGATCCACACAGTCAAAGGCTTTGGCATAGTTAATCAAGCAGAAATAGATATTCATTAAACTGGCACTAAATGAATGAATGGGATTACCTTTAGGATTCTGGAGCTGGTTCATCAGTACATGGAATTTATCCTGTGCATCTGGCAAGTCCATTTTATTTACTGCTAGGAGTGCAGGTTTTGTGTGAAGTTCATCTTTGTACAACTCTAACTCCTTTAAATCAAAAGAGAAAAAAACCAAATAACTATATAAATAAAATACCTATATAAATGACCTATTTGGTAATGTCTTTCTATACTTTATAGGCCTGGTATTCTAGGGCCCATTCGCACCTCTGATATCAGTTAAGTGATTTTGTGCCTAGAGACAAATACAGATATTTGGACTTCTATTAAGCACATAGATAAAATCAGAACTAAATAATGACAATTAATCCTATGCCTGTATTATTCTTGGAAAAAGTAAGTATGCTTAGAAGTAAATCTTTGTGACCATGGATTAGGTAGTGGCTTCTTGGATTAGGTAGTGGCTTCTTATATCTGACACTAAAAGTAGGAATAAAACAAAGAATAGACACAGGGGACTCCATCAGTTTTAAATTCCATACTTCAAAAGGCAACTGAAAGAACAGGAGAAAATATTTGCAAATCATATAACCAATAAGGAACTTGAATCTAAATTATAAAAAAACTTTTACAGCTCAACAATTAAAAGATAGCCCAGTTTAAATGGGCAACCAATCTCTATAGACATTTCTCCAAACACACAGAAATGGCTAATAAGCACATAAAAAGATGCTCAACACCATTAGTTATGAGAGAAATACAAATCATAACCACAATGAAATATTTCCTACCAGGAAAGTCAAAGTAAAAAAGGTAATAATGAATGTTGACATTAATGTAGAAAAACTGGAACCTTCATACATTGCTAGTAAGATTGTAAAGTAATTCAGTGCTGTAGTCACTTTGGAGAATAGTTTGGCAGTTCCTCAAAACATTAGATTTACCTTATTATCCAGTAATTTCACCCCTAGAGATATATATATATATATATACCCAAGAGAAAGGAAAACATACCCACACAAAAACCTGTACACAAATGTTCACAGCATTATCAATAAAAGGCAAAAGCGTAGCTAGCAAATAGGATATAAAAGTCATTAAGGTAAAAGACATCATGTTCTGTTAGAAATCATATGGCTGGATAGAGAATGTACAGGGTGTTGCTTGGGGAAGCGGGAGAGGGTGCAGGAACAATAGAGATAAGTGCTTGACAGGAACCGAACTTTGTTGCCTCATATACCATGTTCAGGTTAGACTTCAACCTAACCCACGGCTATGGGGGACCATCAGAGCAGGGAACAAACATCTGCTTGGTTCTTTAAGAAAGATCACTCTAGCTGCCTATAAAACGTGGCCTGAAAAGAAGTGAGACTAGAAGCAGGGAGACCAGATAGTAAGAGAGGCTGACGATTACAACAGTGCGGGTGAAGACAAATAGCTGCATTTCAGAGAAATTTAGGGCATAAAGCTGACAGGGCTTGATACAGGTGATGAGAAAGTCAGAATCACTATCACCCAGGTTTCTGGCTTACATCTTCAATAAGGTTCTGAATTTAAAATTTAAAAAAAAGAAAAGAAAGTTCAGTTCTGTGTGTATGCTCAGCCACTTCAGTCGTGTCTGAATCTTTGAGACTCCACAGACAGTTGCCCACCAGGCTCCTCTGCCCATGGGATTCTCCAGACAAGAATACTGGAGTGGGTAACCATGGCTTCCTCCAGGGGATCTTCCCGACCCAGGAATCAAACCTGGGTCTCCTGTCTTGCAGGAGAATTCTTTACCACTAAGCGACCAGGGAAGCCCAAGTTCAGTTCTACACATATTAAATTTGAGAAGTTAATGGACATCCAATCAAAGATATCTAATAGGGAGCTAATCTAAAGTAAAACCAAACTATCTGGGTATCAGAGTGTCTAAAAAGTAGACTGGGAAATAGTCTAAGAAGTAGGAATTAAGTTAAGCAAGAGTCAGTCTAAGAATTTATATAATAGGGATTTAGAATCCAGGAAAGTTTTATTGATTACAACAGTTTGAGAAGTGGATGAATATTAAGGAACTGGAGACAGCAAGTTTAGATAATTCTTTAACTGACACCGAAGTTTTAGAAAGTAGAGGTAGAAGGTATATTTATTCTAATTGTCATATGTTATTTCATATAGTCCTATGTCCCTATATACTAGACCAGATAGAAAAACCTACTTTTGAAAGCAGTATTATGGTTTCAAAAGCAGTTCTGTAATGAGTTTGGGAAGAAAGCTGAAATCCAGAAATATCAATCTGAAAAAAAAAAAAGATAAAAGATTGCCTTTAATAAGAATGACAGCTATACAATTCTGTTTTGAAAAGTTTCACTCATTCAAGCTATAAATAATTTCTCAATCTATACTCTTTTGGTAATTTAGTAATCTGAAATGAGAGAAATTGATATTTTAAGATCACTGTAACTTTCTTATAATATCACAATCATTAATGAGAAACTAATACAGATAAAACAACTTATACTAATAATCTCATGAAATAGGAAAGTAATGCTGTGTAATTTAGTAGTACACAGAAAATGCTAAGGAATTAATAAATCTGACAAATATGGCCAATCTTTCATCTGATACAGTAAATGTTGCCATTCCCATTTCCACCCCCATATTATAAATAAATTTGACTCCTATCTAAACAGATTTAGTGGATAAATATATGCGACTTTATCTTTAAATGGTATTATAAAAATGTCTAGGAAAACTAAATTCATTGATTCTCATGTTCTTTTAAGCATTACATTGATAGGCATATGACTTACAACAAAAAGCAGTTGTTTAGTTCTTTCTATATGCTTGAGGAATTTGTGGCCCATTCCTTTGTTCATATGTGCTCCTTCTATTAAACCAGGAAGATCAGCTACTGATATCTAATACAAAAGTAAATGGTTTAATAATAAAAAAAGAAAACACAAATCTAATTACATCCAACAATTTTCATATTTCAATTATAAAGTTTCTATTTTGTGATTACCAGTGGATTACTGCATCTCTAATAAACCCAAGTACTTATTGCCGGGAGAAATATCAAGTACTTTCATTTCTAACCAAGAGTCTTATTTTAAAAATAGCTACCTACAAGGACTTCTCTGGTGGTCCAGTGATTAAGGCTCTGNTAATATAATTCTCTTCAGAATTCCATAAATTATACTGTTCAATATGAACTTTTCAAAGAATTTCAAGTTTTTAAATTCTTAAAAGTAAACAAGGATATTAATTCAGCAGACATTGACTTAGGATGTAAGCACTGTAAAGTGCTTTATATGTAAATTTATATGTAAATGTACATTTATATGTAAATGGTTGTTTGGTACCACTGTTCCTTTACAGTTCATATTCTAGCAGGATTTAACCATTTTTAAAAAGTAAAGGAAACAGTGTCCCTATACTCTATTTAGGACTATTAACCATTATTAGAGTCATTAACCATTATTCAACACTTGTGGTTTTCAAACCTCACTGCATATCATAATCATCTAAGGAATTGCCATAAATCATAGATCCTCAAGCCCTATCCCCAGGGATTTGGTTTCAAATCACTGGGGCCCAAGCTTGACTTATCATTGTTGTTCTTAAGCTAGTCAGATGATTCTGATGTACAATAAAGGATGAAAAACACTGCTCTACATACACTGCTTAAAATTTTCAGTTTTAAAGAAAGTTGTAGCTATGTGACAAATCAAAGTGCATATAGAGGTCTCATGTTCTGAAATTTTCTTCAGAGGTCTTTTTATTGATTTCCCTTAAAAATTACCAATAATGTTTTCTAAATTCATATTATCCTGCACTTATAATTTCACTTATTATTTAATATTCTGTATAATTGTTAAAGCTTAAAAATTTTTTTACTGTTATACCACTATTATTAATGAATATACATCTTTGATATCTTTTGAATTATGTCATTGGATTATATGAAACTACACTGATACATCATCCCTTCAAGTCCGTATTTTTTTACATTAGGGTTCGTCATCTAGGTTTTATACATTCTATGGGTTTTGACAAATGTATGACATGTATGTACCATTACAATATACAGAATAGTTTCACTGCCCTTAAAAATCCTCTGTATGCTGCCTATTCAACCTTTCTACCTATTCAACCTTTCTTTCCTCCTAATCCTTGGTAACCACTGATCTCTATTTCCACAGTTTTGCCTTTTTCCCAGAACATCATACAGTTGAAATCATACAGGATGTAGCTTTTACAGACTGGCTTCTTTCACTTAGTAATAAGCACTGGAGGTTCCTGTGTCCTTTCATGGCTTGATAGTTTATTTTCTTTTAGTGCTGAGTGACATTCAATTTTCAATATGTACACAGCTTATTTATCCATTCATCTACTGAAGGACATCTTGGTTGCCTCTAAGTTTGGGCAATTATGAACAAAGCAGCTATAAACATCTGTGTGTGGGCTTTTGAGTGGACCTAAGTATTCAATTAATCTGGGTAAACACTAAGGAATGCAACTGTTAATCATACATCACATATTTTTAAATTTTTATTTTCTATTTTTTGTTTTTATTGTAATTATGCAAAAAAACTATAGTTCTTCCTTAGCAAGGAAAAATAAATTTTAATAGCTAGCTAAGACCAAAATCCCATTCAATTAAAAAAAAAATTTTTAAACAGTAAAGTGGGATAAAATTACATCCATGAACTTTAGAATATGGTTTTAGGAAATGAAAATAAATAATCAAGTATGGCAATAAAATATGGAATTGCAATGAGAACACATCAAGGAGACTAAGATACAATCAATGTTATAACTACAAACTGTATCCAAACTTTGGAAGAATTATTCTTATACAATATTTTACTCTGATAGTGCTCAGCAGAATTGATTTGATCATGATTTCAATTACCAAAAAAAAGATCCTGCTACTTTTTCCAATACCACAGAAACTGTCAAATGTTATAAAATCTAAGCAATAAGGCAAGTACTTTCATTTCTAACCAACAGTTTTATTTTAAAAATAGCCACCTACAGGACTTCTCTGGTGGTCCAGTGATTACGGCTCTGTGCTCCCAATGCAAGGGGTCTAGGTTCAAACCTTGGTCAGAACTAAACCCCATATTCTGCAACTAAGGATGCCAGAGCAGCCAAAAAAATAAATAAATATTTTTAAAAGAATAAAAGTTAAAAAAAAATACCCACCTGTTTGAAATCACTATACATAATTTTTCCAAGTTCAGGCTTTATTGTTGTAACTAAAAATAAATACATAAATTAATTAATTAATTAAGGCTAGAATAAAGCATTGTACTCTCAAAACTATCCTTGTGTTATGTATAAAATAAATAATATTTCCTTTCTGTGAACAACCTAATTTAGATTATGTTCTTATTAGTTGAAATTAAAGGTATAATTATTTTGGAAAAGGACAAATATAGATTTTTATAATCTGCAAAAGCATAGGAATTAGTGGGCCTCAAAGTCCCTCTCAAACTTAAAGAGCGTGGCAAAGGTGTTGAGGGCAGGGGGCAGAATTTAGGTTTCTATCATTTGGGCTACATGTGAAATCTATTAGTCCTTTCTCATTCAGTTCAGTTGCTCAGTCGTGTCTGACTCTTTGCAACCCCATGAATCACAGCACGCCAGGCCTCCCTGTCTATCACCAACTCCCAGAGTTCACTCAAACTCATGTCCATCGAGTCGGTGATGCCATCCAGCCATCTCATCCTCTGTCGTCCCCTTCTCCTCCTACCCCCAATCCTTCCCAGCATCAGAGTCTTTTCCAATCAGTCAACTCTTTGCATGAGGTGGCCAAAGTATTGGAGTTTCAGCTTTAGCATCAGTCCTTCCAGTGAACACCCAGGACTGATCTCCTTTAGGATGGACTGGTTGGATCTCCTTGCAGTCTAAGGGACTTGCAAGAGTCTTCTCCAACACCACAGTTCAAAAGCATCAATTCTTCGGCGCTCAGCCTTCTTCACAGTCCAACTCTCACATCCATACATGACCACAGGAAAAACCATAGCCTTGACTAGACGAACCTTTGTGGGCAAAATAATGTCTCTATTTTTGAACATGCTATCTAGGTTGGTCATAACTTTCCTTCCAAGGAGTAAGCGTCTTTTAATTTCATGGCTGCAATCACCATCTGCAGTGATTTTGGAGCCCCAAAAATAAAGTCTGACACTGTTTCCACTGTTTCCCCATCTATTTGCCGTGAAGTGATGGGACCAGATGCCATGATCTTAGTTTTCTGAATGTTGAGCTTTAAGCAAACTTTTTCACTCTCCTCTTTCACTTTCAATCAAGAGGCTTTTGAGTTCCTCTTCACTTTCTGCCATAAGGGTGGTGTCGTCTGCATATCTGTGGTTATTGATATTTCTCCCAGCAATCTTGATTCCAGCTTGAGCTTCGTCCAGCCCAGCGTTTCTCATGATGTACTCTTCATTAAATAAGCAGGGTGACAATATATAGCCTTGACGTACTCCTTTTCCTATTTGGAACCAGTCTCTTGTTCCATGTCCAGTTATCCTCAAACTTCATCAATCCAACAGTAGCCTCCTTCTATGACTTTCTGCTTTTCTTCTTTCCTTCTCAAAGATCCCCTATTTTCTAACAATAAATACTGGCCAAGAGATTTATAGCAGTTAGTACAAAATTAAGTCTACTTTATCAGAGTCTAGCCCTAGAATTGTTTGATTTTATTTTCAATAGTTTCCCTGATAGCTCAGTTGTTAAAAGAATCTGCTGGCAATGCAGGAGACCCTGGTTTGATTCCTGGGTTGGGAAGATCCACTGGAGAAGGGATAGGCTACCCACTCAAGTATTCTTGGGCTTCCCTTGTGGCTCAGCTGTACAGAATCCTCCTGCGAAGTGGGAGCCGTAGGTTCGATCCCTGTGTTAGTAAGATCCCTTGTAGAAGGGAAAGGATACCCACTCCAGTATTTTGGCCTGGAAAATTCCATGGACTGTATAGTCCATCAGGTCGCAAAGAGTCGGACACGACTGAGCGACTTTCACTTTCACTTCCCATGTTAGTGTCATTCTGTGCCATTTTGTTTATTGAAGGTAGAGATCCTATTCTATTCATTCACTTGCTTGCTAAGTCACTTAAGTCGTGTCCAACTCTTTGTGATGCTATGGACTATAGTCCACCAGACTCCTGTCTGTGGGACTCTCCAAGCAAGAATACTGGAATGGGTTGCCATGCCCGCCTCCAAGAGATTTTCCTGACACAGGGATCAAACCCGCTTCTTCTAAGGCCTGAGCACTGCAGGCAAATTCTTTACAACTGAGTCACCCAGGAAGCCCATTCATTTACTTCTTTTAGTCTAAGCTTCCATTATGTCTTATCTGCTATTGCAATAGCTAGTTCTACTAAGTTCTTTCCAGATCTACTTATGTCCCACATTAATCCATTTTGTACATTATATGCAAAGAGATATTTTTGAAAAGCAAATTAATCATTTTTATCCTTTGTTAAAAAGCTATAACCTCTTCTAAAGCTATAAAGATCAAATACAGCCTATATGGCCTATATCATAGATCTCCACCTGCATCTCTAGCCTCAGCTTGATTCCTTCATCCCCTTACAACATGTTCTTTAGACAAACAAATCTACGCCCTGCCACCATGAAGCCTTTGTGTACATACCATTTCCTTTGACTAAAAAGACTCTGATCTCCATTGTCTGTCCCCAATTAACTTATATTTATTGTTCATATCTCAGCCCCCCATCACACTTCCACAAAGAAATCTAAAACAGTCACCTACACTCTTTGAAAAAACTGTATTATACCCTCTTATTTTCATTAGTAACTGTATTCACTTCTCTTTACCAATCTTTATAACTCCAGAACTTATTGTAGTTCCTGGAAATAAATACTTGCTTAATGAATAAAAGAACTGATCTCTGCCTTCCTAGCATTTATCACAGTGTTTGATAAAGGGTAGGGACTCATAAAATAATAACTAAACCAAACAAATGATTATGCAACAGAGAAATAAATGCGACAAAGTATCTAAGCACTAGGAACTTTGCTGAGAACTATAGAGGTTTCAAAGATTAATGGGAAATCCATATATTCTGTCTGCCAGGAATTTTCAAACAAAGGCTACCCCAGTTGTATTTTATTCATACTGAAAGAAAAATTAGTCTTTAAAATATAGCTCCACACACTAAACAAATTGCACTTACATGCATAATCGGCAATTGCAGGTTTTGCACGAGAAATCTTACTTAGCAAAGAGGACTTTCCAGCATTTGGGAATCTGAAACAAGAAAATAAATTCATACTAATATATCATAACAAATAACAGCATTTTTAATACTTATCTCTGAATTCCTAATATTTCATAAAACAGACTTCTTGAATATTGCTGGAATTAAAAGCAGAATATAAATTTATAATCTTGAAAAACTTGAGGAACAAAATATACTTATAAAAAGGTAAATTTATGGTGAACACTGAAGATGTTTCACTACTGACAATCAAGTAATGTTAAAAAAAATGTAGAACAAAAGAAACTTCTAGAAAAAACAAAAAGAAATTAATGAAAATACCTGCAACTCACTATCTCTAGCCAACATTGACAAAATATTTCTTATATTATTTTGTGGGTTTTCTTAAAAAAAACATTTCATATGGACATTTCACTAGCAAAGTAATGAACCTGATTTAGCTATCATCTAGCTTCAACAAATATTAATACATTCTCAATAACTTTTTAAAAGTTGGTTTATTTAAATAAAAACCTAAATAAGGTATGGGTATTACAACTAGTTGATATCTTTTAAATTTCTTTTAGTACAGGCTCCCTTTCAAACTTGTCTCCCCTTTGCAATTTTATGTTTAAAGAAACTGGTCATTTGTCCTGTAGGTTCCTTTCCGGTCTGTCTTTTCTGCTGACACACATGATGCCCTTTAACATATTCCTACAAATTGGAAGATATCTGATTCAGTTCAGTTCAGTTCACTTCGGTTGCTCAATTGTGTCTGACTCTCTGCGACCCCATGAATCACAGCATGCCAGGCCTCCCTGTCCATCACCAACTCCCGGAGTTCACTCAGACTTGCGTCCATCGAGTCAGTGATGCCATCCAGCCATCTCATCCTCTGTCGTGGTTGTCCCCTTCTCCTCCTGCCCCCAATCCCTCCCAGCATCAGAGTCTTTTCCAATCAGTCAACTCTTCGCATGAGGTGGCCAAAGTACTGGAATTTCAGCTTTAGCATCATTCCTTCCAAAGAAATCCCAGGGCTGATCTCCTTCAGAATGGACTGGTTGGATCTCCTTGCAGTCCAAGGGACT
>SJYQ01004090.1:219659-264566 GCA_006410935.1 Redunca redunca
TCTGTAAATAATATTTATGAAAATATTTCTATAAAAGTATTTCTTAAATATTAATAGTTAACAAAATTCTTAAATTTAATATTCTTATTAAAATATTCCTATAATAAATTTAGAATAAAATTACAGGAGATTGCTTGACTCACTTCCCCTGGCAAAACAGTATTTTCTTATATTCTATTATACCCAGGCTCTTGTAACTTTTTGAAAAGCAATTGCAATCATTTTTGCCATGACTGTTACTAGCTGGACTTGCTTATTTCTAATATCCTCATATTTTCATAACACTATTAAGCACAGAAAAATGCAACTATTTCCAAGGAGATCAAAATATAAGAAAAAGGAAGCTAATGATTGAAGAACCAATAACAGACTTTTCTTCAAAGTTACCTAAAGAAGATTTTACAGGCTGAAGTCCAACCCATGCAAAGATCAGATTTAACCACAGCAGTACAAGTATACTAGTTACATGATAACTTGCTTTCAAGGCTCAGTTCATTCCTGAAGCTGGCTTAAAGATTAAGGGGTATCTGCTTATACTGGTATTCACATTAGGTAACTTTTTTTTTTTAACTTTTATTTGCATTTATTTTTTGCGGCATTTATTCCCGGGCCATAAGTTTTTGTTTCTTCAGTTTCTTCTGGGATACCTTTTTAAGAATAGTTACCTAATTAAAAGCACTAGCATACATGTTAAACATTGTGCTCTAGAATCATGATGCTCGATATTAACTAATATGAAGTCCACTTCTGAAAAGCTTAGTTATTTCATTATATGTGGTCTCTAATAAGTTGACAATATATGATGATTATAATGATAGCAGCTACCATTCACTCATTGAGCATTCATAAATCCAAGACATCTGTTATGCTGCAAATGCAATCTTACTCAGCAATAACATTTTTAAGGCAGGACTATTGCCATCCTCTATTAAAGAGAAAACAAAGGCTTAGAGATGTTGTATTCAAGACCATCCAGCTGGCCTTCAGAAGATTTGAGATTCTAACACAAACAGTCTCACTTGAGTCTCCCATCACCACCCCACTTATATTCACTACTCAACCTTGGTATGTTCTTATTAGGCTGTAAGGGTTTCTCTGTGGAAACTGAAACATATTTTTCCAGAAAATGAGAACGTGAATGACTGGATTCTTAGTCTTATCCACAAAATCCTATCCAGTCCATAAAGTTCCTAAAAATATATATTGGGTTGGCCAAAAAGTTCTTCACAACATAACATCTTATGGAAAAACACAAACAAACTTTTTGCCTATCCCAATAGTATTACAGAACCTATGACTCATTACCCTCATAACTATGTTTTATTGAAAAAATTAAATGTGATAGCAAGCTTTAATGCCAAGATCTCATCTTTCTCTGTGACAACTTCAGCAGGTATGAGGCCTCTGTGAACTCTAAGCCCCTGCTGGTAAGATTTAGACAGGCATGGAAAGAGGTGAGGAGTTCAGAGTGAAGAGTGTGATAAAGCAGCAGTGAGATGTGAGAAGAGGAAGATGAAAGGAGGTGAGAAACTGTGGGAAGACAAGGAATGGAAGTGGCAGCTGGAGTAGAGCAGCAGTTTCTGTTCCCTTTTCCTTAGGCCTTCCATCTGACTGTTGTGGAATGCTGCAGTGGAGCTTGGGAGGGGAAGACAGAGGGAGAGGAGACACACAAAGCTGAGCATTTCCCTTCCTTTATCTACCTTCTACCCTGCTATCTGTCTTCCTCCAGCTGGTGCCAGCACTGCAAACCCTACAGCTAAATAGCACTGTTTGATGAAGGTGGAGGCTGGTGAAAGAGAACAACCCTGTAAGGTCTGCAGTATTGAGAACGACAGTTCCTAAACAGAGAGTGAAGGACAAGGGAATGGTCATTACAAGATCCAACATGGTGCTCAGCAGTGTGTAAAGCTAATGGCTGAGATCATCTGTACCAGTCTTTAGCCATCTGATTGATGATACTTCAATACCTCTATTAAAACTTGTGAGAATATCTTAGTCATTTTCCCCCTACTCTTTCTTTCTTTCTATATACTACTTAAGCTAAGCTAAGCTAAGTCACTTCAGTCGTGTCCGACTGTGCGACCCCATAGATGGCAGCCCACCAGGCTGCCCTGTCCCTGGGATTCTCCAGGCAAGAACACTGGAGTGGGCTGCCATTTCCTTCTCCAATATACTACTTAAGATGTGGTTTATTGGGCTTTCTAATTTTATTCCTAATATCTGGTAACATTCTTTTATCCTCTTATACTACTACATTTGATTGATTTTTCTGCAAAAAGATAGGACATTGAAAGATGAACTCCCCAGGTTGGTAGGTGCCCAATATGCTACTGGAGATTAGTGCTAGTGCTAAGTCACTTCAAACCCGTGTCTCTTTTGTCTCCTGCGTTCGCAGGCAGGTTCTTTATCACTAGCACCACGTGGGAAACCCCTTGGGGGCTTGGTAAAGCATCTGCCTGCAATGCAGGACACCCAGGTTCAATCCCTGGTTTGGGAAGATCCCCTGGAGAAGGAAATGGCAACCAACTTCAGTACTCTTGCCTGAAAAACTCCACTGACTGAGGAGCCTGGCAGACTATAGTCCATGGGGTGGCAAACAGTTGAACATGACTGAACGACTTTACTGGAGATTAGTGGAGAAATAACTCCAGAAAGACTGAAGAGATGGAGCCAAAGCAAAAACAACAACCAGCTGTGGATGTGACTGGTGGTGGAAGCAAGGTCTGATGTTGTAAAGAGAAATACTGCATAGGAACCTGGAATGTTAGTTCCATGAATCAAGGTTAATTGGAAGTGGTCAAACAGGAGATGGCAAGAGTGAACATCGACATTTTAGGAATCAGCAAACTAAAATGGACTGGAATGGGTGAATTTAACTCAGATGACCATTGTATCTACCATTGTGGGCAAGAATCGCTTCAAAGAAATGGAGCAGCCATCATAGTAAACAAGAGTCTGGACTGCAGTACTTGGATGCCATCTCAAAAACGACAGAATGATCTCTATTCATTTCCAAAGCAAACCATTCAATGTCACAGTAATCCAAGTCTATGCCCCAAGCAGTAATGCTAAAGAAGCTGAACGGTTCTATGAAGACCTGCAAGACCTTCTAGAGCCAACACCCGAAAAAGATGTCCTTTTCATTTTATAAGGGACTGGAATGCAAACGTAGTAAGCCAAGAAAACATCTGGAGTAATAGGCAAATTTGGCCTTGGAGTACAGAATGAAGCAGGGCAAAGTTGATAAGAGTTTTGCCAAGAGAACACACTGGTCATAGCAAACACCCTCTTCCAACAACACAAGTGAAGACTCTATACATGGAAATCACCAGATGGTCAATACTGAAATCAGACTGATTATATTCTTTGCAGTCAAATGTGGAGAAGGTCTGCAGTCAGCAAAAACAAAACTGGGAGCTGACTGTGGCTCAGATCATGAACTCCTTATTGCCAAATTCAGACTTAAACTGAAGAAAGTAGGGGAAACCACTAGACCATTCAGGTATGACCTAAATCAGATCCCTTATGATTATACAGTGGAAGTGAGAAACAGATTAAAGGGACTAGATCTGATAGAGTGCCTGATGAACTATGGACAGAGGTTTGTGACACTGTACAGGAGACAGCAATTAAGACCATCCCCAATGGGACTTCCCTGGTCCAGTGGTTAAGAATCTACCTTACAGTGCAGGGGATGTGGGTTCGATCCCTGGACAGGG
This sequence comes from Redunca redunca, assembly GCA_006410935.1. NCBI lineage: Eukaryota > Metazoa > Chordata > Mammalia > Artiodactyla > Bovidae > Redunca > Redunca redunca. The sequence goes on from SJYQ01004090.1 coordinate 223,379, forward strand.
AACCAACATCCCGCATGCCACCGGGCAGCTAAGCCTGCACACTGCAGCGAAGACCTCATGTTCCACAACTAAGACACAGCCAAGTCAATTAATAAACATTAGAAAAATTTAAAAAAAAAAAAAAGACCATCCCCAAGAAAAAGAAATGCAAAAAAGGTAAAATGGTTGTCTGAGGAGGCCTTACAAATAGCTGTGAAAAGAAGAGAAGTGAAAAGCAAAGGAGAAAAGGAAAGATATAAGCATCTGAATGCACAGTTCCAAAGAATAGCAAGAAGAGATAAGAAAGCCTTCCTCAGTGATCAGTGCAAAGAAATAGAGGAAAACAATAGAACGGAAAAGACTAGAGATCTCTTCAAGAAGATATCAAGGGAGCATTTCATGCAAAGACGGCCACAATAAAGGACAGAAATGGTATGGACCTAACAGAAGCAGAAGATATTAAAAAGAGGTGGCAAGAATACACAGAAGAACTATACAAAAAAAGAGCTTCACGACCCAGATAATCACGATGGTGTGATCACTCACCTAGAGCCAGACATCCTGGAATGTGAAGTCAAGTGGGTCTTAGGAAGTATCGTTACGAACAAAGCTAGTGGAGGTGATGGAATTCCACTGAGCTATTTCAAATCCTAAAAGATGATGCTGTGAAAGTGCTGCACTTGATATACTAGCAAATTTGGAAAACTCAGCAGTGGCCACAGAAATGGAAAAGGTCAGTTTTCATTCCAATTCCAAAGAAAGGCAATGCCTGCTCAAACTACGGCACAACTGCACTCATCTCACATGCTAGCAAAGTATTGGTCAAAATTCTCCAAGCCAGGCTTCAGCAATACTTCAGTGAACTGTGAACTTCCAGATGTTCAAGCTGGTTTTAGAAAGGGCAGAGGAACCGGAGATCAAATTGCCAGTATCCGCTGGATCATGGAAAGAGCAAGAGAGTTCCAGAAAAACATCTATTTCTGCTCTATTGACTATGCCAAAGCCTTTGACTGTGTGGATCACAAGAAACTGGAAAATTCTGAAAGAGATGGGAATACCATATCACCTGACCTGCCTCTTGAGAAATCTGTATGCAGGTCAGGAAGTAACAGTTAGAACTGGACATGGAACAACAGACTGGTTCCAAATAGGAAAAGGAGTACGTCAAGGCTATATATTGTCACCCTGCTTACTTAACTTCTATGCAGAGTACATCATGAGAAACGCTGGGCTGGATCAAACACAAGCTGGAATCAAGATTGCCGGGAGGAATATCAATAACCTCAGATATGCAGATGACACCACCCTTATGGCAGAAAGCAAAGAAGAACTAAAAGCCTCTTGATGAAAGTGAAAGAGGAGGGTCAAAAATTGGCTTAAAGATCAACATTCAGAAAACAAAGATCATAGCATCTGGTCCCATCACTTCATGGCAAATAGATGGGGAAACAGTGGCAGACTTTATTTTGCGGGGCTTCAAAATCACTGCAGATGGTGACTGAAGCCATGAAATTAAAAGACACTTACTTCTTGGAAGTTATGACCAACTTAGACAGCACATTAAAAAGCAGAGACATTATTTTGCCAACAAAGGTCCTTCTAGTCAAGGCTATGGTTTTTCCAGTAGTCATGTATAGATGTGAGAGTTGGACTATAAGGAGAGCTGAGTGCAGAAGAATTGATGCTTTTGAACTGTGGTGTTGGAGAAGACTCTTGAGAATCCCTTGGACAGCAGGGAGATCCAACAAGTCCATCCTAAAGGAAATCAGTCCTCAATATTCATTGGAGAGACTGATGTTGAAACTGAAACTCCAGTACTTTGGCCACCTGATGTGAAGAACTGACTCATTTGAAAAGACCCTGATGCTGGGAAAGATTGAAGGCAGGAGAAGGGGACGATAGAGGATGAGGTGGTCGGATGGCATCACCAACTCAATGGATGTGAGTCTGAGTAAACTCCAGGAGTTGGTGATAGACAAGGAGGCCTGGCGTGCTGCAGTCCATGGAGTTGCAAAGAGTCGGACACAACTGAGTGACTCAACAGAACTGAACTTGACAAATGAATAGTAACTATGAAACTCTCTATGTTGGCAAAATGAAAACTACATTTAGCAGCATATTCTTAAAGTACACAAACAACACACAAATTCCAAAAATAAGAAATAATGCAGCCCCCACATTACCACTTATATTTATTTCCTATTCATAAACTATCTCTCGTAAAGTATAAAAATAAAAATATGAATGATACTTACCCCACCAGGCCAATATCAGCTATAAGTTTTAGATCAAGGTGAATTATTCGCTTCTGGCCTTTCAATGGTAAGAAATTTGTAAGTAATTTACCACCAAGACCTCCTTCAGCTACCAAAATTCTGTCTTTCTCTTTATTGAGTTCTCCTTAAAAAGAGAGATGAATATATTTAACGCAAAGGTTAATAAATGTAGCTAATCACTAATGGCACTCTTCTTTCAGAAACACAAGCCAGGAAAGTCTAATTTACAAATCTAAAGCACTTAATAACAGAATCAAGTTTCTATTAAAAGTCTGACCCTGGAAAAACACCGTTGCTAGTGGATGGAAAAAAGCTAGTTATTTTTTCCAAAACCAACTAAATATTCTTGTCTTTAAAATAATTTTAAATCTAGTGGCTAATTCTGAACAACTTTTATATAATGATTGTAAAAGCTGTTTTACAAACTAGCAACTAAAATACTTAACGTTTTAGAAAAAAAAATCCTGAAACTTGAGAGATGCTATTCCTTACAGCTCTCAATTCTTGAAAATGTGCACATTTCTCACAATTTTATGGGTTTCCCAGGTGGTGCAATGATAAAGGAGCAGCTTGCCAGTGCAGGAGATGTAAGAGACTTGGGTTAGATCCCTGGGTGGGGAAGATCCCCTGGAGAACGAAATGGCAACCCACTCCAGTATTTTGCCTGGGAAATTCCATGGACAGAGGAGCCTGGCAGGCTACAGTCTATGGGGTTGCAAAGAGCTGGACACAACTAAGCAGAGCACAGCATCATCATCCACAATATAAGAAGCTATACTACACTTACCTATAATTTTACCATTTTCATCAGTTACTGAAACACCCACAGGTACAGGAATTTCACAGTCTTTTCCTTTGGAGCCTTTCAGTGCACTAACTCTACAAAAAAATAAAGTTAAATTAACATAAAGAAAACCTGCCAGATAAATGGTTCATGCTTCAAGCAAATTTCAGTTCATTTCAGACAAAGAAGATTAGCAACCAGTTCTTCTAATGCAGATGTTAAGTGGTCAAATAAAGAAGAAAAAATAAAATACTTATTTGCATTTTAGGCTGTTATATCTCAATGAAAATATTAAGTGATGATTTAAGTTACCAAAAGTGAAAGTGAAGTTGCTCAGTCGTGTCTGACTCTTTGCGACCCCATGGACAGTAGCCTACCAAGCTCCTCAGTCCATGAGATTTTCCAGGCAAGGATACTGGAGTGGGCTGCCATTTCCTTTTCCAGGGGATTTTCCCAGCCTAGGGATCGAACCCAGGTCTCCTGCATTGCAGACAGATGCTTTAACTGTCTGAGCCACTAAGTTACCAAGCTAAGTACCAAAAGTCATTTTAATTGATAATAAACTAAAATATTGTATATTTGCAAGAAAGAGATCATTGCAACAACACAAATAAACATGAGAAATCCATTGAATAACAAGGTATTTTTTTTAAAATCCCCTCAAATGAGAGTACATTAATTGCAGGAGGCTCATATGGCTATTCTTAAACTGCTCAAGAGAGGATAAAGTGGTACAAACTTCTAACTAGTAATTCCACTTCTAGGAATTTATCCAAAAAAAAAGTAAGTGAACAACCATGTAAACTATTATATGCACAAAGACATGTATTGCATTGTGATAGTAACAGTACAAAAAAAAATCAATAATTAAATAGGTGAATGACAAAGTAATTTATGTTATTTCCAATACTATCGGACTATTTAGGCATTCTTAACAATTTTCTGGGATGGGAAAAAAGTTAAAAGAGAAGGTTATTAAATTTTGTCCTGTTTTTATATCCCCAAATATTATATACAGAGTTAATTATATTTGCATAAAGACACAGAAAAGTCTTAGAAAAGTCATGAAAAGATTGATAATGGTTATTTCTGGTTAGAATTATAAGTACCTGACCTTTTAAAAAATCTATTTATTCCTAATTTCCCTGATTAGATCCGAACTGCCATACCCATATTCATGTGCAGACTCTCAATCATAACACTTGTCACAGTGATAATTTTCTATTGTTCATTTATTTGATAAATGTTGGCTCTCATACTAGACTACTGTTAGGTTCTAAGGCAGCAGGGAACACAACAGTTTAGATAATCATTTTATCCTAGACATCTAGTATAGTTACTGACACAAAGCAGATACTCAAGTAACATTAGCTGATTGAACTGGATTGACAAAAATGAATGAATTTGAAATATATTAAAGAAAGATTTAAATAGAACATCTCTCTTACTGGGATTATGCTGTGATTTTTCAATGTAAAGACAAGACTCACCTTTCATTCTTATTTGTTACTGCTAGTGAATATTCTATTAAGATACTTTATTAAAAACATTTGCCACTTAAATTTCAAAATAATTTTGTAAACAGCTTTTTAACTAACTGAAATGGTATTTGATCATTTTCATAGTTAAGCAAGCATAAACCAATTTACTGAGATTAGATTTCATGATGAACAAAAGCAGTCTTTCAGTAGACATTATTAGATATCTGCAATTAAAATCTTACTCAGTTACCAACATTTTGGAAGTGGTGCTTGAACCAAAACTTGGAAGGGGAAGATTTCTGCCAGATAATCAAGGCAGGAAAGTGAAAGAAAAAAATACACACACACAATTAGAAGGGAACTAGGTATTTGGTGAAATAAGTTATTTTGAGCATAAGCATAGTAGAAGTAGGGTGGAAGACACTGTAGGCCAGATCACAAAGAGCCTGATATGCTATGTTAAAAAGTTTGAATAGTATCTTAGAGCGATGGGGGACACTGAAGGATTTTAAATAGGCGAGTCACATTAATAAATTTGATGCTATAGAAAAAGCACTGGAGAGATAATTGGATAAAAAGTGGATTGGAGGTGGTGACTGAGACTGAAGACAGGAGACAATCTGGAGAATATCACAGGATTTTAGAAATGATAAAGCTCTGAATCCTTCTAGCCTCATCTTCCACTACGTTCCGTGTTTTCTGCATACCAGCCACACTGGCCTTTTTTTAGTGTCTTTTTTTGGTATTTGTCTTGTCTCTAGGTTTTTCACGTTGTGCATGTTGTTAGCTTTCGTGTAATGCTTCTTCCTTCCCTTCACCCAGTTGGCTCTTATTAATCTTTTAGATTTAAGCCTTTACATTCTAAAAATTGCAACACACAAGCACAGTAACTGTCCTTTTAAAATCTTTCTTAATATTTAATGTTATACACCATCTTTAGCTCACCACTGATCGAAACAGAGTAAGTTTGGAATTATAGCAACCTTACTTTTCAAAAGAAATTATAAAATGATGAAAATTTTTACTTTAGGATGTAAACTGCAGGTTATTTCCCACCTGTAACATCAAAATAGCAAAACAACACTCTGATCTTTAAACTGATTATTAAATTCTAATATAGGGACCTCAAAATTTGCCCTATAAAGACTATTTATAGAATAAAAATGCTCAAAAGAAATTTAAGGGGTTTCTCCAAGGATTTCTTTACAAGTAGAGGACTGCTGGATATTTGTGGCAGGAGTATTTGCTGTTGTGGTTGCGGCGGGAAGGTCCTCACTCTGTGTCGCAGGCTGTTTAGACTGTGTATCGGCTCTTATCCTTTGCTTACACCCATCCCCCAAGCAAGTGCCACATTCCATCGTCTACAATTGTGACAAATAAATGTACCCAAACAGGGGCTTCCCTGGTAAAGAACCTGCCTGCCAATGCAGGAGACATGGGTCCGGCCCTTGGTCCAGGAAGATTCCCCATGCCACAGAGCAGCTGAGCCCAGGCTCCACAACTACCTAACCTGTGCTCTAGAGCCTGGGAACCACAACTACCAAGTCCACGTGTTCCAGAGCCCGTGCTCTGCAACAAGGCAAGCAACTGCAATGAGAAGCCCGTGCACCTCAACTAGACAGTAGCCCCCACTCACCGCAACTAGAGAAAAGCCCAAGCAGCAACCAAGGCCCAGCATAGCCACAAATAAATAAATAAAATTATTTAAAAATATATATATACATATACCCATCACTTGCTTGGGAAGGGAAAACAAAAAAGGAACAGAAAGCCTAAGCGTTGTACAAACACTTTCTAAAGAATAACAACAGAATTATTCAGGCCTGAGGAAAAATGCATAGTCTGCATTTTGATGGAAGGTTTAAGAATTTTTTCCTTCATTTTCTTTACAATGAAAGAAAAAATCCTCATATTTTTAAGGCCAACATAATATGTCCCACAGAAAATAACAGACAATAACAGAAAACATTCAATAGCAGCAAACAGTCTCTAAATCTTAAGCACTGCAGTCGGGTGGAGTAGCCAGTTAACATTCTAGAGAGTTTACTAAAAAGATTTTCAAAGATAATCTCAGAAGAAAACAGTGGAGATTCAGATCATTTTCTGTTTCTATAACGGAAGCGTGAAAGAATATAAACGTTGGAAGAAAAGGACAAAAGTTTAAAAATTTCAGAACCACCTTAATACTTATCTTTTATCTTAACTGGGCTTCCCTGGTGGCTTAGAAGGTAAAGCGTCTGTCTGCAATGCAGGAGACCTGGGTTCGATTCCTGGGTCAGGAAGATCCCCTGGAGAACGAAATGGCAACCCACCCCAGTATCCTTGCCTGGAAAATCCCATGGATGGAGAAGCTTGGTAGGCTACAGTCCATGGGGTTGCAGAGTCGGACACAACTGAAGATGTCTAGTTTATCTTAACTAGAGACAAAAATTGTAGATTTTTGCTCAGTTACAAATTCAGGCTATTATTTACCTCAAATTCCAAATAAATCTTTATCTTTTAACTTTTTCTTCTGGGAGGAATTAATTTCATAAAATCAAAGTCATTCAGTAAATACTTACCGACTGTTTGCTCCTTCTCCAGCCACAAAACGTTTCTGAGGATATTTATCCTTAAGTTGTTTTAAAGTCATTTTGTTATGGGCTACAACCCAGACGTCACCACCTTTTCCACCTTCTCCACCTAAACGAGGGTAGCCCATTCCACCACTTCCTCCCTTAGTGAAGAGTCTCAGGTTATCAATGAAGTTTCCATACTAATAAAGAAAGAGAAAAGAAGAACATTTGTATACTAAACTCTTGAGAGTCTCTCAGACTGCAAGGAGACCGAACCAGTCCATCCTAAAGGAAATCAGTCCTGAATATTCATTGGAAGGACTGATGCTGAAGCTCCAACACTCTGGCCATCTAATGTGAAGAACTGACTCATCTGAAAAGACCCTTATGCTGAGAAAGACTGAAGGCAGGAGAAGGGGACGACAGAGTATGAGATGGTTGGATGGCATCATCAACTCGATAGACACGAGTCTGAGTAAATTCCAGGAGTTGATGATGGACAGTGAGGCCTGGCGTGCTGCAGTCCACAGGGTCGCAATGGGTTGGATGTGACTGAACTGATACCATAAGTGCTTACCAATTTTGAACTCCTTTCTAGTTCTTTGATGCCACTAAAACTCCTAAAAATATAAAAGGTTTTTCTGAATGCCACATTTACTGTTTTTGCTTAGTCTACCTCCTGTCTGATCTCACTTTTCCATATTAACTGTATGTTTTTCATTATCAATTGTTGTCCTTCCTAACCTGAAGGTCTGACATTGGCCCACTTTTCAATACCTTCTCCCCTGTACTTTCTCAGTAACTATCACCCAGGTGAGATATTCTTTATTCCAATGACTTGAACATCTCCACCAGATGTAAGCTTAATAGTCTAAAGCAACTGAAACAACATCTGTATCTTATACTTGAAATCCCTCAAATATATATCTTAGGTATTGAAAGGATAACAGTCACCTTTCATGTGATTGAAAATCAAACTTTTCCCTAGGTAAATTCTGTTCCTCCAATGTTTTCTCAAATAATGAAGCTAAAGCTTCTCTACTCATTGAGGCCACATATGGGAATCTTTACACCTGTCTCCCTGAAGCTCTACTATTTTTCCTTTATGGCACAACTACATGCTCTAGTATCTTGACCATTAACATTAGCTCCTAACTGGTCTTTCAGCATCTAGTCATTCCTTCCTCAACACATATTCTGTCTCACTGCCGGAGCTACTTTTCTGAAAATTGATCTGATCTCTAAACATATTTCTCCCTTACTCAAAAATCATTCATGGTTTTCTGTTTACAAAATGAAGTCTAAAGTTCTCCGTGCTACAGTCAAAGCTCTTAACCTACCCTTCCAGTTTCATTTCCATTCACTCAACCGCTCCTATAGCCTCCTCTTTATACTACACAATGTACTGTCACTTCTCCATGACATTCTGCTCATGCTATTTCATCTATTTACAATGTCATTTTTTCTTTTCTATCATAAACCCATCCAAATGTCCTATTTTCTGATGTATTTCTTAATTTCTCAACTTAATATTTACCACTGGCTTAGCTGGGCACTCAGTAATTTTAATTATATATCTATTACTATATACATACATATATATATATATACACACATTGTGCAGTCATACAGCCCACCAGGTTCCTCTCTCCATGGGATTCACCAGGCAAGAATACTGGAGTAGGTTGCCATTAGGCCTCTAGAAATCCTCCACTGCATCTAGGGTTTATTCCTGTTTCCCTCACTAAATCAAGAACTTCCTACTGGTCAGATCCTGTGTCTTAGCCACTTGGACTATCAAAATTCCTTACAGAGTAATTTCTTAAATTTATAATCTTCCCATCTTTTAGTCATTTAGTATATAGTTTTAAGTATCAAAAACATCTGGGGACTTTTTTCAAAAATACATACACTTCACTGACCATTCTGATATACTTTGGAGAAGGGGATGAGACTAGGGTAAACCAGCACATTTATCAAAAGCTCCTTTGGTGATACTGGTAAATCTGTCTAGACTTGAGATTGCAGTGAAAGTTACACAGCAAAGTTTCAAAGAGCAGGTTTTCATTTGAGTATGGAAATACAGTCATGAAACAGTATAGTAAGGGTGGAAGGAATATATAAAAACAACTTAAGAGCGAGCCAGAACATTTTTCTCTGAGAGCTTAAGAACTTACTCTTTGGTTCAGTAGGACTAGATCAGAAATGCATCTCAGGTAAGTGAAGAGGTAGATTTCCCTTGCAAAACATGGACTGGCAGTGACTGCTATGGCAGTAGTTACACAAGTAACCTTTAATAATATAACCAGCAAAAAACGTAGTCGTCCTTTTTTTTTTTTTGCTTAAGGATTAGTTACCTTAAATGCCCAATTACTATGCTTCACAAATCTCCTTCTGACCACTTATTTTCTGGAAAATAGGTGAATAAAGTAAAACTTCACTAACCACGCCTTTCCTCCGACAAAAATAAAACTCTTGTTTTTAAAGTTCCTTACAATATGTGACATTTTTTACTGCTCTAGATTTATCAAAGATTTAGAACCCAAACTTAAAAGGAATATCCCAATCTCGTCCTTAGTAATAATGATCAAATTATGATGCCAGTAGGTTTCAAAAAACATTGCTAGTAAGGATCTTATAGTGGTTTTTAAATCTGAAAGCAACTGCGAATTGTTTACAAAAACGATTCTAAATCCCACACTGCACAAAACTCTTAGTTACCTATTTTCGTTTACCGATAAAAATCGTCTTTAGAAAGTTATTAATAACAATGCATTAAAAGAAAAAATATGTAAAAACAAATTATGGATATTACTACTTATAAGAAGGAAAATACGTATTTGAGTCAAAAGTCAAACCTACACTCCACCTATACCATATCGCGTGCCTAAACGGCAAGCAAGTATCCCAGCCCTCCATCTCACGTGCACACTATCCCCTGAAAAATCTCAAACCCTGTTCCAAACAACCTTCCTAACAAAGATCGGTTATCACACCTTTCTTATTACAGGCCAAGCCCGAGTTCTCCAGAGACGAAAAGGACTAAGAAAAAAAGCAGGAAAGAGGCCCCCAGGAAGAAATACGTGGGGAAGGAGGAAAGCGAAAAGCCTGCACCCTCAGGTGCGGTTAGAGGCGCCTGGCCTCGCACATCAGGCTGAGGGTACTAATCACGGACCTTTCTGAACAACACGCAACTGCAGCGCACCATGCCGGCGAAGGGCGAGTATTCCCTCCCGCGGAAGCTGTACTCACAGAAGTATACGGCGCTGCCTTTTTACGTCACCGCCGACCTCCGCAGCTATTTTGTGTTCGCACGCTTTCCTCCCGCCCCCTCGTGCCTGACAGCCATTCATACCGTAATGCGCGCGCGCGGGCGCGTTCGGAAACATGCGCATGCGCAATGCAGTGCCCCGTCCCCACCTCTTACCCCGTGCAGAGGTGGAAGGTGGCGCTTGGCGGTAGGCTGAGTAAAACGCTGAGGAAAGGTCGAGAGGCAGTGTGACAGGGAACAGTCGGGTGCGAAGTGGTTGTCTCAGGAATATTTTGAGTAGGATGGCACTAGAACCTGGGCTGCCTTGGAGGAGTTCTTATGCTTTGGAAACCGCAGATTACCTCAGTCTCTTCACTCTTGGCGAAGCAGAGTGAGGGGAAAAAGAACTCCCACGGACGGTAAAAACTGACGCGTGAAAAACTCAGAAACTCAACTGGGGAAAAAAAAAAACAACACGTTAATTCACTGACCAGCTGAGTAATGTCTAGCAAAAGCTTCCAGGAGCTGTTTTACAATTTGGGACCCGACGGTCAGGATCTGAGTTCTATAACAATTTCATTGCGTTCTGTGGGGAAGGAATCTTGCAACTGTTAGTAGCTTCTAGGTGTGTTCTGTGCTTCAGTCTTGTCAGACTCTTTTCGACCCCATGGACTGTAGCCCGCCTGGCTCCTCTGTCCATGGAATTCTCAAGGCAAGAATACTAGAGTGGGTTGCCATTTCCTCCTCCAAGCTTCCAGGGGTCCAGTAGATATTATGGGTCATTATCCAACTCGTCTGAAGCGCGCCTCAGGCAGGGCAGGACCCACATAGCGGCGGGGTCGCAGTCCGCCCAGCCACCCCCTCTTCTGCCCTCACGCGGAGAACTGACGTACACAGTCCTGCTGGGCGGCTCTGGATTATTCTCCCATCCTTATCATCTTTCTGAATTTAAAACAATCCTCCCATTTCTACCCCTAACTTATGACACGATGTAGAAACTATCCCTCTCTGTGTTGACTCTTTTCCTACTACTGAACCGCTCTCTACGCCCCCATCAATAAAACTATAATTGTCATTTAATTAATCAGGATATTAGGCTGAGAATTCCCTGGTCCACTGGTGAGGAACGGCACGCTTTGACTACAGAAGACCCAGGTTCAGTCCCAGTAGGGGGAAATAAGATCCCACAAACCCAGCAGTACGGCCAAAAAATAAAGGAAACTAGGTTGTTACTACTTGGATGATTAATCTTAATAACGTTTGTGTCCTTTTCGAGTATTATCCTTACTAGGTCTTATAATGTCAGAATTATGTTGAGCCCAATCTGTTTATTTTCGAAGGTTTATTTCCAAGTGAACACAAGCCCAAATTGTTTTCTTTGTCATAACAGTTACATGGGAACATGATAACAGCAAATAAAAATAAATGAGAAATTGATATAAAAACATCTGGAAATACTGGGGAACATTAGGTACTATAATCAAACGAGAAAACAATATTTTTCTTGAACAAAACACCACCAGAGCCTGAAATACTTATTACAGCTCTGGTTACTAGATAGTGGAAGAAACATGAAATGTAAATTGCTCCCTTGAAATGTGCTGCTGAAATGAACCCAGGGTGTTATCCAGACCTGATGCAGAAGTCATTGCTAGCTGAAAGTATTCTCACTTCTGCCATTGAGTGGATAGAATGCCTTCCCCATGGTTGCTCAGGAGATTAAAAGCTTCAGTTCAGTTACTCAGTTGTGTCCGACTCTTTGCAACTCCATGGGCTGTAGCACACCAGGCTTCCCTCTCTTATCACCAACTCCCAGAGCCCACTCAAACTTGTGTCCATTGGATCGGTGATGCCATTCAACCATCTCATCCTCTGTCATCCTCTTCCCTTCAAGCAGCATCAGGGTCTTTTCCAATGAGTCAGTTCTTCCCATCAGATGGCCAAAGTATTGGAGTTTCAGCTTTCACCATCAGTCCTTTCAATGAGTGTTCAGGACTGATTCCTTTAAATTTGACTGCTAGAGAATTTTGTGTAATAAGCGTGGTCTTCTCAAATGACCAATTGGCATAAGGTACAATTTGACTTTTTAAAAATGTTATAAACTAGACTTCTAATAAGTTAATAAGTGTTTTGTTTTAGAATAACTTAAATTTACAAGAAAGTTACAAAGATAGCCCAAAGAGTTCCTGTATACTGTTTACTCAGCTTGAGTTAGAGTTAACATCTTGTATAACCATTTGTCAAAACTAGGAAACTAATTTTCAGTTCAGTTCAGTTCAGTTGCTCAGTTGTGTCTGACTCTTTGTGACCCCATGAACTGCAGCATGCCAGGCCTACCTGTCTGTCACCAACTCCCAGAGTTCACTCAGACTTGTGTCCATCAAGTCGATGATGCCCCAGCCATCTCATCTTCTGTCCTCCCCTTCTCCTCCTGCCCCCAATCCCTCCCAGCATCAGAGTCTTTTCCAATCAGTCAACTCTTCGCATCAGGTGGCCAAAGTATTGGAGTTTCAGCTTTAGCATCATTCCTTCCAAAGAAATCCCAGGACTGACCTCCTTTAGGATGGACTGGTTGGATCTCCTTGCAGTCCAAGGGACTCTCGAGAGTCTTCTCCAACACCACAGTTAAAAGCATCAATTCTTCAGCGCTCAGCTTTCTTCACAGCCCAACTGTCACATCCATACATGACTACTGGGAAAACCATAGCCTTGACTAGACGGACCTTTGTTGGCAAAGTAATGTCTCTGCTTTTTAATATGCTATCTAGGTTGGTCATAACTTTCCTTCCAAGGAGTAAGCGTCTTTTAATTTCATGGCTGCAATCACCATCTGCAGTGATTTTGGAGCCCCCCAAAATAAAGTCTGACACTGTTTCCACTGTCTCCCCATCTATTTCCCATGAAGTGATGGGGCCAGATGCCATGATCTTAGTTTTCTCAGTGTTGAACTTTAAGCCAAGTTTTTCATTCTCCTCTTTCACTTTCATTAAGAGGTTTTTAAATTTTGGTACCATACTATTATAGTATTACCAAACTATACACTTTATTTGATACCACTAGCCTTTCATTGATAACCTTTTTCTGTTCCAGGATCCAATCCTGAACACCACGTTGTATTTTGTAAACACTTAAGTGGCACTGGTGGTAAAGAATCCTCCTGCCAATCCAGGAGACACAAGATACAGCTTTGATCCCTGGAAATGGCAGTCTACGCCAGTATTTTTGCCTGGGAAATCCCATAGACAGAGGAGTCTGGCAGGCTACAGTCCATGAGATTGAAAAGAGTCAGGCACGACTGAGCACACATGCAAGTGTGGTGTATTACTTTAAGCATAAAGTGAGCAAATATAATCAAGCAGTCTAGTATTTTATAATGCTATTTTATAATCTTTGTCACTTCTCTCTGTTAATATAGTCACTCAAGAGGTAATTTACCCCAGCATTTTCTGTGATATTAACTTTCAGATACTTTCATCTATACTTTTTGGTATGAATAGTATAGGTTAGCAAGATGTAATGATTAAGTTGGGTTTGTTGCTGTTGTTATTCAGTCACTACGTCATGTCAGCCTCTTTGCGACCCCATGGACTGCAGCACACCAGTCTTCCCTGTCCTTCACTATCTCCCAGAGTGTGCTCAAAATCATGCCCATTGAGACAGTGATACTATCGAACCATCTCATCCTCTGTTGTCCCCTTCTTTTACTTTCAATCTTTCTCAGCATCAGGGTCTTGTCCAGTGAGTCAGCTCTTTGTAGCAGGTGGCCAAAGCTGTATTGGCGCTTTAGCTTCAGCTTCAGCATCAGTTCTTCCAATGACTATTCAGGGTCGATTTCCTTTAGGATTGACTGATTTGATCTCTTCAGTGTGCAAGGGACTCTCAAGAGTCTTCTTCAGCACCATAATTCAAAAGCATCAATTCTTCAGCACTCAGCCTTCTTTCTTTATGGTCCAACTCTCACAACCATACATGACTATTAGAAAAACCATAGCTTTGACTATACAGACCTTTGTTGGCAAAGTGATGTCTTTGCTTTTTATGCTGTCTAGGTTTGTCATAACTTTCCTTCCAAGGGGCAATCTTCTTCTAATTTCATGGCTGCAGTCACTGTCTTCAGTTTTTTGGACCCCAAGAAAGTAAAATCTGACACTGCTTCTACTTTTTCCCCTTCTGTTTGCCATGAAATGATGAGACTGGATGCCATTATCTTGATTTTTTGAACGTTGAGTTTTAAGCCAGATTTTCCACTTTCCTCTTTCACCCTCATCAAAAGGCTGTTTAGTTCTTCATTTTCTGCCATTACAGTGGTATCATCTGCATATCTGATGTTGTTGATATTTCTTTTGGCAATCTTAATACCAGTTTGGGATTCATGGATGGGATTCATCCATAGCATTTTGCATGACGTACTCTGCATAGAGGTTAAATAAACAGGGTGACAATATACAGCCCTGTGGTACTCCTTTCCCAATTTTTCTTTTTCCAATTTTGAGTCAGTCAGTTGTCCCATGTAACGTTCTGTTCCTTCTTAACCTGTATACAGGTTTCTCAGGATATAGGAGACAGGTAAGGTGGTCTGGTATTCCTGTCTCTAGAAGAATTTTCCACAGTTTGTTTTCAGCCACACATCAAAGGCTTTTGCCTTATTAACAAAATGCTTCTTCTCCACAGTTCCTCTTCCAGAGCCACTACAAGGACAAAATGTTGAAATAATTGCTTGTTTTTAGTTCTTAACCCCCATTTCCTGCATTCCTCGACTTCCTTTCTTTTAATCACCTCTTCTTACTACAGGTACTAAGAACCCTTCTGCTTTCCTATCACAGAACGTATCAAAACTGGACCTCAGGCATGGCTTTGATGCCTGCATTTTACAAGCTGATGTGATTTTTAAGTCAGTGTATTGTTCTCAGGGCATTTACTTTTAGTTTTTATTTCTAATTGTGAAATGAACAAAAAGCCTTAGCTTCTAAAAAATTTCAAACTTTAGTGTGAGAGACCCTTCCATGGGAGATATATGTGAAAGCAGTGGAAGCTTCTTGGTATTTTTTGTATAAGAGAAGGTAGCAGCTAACATTGTTTCTATAGGATTCAGTCTAACCTTAATTATTTTCTTGATTCTATAATTCAAGTTAGCATGTTTCACGAGCTTTCATACCCAAAGAAAATAATATAACATGAAGGTCTTGTTCACTGTAGTCCTTTATCTGTATGATCGCCAGAGAAGTTTTTTTTTCCTCTTAAACATACAGATTTGATCATATCACTGAATTAAAGATCCCCTCATGAGCTCAGCATAACTGTTGTGTGCATGTTTCAGATGGGAACATTTATAAAATTTCTTTCTTGGTCATTCCATCTCTATATCTTATTGACACTTTGATCTTGAAAAGACTTTTTTAATGGGAATATGTTGCCATCTCCAACTATGTAGCTACCTACATGTAGTAGATACAACATCTATAGCATCACTTGTAGATACTACAACTACAGCATCAGTCCTTCCAATGAATATTCAGGACTGATTTCCTTTAGGATGGCCTGGTTTGATCTCCTGGAAGTCCAAGGGACTCTCAAGAGTCTTCTCCAACACCACAGTTCAAAAGCATCAATTCTTCGGTGTTCAGCTTTCTTTATGGTCCAACTCTCACATCCATACATGACAACTGGAAAGACTATAGCTTTGACTGTACGTACCTTTGTCAGCAAAGTGATGTCTCTGCTTTTTAATACGCTGTCTAGGTTTGTCATAGCTTTTCTTCCAAGGAGCAAGCGTCTTTTAATTTCATATAACAATTTTTAATTACATATAACAATTTAATTTCACATAGTAATTTTTAATTACATATAACAATTACCAAGTTCCTAATTTGTTCCATGTGCTCAGCTATGTGCTACACCATTGCCATGGTTACTGGAATAACTAAGCAAGAATAATTAAGCATAGTAGTTGTATTAATGAGAGAAAGCAAATTTTAGTGTGAGATACCTGAATCCAAGTGAGTGGAAAAAACTTATTTCTATTGAACAGGATTTTGCTTTGCTTTTAATGCATCCTGTTTTTAATTTGGGTCTTCCGTTGTGGCTCAGCTGGTAAAGAATCTGCCTACAATGTGGGAGACCTGGGTTCAATCCTTGGGTTTTTAATTTGAAGGATATCATTGAAAATTTATTTTCTTGGAAATATAGAGAAATCCTAAGAAATAGTTGAATCATGTTTTTAAGACCCCCATTGTGAACCATTTGTACTGGAGGAAAAAAGTGTTTTAAAGGGCTTCTGCTGTAGTATGAGTCATTGATTGCTTTCTTTTTTTATACTTTCTTTTAATCATCTACAGGTATAAGAATGGCAGTGGCGTTATCAGAAAGGCCTTTGATAATGATGCTTAATGCTTGTCCAAAACAAAAATACTCATGCAGCAGAAAAGTTGATAGTATACTCAGAGTTCTCATTTACGTAAACTATTTCTTTGTTATTGATATTTCATAAAACAGTAACCACTTACTAAGAAATAGAATTCTTAAATAATTTGAATAGTAATTCTTTGTAACATTCTTTATTTGGAAATTTGAGACTACTCAAAATAACAGTGTCCTGCTAGTTGAAAGGTAAATTGTAGTGCTGAACTTTGAGTTACTGTGCAAGATTTTTTTTTTTTATGCTGTCACTTGTTTGGTGAGAATCCTTAGGATTAAAGTTTTGATTACAAATTGTTGTTTAAAAAGATGTAAGAGTTTGTAAATCATTGTCCTAGGCATGTGTGTTAGATTATCACTCTGAACATGGTAAGCTACAACTTTGGAATGGAACAGCATTTGTATTCATTGCACTCATTGTGTAGCCTACTTGGGCTTGTGACAGAGAATGTACTCTGAGATGGTGCAGAACATATAGCTTATTGGAGAACATGGTTGTGTAAGCAGAAATGAAGTTTATTGAGCACTCATTTTGTTCAAGAGCTTTGTAGAATATAAAATATATATAATGTTTTCTATCTTTCTTAAGAGTCATAGACACAAGTTGTAAAAAATTAAATCTGTAATAATTCCATTTGGCCTTTCAGTTCATTTATTCATTCAGTCTAGCTCTTGCAAGAACACTAAATGTTTCATTTGATTACTGCAGAGTTCCCAGATATTTTGGTATTAATTTCTTTTATCTATTTCTTTATCTTCCATTCACTCTTCAACCCACTGGAACTTTATTTTTGTTCCTACTGTTTCATGAAAACACTAAGTCCTTTTCTCAAGCTGTATTTTATTTGATTGGAAATATCCATTAGAAAGGATATTAGGTATATTATATATGCCCCATTTTTGTTGACCAAACTGAATGCTAATAAAGGAGAAAAAAATGAAGATAGGAAAAGGTAACATAATCCATAGAACCTTTTATACTATGTAATGCTTTTACATACTTCTTAGTGAGAAAGATAAAGCTCAAACCCTAGTATGTAACAAAACTAGGCCAGGGGAAACTGACAGTGTTTTGTGGTTATGCTAAACATCACCCCTCCCACCTTTGATGTTACAGAATGCTGAAACAGTTTCTGATGAGTTAGAAGGACATGGCAGTAGTTGAACAAAGGAGAAGTTAAAAGGCTGTTTCTAGAGAGAATAAAGAGTAAGTTGTTTATTCTAGGGAGCATTATATGATGGAGTTGGTATAAAGTTTATATGTGAATGATTTAGTTACATTTACATTGAACAAGCCCTAGGCATAAGGCCTAATAAAGCATATATATTATATATATATGTAATATATATGTATTGCTTCCCATTACCTCTCTAAATTTTTTCAGTGGTGGAAGCTTTCTCCCACCACTGAGTTAGAATTCTAAGATTTCTATTCTTTCTTAGATAATCAGCATTCCTAAAAACATTTTAAGGCCTACAACACTTGTCTGGATTTGATACCTTAGACGGTAAAGAATCTGTCTGTGATGCAGGAAACTAGGGTCTGATCCCTGGGTGGTGAAGATCCCCTGGAGGAGGAAATAGCAACCCACTCCAGTATTCTTGCCTCGAGAATCCTGTGGACAGAGGAGCCTGGCAGGCTACAGTCCATGGGGTCACAAAGAGTCAGACATGACTAAGTGACTGACACACTTTCCTGTATAGTAATTGAAACTGTGTTTAACTTACAGTAACATCTTTTCCTCTCTCTCAGCTATTACTGAATTTAGTTCCCCGCTTGCTAACCTTGGCTTCAGACCTTTCCAGATTTGGTTGGAGCATGAAAGGGAGGAAGAAAAATATGGTAAGAAGGTAAGAAAATCCTTACTCAAACTTTGTTTGGTGGGCTAGATTTGAAGTCCTGGGATTGAGAAATATTTAGGGCTGACCCTTTCATGGATAGTTTTGTAGGTACTTGGAAGAGTCCCATCATTGGGGCCTCTCACCTCTGATATCCTAATGGATAGATCTCTATTTGAATGGTAGATTTAGACTCTCTCTGCCCTTCCTCCCTCCAGAAATTGGGGGTCCACATAGATCCTATCCTTGTGAATTGAGCCCCTTGATCCTTTTCTGTAGCCTATTGTACTGAATCCAAGATGAGCTTTTCCTTATATACTACCCACCTCCATGCCATGGGAAACCCTCATGTAGACTTTACCTGGTCACATTTGAGAGTGCTGGCCAATCCCCAAACAGCAGAACCTCTCCCCCATTACCATCAAAGCAGTTTTTGAGTCAATCTCTTGACTCCTTGATTTCTCTGCAGTCATTTTGCCTCATCACTGCAGAAGTAAGACAATAAGTTTTCTTAGTAGGTTTCTCAGAGGCTCCTTTCAGTAGGCTTCCTGGAGGCACATCCAAATGAGTGTGAGGGAACAGGCATAGCCTAATCCCTATGTATCTGGGATGGAGGACCTGGAGATCCAAGAATTTTGTGATCCTTTCCTTTAAATATCTAAATTTTGATCTGGCACCTGACTTAGGTATGAAGTATCTTTGTCCTCTTGATATCTCAGCTGTAACTTGTCATTCAACATCCTAAGATATTCCCTTTTTGAAAAATAAGAAACTTGGAGCTGGAATTGAATTTGACTAAGATGTTAACACATTATTTTCTGTTCTTTCTTGCATCTGTGTGTGATCTCAAACTTGTCATTTCTCTTCTTGGTTAATTAATAATTTAGTTATGGGGAACTGGAGAAGGAATTAATATGAATTTTTCTCTTTACAACATTTCTGTTATAATAACTGATACTTACTTGGGGATGACATTTCCCACCTCTTTTATTCCTTTTTTCCCTTTCTGGTATGTAAAAGAAATAATAATCCCTCAAGTAAATCTTGGAGGGCTGATCTTGGACTGTGAAAACTCTTCTGTGTGCCATTCATTTCAAATTTGGACTTCTCTTTGCCTACTTTGTAAATTGCCTCTCCAACAGTTAGGAATGATTACATCTCTTCATTAAGGAAATCATCTTTCACATGAAATGTCATCTTGTTAATATTACCCATCTTGCCATGTAATATTCCTGACAGAAAATTCTCTCATAGATGAAAGGTACTTTCTTCCTTTTAATCAAAGGAAAATGGTGTCTTATTAGCTAATAAGCACTCTTTTTTGTTAAAAGACAATAAGATCTATGATGTATAGAAATTACAGTTCACAGAGTAGAAAAATCAATAATATTTACATCAATTTTATATTACTTCCTGACTGCAGCCATGAAATTAAAAGATGCTTACTCCTTGGAAGAAAAGTTATGACCAACATAGATAGCATATTCAAAAGTAGAGACATTACTTTGCCGACTAAGGTCCGTCTAGTCAAGGCTATGGTTTCTCCTGTGGTCACTTATGGATGTGAGAGTTGGACTGTGAAGAAGGCTGAGCACCAAAGAATTGATGCTTTTGAACTGTGGTGTTGAAGAAGACTCTTGAGAGTCCCTTGGACTGCAAGGAGATCCAACCAGTCCATTCTTTTTTTTTTTTTTCCAACCAGTCCATTCTGAAGGAGATCAGCCCTGAGATTTCTTTGGAAGGAATGATGCTAAAGCTGAAGCTCCAGTACTTTGGCCACCTCATGCGAAGAGTTGACTGATTGGAAAAGACTCTGATGCTGGGAGGGATTGGGGGCTGGAGGAGAAGGGGACGACAGAGGATGAGATAGCTGGATGGCATCACTGACTCGATGGACGTGAGTCTGAGTGAACTTCGGGAGTTGGTGATGGATAGGGAGGCCTGGTGTGCTGCAATTCATGGGGTCGCAAAGAGTTGGACACGACTGAGCGACTGAACTGAACTGAACTGAACTAAAGATATTCAAGTGTTGAGACAAGAAAACAAACAAAGATTACTTGTAAAACATTGCTATAAGGCTATATATTAAAGTCTGTAGCAGAATTAGATAGGATATAAAACTGAGTGATCTTGACTCATTTAATTTATATAGGCACATAGGAATTACCACTAAGTCAGAGCTATATTATTATTATTTCTTGTACATATCAGAAAGGGAAAAAAGAATAAAAGAAGTGGGATATATTATCCCCAAATAACTATCATTTTACTGACAACTGTAGTCTAAGTTTATAAAGATCACTATGCTAGTACTAGTCATAATGTCTGAGAATTTCACACATTATGGAGTGGTTAAGTTGTTGGAAACAGAAAGTTGAGTTCTTTGAGTCTTTTGTCTACCTTGTATATATGTACTTATATACTCAATTAAGTAAAATTAAAAAGAGAGCTGACTCTCAAGATGTATCCTTTCTTTATACAAATTTAAAATTCTTTGATAACAATTCAGTCTCTACTCTCTTCTCTGCTTTTATATAATCAGAAACAGAAAAGGAAGGAAAAAGAAAATCCAGAGGGGGTAAAGTGTTAGGAAGCACCTGACTTTGTTTTCCAGAGACAACTTCAAATTCACTTAAGAATTTGATGAAACTTGCGTGCTCCCAACCCAAAGTCCCTGTGAATATATACACAAAAAATTTCATTCCATTTGAGGGCATTCAAGGCTCCTGCAAAATTCATCCATATAAGCACATGTAGTTTATGAACCCCCACTTCCTACCAGTTCCATCAGGAATCCAGTTGATCCAGTTGGCCAAACCCCCTATATATTTCCCAATTCCAATATCCTCTCACCATCTTCACTCTTACCTTTATCCTTTGCCTGGACTGTAGTAAAAGCTTCCCAGTTCAGTTGCCTGTTTCTACCCTTGACCCCTTTGGTTCATGCTTCACAGAGTAGCCTGTTGGATCCTTTGAAAACATAAATCAGATAATTTTCTTTTCTAGCTTAAAATTCCCTGATATCTCCTCATTGCAATTAGAGTGAAATGAAAAGAAAGCTATAAGGCCCCACATGACTTGGTCCCTGACAATTTTTTCATGACATTCTCTTGACATGACGCACTACCCATATACTGAACTTAAGACTTTTCTGCTAGCTATTCCCTTTGCCTGATATGTTCTAACATAGCCAGCTCTTCTTATATTCTTGGCCAACTCTTTCTTTCTCTTTTTTAAAGATTTTTTAAAAATGTGGACCATTTTTAAGGTCTTTATTGAATTTTTTACAATATTGCTTCTGTTTTATGTTTTTGGTTTTTTGGCTGCAAAGCATGAGGGATCTCCCCAGACAGGGATCAAACCTGCACCACCTGCATTGGCAAGTGAAGTCTTAATTACTAGACCTCCAGGGAAGTCCACTTAGCCAACTCTTTCATGTCATTTTAGTCTCAGCTGAAATGTCATCTCTTCAGAAATGTCTTCCAGACCACCACATCTAAGATTGTAGCCACCGCTCAGTTATCTTCTGTAATTTTCATAACACTTGCCACTATATAAAATGGTCCTTTTTCTTAATATATGTTTACTTGTTTACTATCTGTCTCCTACCTTTAGTGCTTTGTCTACTTGTTTTCCACTACAGCTCCAAACCTAGCTCAGCATCTGGCAAGAAGTGAGTGCTCATTAGATACTTGTTGAGTAAAGTGCATGATGGTTTTCTTTTATTAAAAATTATGAAATTAGTTGATGTCACAATTATACTGAGTTTTTATAACATATGCTTATAGAAATAATAGAATTTTAGTGAACACTGACTATCATGCCAATGAGTACAAACTAGTGGTATTTATTAAATTTAAGGAAATTGCCCAGTAACATCTGTTTTACTACCACAACTCAACTCAACTCTCATGCTAGTGAGCCTCAATTCTAAGAAATTCCTTTTATAGATTTTTTTTTAACCTACAAAATGAGGGTGATGGAGGAATTCTAACACGAGTTGCTCTTGTTAGATGATCCTTCTACATATGACATGGGTAAACTCTAAGTGAGGCATTGGAGAATGACCAAAATTAAGAAGATTCTAGAGCACAGTTGACAGTTTGTAAGAAGGGTTGTACTCAGATCCCTTGTTTTCACTGTTTCCAGATTAAGGACAAGACTCAGTCTGTTCCCTGCATTTTGCTTAAAATTCTGCTACAAAACACTAGGTTTTGTGGCTTGAAGAGTGGAGGACTGAGTTTGGCATAACTGTAGTTGCTTGCAAGTAAGGGAAAATCCAAAGTAGGAGGGGTCCAGAGAAAGGAATCCTTAAATCTTTTTAATGACTCTTCTGCCAATGCCTGAATCACTCCTGAACAGGACAAACTTTAAGCAGTCAGCCTTCCAAAATATAGCCCAATCCATCAATTGCATGCTAAACCAAACAAACATACCAAAAAAAAAAAAAAACTAACATTCTTTGTGAGAATATTACAGACTCCAATCTGTTTGGAAAATATATGTTAAGGATATACCTAGGGTAATAATATGTTAAGGATACAACCTAAAATTACTTAATAAACCAAGAAACATGGAAATTGTGACTCATTTTTGAGACAAAAGACAATCAACAAAGATCAACCATAGATGCCCCATATGCTGAAACCAACAGACAATGATTTAAAGCAATTACTATAAAATATATTCAAGGACATAAAAGAAAATATGTGCATTATGAATGAAATATAGAAAATCTAATAAAGAAATAGAAACTATAACCAAAGAAATGTAAATTCCAGAACTAAAAACTGTAATATCTGAAATAAAATTTACCAGATGTACTTAACAACAGAATGAAGGTGATGAAAAAATCAGCAAAGCTGAAGATATATTAATAGAAATTATTGGGAATTCCCTGGTGGTCCAGTGGATAGAACTCTGGCCTTCCACCACAGAGGGCATGGGTTCAATCCCTGGTCAGGGAACTAAAATCCTAGATGCCAGCCAGAAAAGAAAAAAGAAAAAAATTAAATTAATAGAAATTGTCTAACCCGAGGAACACAGAGAAAAAAAATAAATAAATAAAGATGAATGAGCCTCAGGAACTATACTGAAAGCTCTAAGATATGTGTAATTAGAACCCCAGAAGGAGATGAGAGAAAGGAATAATGGGCAGAAATAATATCTAAGGAAAATGTGGCTGAATATTTTCCAAATTTGGTGGAAGATATAATTTACACATTCAAGAGCTTAACAAATCTCAAATGAGATAACAACAAAGAAAACCACACTGTTGTATAATAATTTGGCAGTTTTTTTGTCCCTACTCTCTAGGAGACAGCCTCTAAACCTTTATAATTTCTTGGAGTGATAGGAAAGTCCTTGTTATTCATGGTGGGCCTCTGGGCCCACACTTAACTTTATGCTAGTAAGATGACCCAAAATGGGGGCTAGCCACATGAGAAATATCAAGCATGAAATGACAGGGTTGGGGCTTTGAGTTATGTGTTATAAGCCCAGCCTCTGAAGAGGGCAGGATTGGCTGGAGATTGAGTTCAAGCACATGGCCAATGATTCAATCAAAATATTCAAAATTGATTCAGCCAATCAATCCTATGTAATGAAACTCCAGTAAAAACTCTAGTCACTGAGGTAAGCCTGATTAGGTAATTATACAGTAATGTGCCTAGAAGGTCGGGCATTCTGAGGACACAAAAGCCTTGTGTGTTGGACCCCCAGACCTCACTCTATGGGTCTTTCCACTTGGTTGGTCCTGATTTATATACTTTATGATAAAATTATAATTATAGGGTTCCATCCGTAGTCAGGGAATTAGATCCAACATGCCTCAGCTAAGAGTTCATATGCTGCAACTAAAGAGCCCACATGCCACAATGAAAAGTCCCTCATGCTGCATCTAAGACCTGGTACAGTCAAATCAATAAAAAAATAATCCCATGGACAGAGGAGCCTGGCAGGCTACAGTCCATGGAGTCGCAAAGAGTCGACATGATTGAGCAACTGAACATGCAAGCACATGTTCTGTGAATCTTCTTAGCTAACTATAATACTTTGGGGAGTACTGGAAACCTCTGTATTGGTAGTCAGTTGATCAGAAGCATGGATGACCTGAGAACTCTGGAATTTGCATCTGGCTTCTGATGTGAGGGTAGGATTATGCTCCTAACATGCCAAGTGAAGTGAAGTGAGCTCATTCAGTCGTGTCTGACTCTTTCCAACCCCACGGACTGTAGCCCACCAGGCTCTTCCATCCGTGAGATTCTCCAGGCAAGAATACTGGAGTGGGGTGCCATTTCCTTCTCCAGGGGAACTTCCCAACCCAGGGATCGAACCTGGGTCTCCCGCATTGCGGGCAGGCGCTTTACCCTCTGAGCCACCAGGGAAGCCTGCCAAATGTGGCCTAATTCTAGGTAGTTAGCATTGTTGAGTCCTGGCCCCCAGACTACAGATTCGAGGCATTGCCCCAAGGTCACAGAAGGGAAACCCAGAACTAAGCTCACCTCTAAAGCTGACTGAGCCCCTTTGTAACCATTGCCAAAAGCTCGTTGATCATCACTAACAAAATTCCTGACTCCCAATTAGACAAAGATGTCCACTACAGTAGACACCTTACAGCATTCCAAGCAGTCACCTAACACCAACCTTCCAACAGGAATTTTCTTTGTCTTGAGGCTATAAAAATTGGCTATTAACTCTCAAAAACGCTCGACTCTCCCTGGTCTGTCAGGAAGTTGGCCTGCTGCACTTGCAGTACCCACTTTATTTCTATTCTTTGTTCTTAATAAACTCACTCTTTTCTGCAGTACTCTGTGTCTTGGAGCCTCCTTATTGACTCAGACAGTAAAGAATCTGCCTGTAATTTAGGAGACCCAGGTTCCATCTTGGGCCGGGAAGATCCCCCTGGAGAAGGGCAGGGCAACTCTCTCCAGTATTCTCACCTGGAGAATTCTGGTGGGCTCCATAGGGTCCATAGGGTCACAGTTGGACATGACTGAGCAACTAAAACACACTGTGTCTGGAAATTCTTTTCCAGTCTGTGCTCAGATTGCCCCAACAAACATCAGAATTGCACTGTGCACACCTAGGCGCATTATTATCAAATTTGAGGGGAAAAAATTTTGAAAGCTGTCAGAGAAAAATGACACATTGCATTTGAATTTGTATTATTGACTACCAGAACACCGTGGAACATCTTTAAAGTGCTGGAGGGGAAGGGATAACAAGACTACAACAAATCAGAATTCTATATCCAGTGAAAATTACCCTCTAAGAATGAAGGTGAAATAAAATATATTTTCAGAAAAAGAACTAAAAGAATATATTGATGGTGGGCATGCACTATAAGAAATAATAAGGAAGTGCATGCGTGCATGCTAAATCTCTTCAGTCGTGTCTGACTCTGTGCGACCCTATGGACTGTAGCCTGCTAAGCTCCTCTGTCCATGGGATTCTCCAGGCAAGAATGCTGGAGTAGGTTGCCATGCCCTTCTCCAGGGGATCTTCCCAACCCAGGGATCGAACCCAACTCTCTTACATTGCAGGTGGATTCTTTACCATCTGAGCCACTAGGGAAGCCCCACTAAAGGAAGTACTACAGGCTAAAGAGAAATAAAAAGAGATGCAAATTCAGATCCTCTTGTTGAGGGTGGGGATGAGAGCATTGAAGATTGTATCATGGAGTTTTAATGTATGTAGATGTTATACATTTGACAGCTTTAGCAAAAACAGGCAAGGGTGAGTGAATGAACTCCTGTCTTGAAAAGATTTCTGTATTTGACATGAATTGATTCAATATTAACCCTAAGTAGGCTGTGAAAAGTTAAGGATATATATTGTGATCCTTAAAACAACCACTAAAAATTAATGCAAAGAGGTAAAATAAGGATGCTGGAATACATGTTTATGCATATGCTATGTTAGATAAACCAACGATAAAGAAACCTAAATCAAACTTTTTATTTCTTGTACTTATTAAATGATGACAAAATATTTCTGTTAGTGGTCTTTTCTGCCAAGGGTTAAGATTATATGATCTTTTTTTCAACTTCTCTCTTCAACTCTCTTTTTCTCCTGTCTCAGAGTCAGTATTTTGTTCATCTTTTTCTCCTATGTTCTTGAAAAAAATTGCATATTTTCCCTTCAATTTGTCAGCAGTCAGCTAGTGCTTGTTTTCTCTGCAGGGTACTTATTTGTTTCAACTTCATTTCCTGCCCTCTTTCTCCCTAAGGTCATTGAATCACATTTTGATAAATACATTGTTATTAAGGTTTACTAGAGGCCATTACATTCGTAGATTTTTTTAATTAATGTCATTCATTATAATGAGTCAGAAAGTCAGTGAATTGAAAAATTACTCTGTGTGTGGGTATTCACCATTAGTCAACATGTCCTTGCTGTGTGTGGAGTGCTCTTCTGAATTCTGTGGGAGTGTGATTATGGCAGTATTTCCTGGCGATAAAAGCTATATAAAGAAGAAATAGGGTAAACAAAAGTGTCAGATAAGTAATCATAAGGTAGGAAGCGTGGGGGCAAATGAATAGGCTACTAGCCTGACTAACCCAGGAAATGTTCACAGGCAATACTAGAGTTCTGAAAGACGGGTTTGCCTTGTGGAAAGCTGACAAAACTCCCTAAGTGGAGTGAATATCATGGATATGAAGGAGAAATCAGCTAAAAATTATTTATTGAGTGCTGATTGCATCATATGCCAGTCACCAGAAGAACATGAAATAGAGATAGTATTTTTAGCATTTAGATAATATTTAATATTTCCTAAAGATAGTAGGAAAGATTACATGTTCTCATGGGGGGAAAAGACAGTATATATAGTCATAGATGCCAAGTACAAATAGATGCCAAATATTGTAGTGAAAATAGATGCTTAATTGCAGAAGGAAGGCTGAGTTAAATGGAGGGGACTTTAAAGTGGGATCAGGGCCTAACATAACAGAGAGAAAGGGAGAGATAGGATATAACTTGAATGATGAAGTCTGGGGACAACGGGAATATACTGGGAATAAGAGGATCATAATAAGATGGTGATGAATATGTTGCTGCTGGTGAAGTATGTTGGTAAAAATGATACCTGGCATGGAAAGTTGCATGTTATTCAGGGTTTGTTTTAAGCAAAATTATAATTGGATGGATTAGTTAACTTGACTTTATAAATAGATACTTCCCTGGTGGCTCAGACGGTAAAGTATCTGTCTACAATGCGGGAGACCTGGGTTCGATCCCTGGGTCAGGAAGATCCCCTGGAGAAGGAAATGGCAATCCACTCCAGTACTATTGCCTGGAAAATCCCATAGACAGAGGAGCCTGGTGGGCTACAGCCCAAGCTGTTAAATCTAAGCTTATACATGAATTTATCATGCTGCTGCTGCTAAGTCGCTTGAGTTGTGTCCGACTCTGTGCGACCCCATAGACAGCAGCCCACCAGACTCCCCCGTCCCTGGGATTCTCCAGGCAAGAACACTGCAGTGGGTTGCCATTTCCTTCTCCAATGCATGAAAGTGAAAAGTTTAAGTGAAGTCGTTCAGTCATATTCGACTATTAGCGACCCCATGGACTGTAGCCTACCAGGCTCCTCCATCCGTGGGATTTTCCAGGCAAGAGTACTGGAGTGGGGTGCCATTCATGGCTATGTTTAAATAAATTGTGTACTTTTGAGTTTCATCACTCCTTTTTGCCACATGAAAAATATTATTTTCTAGACCATTTCTCCAAGTGGAGATCTAAAACAGTGTTCTGATTCTTCAGCTATATCCTCTGTCTTAGTCCATTCAGGATAACATAACAAAATACCACAAACCAGCTAGTTTATAAACAACAAAAATTTATTTTTCACAGTTCTGATGGCTAGAAGTCCAAGATCAGGGTGCCAGCATGGTTGGGTTTTAGTGAAGGCTCCTTTCTGGGTTGCCTTCTTCTGGCTGTGTCCTCACCAGATAGAAGGGGCCAGGTTCCCTCTGGAGCCTCTTTTATAAGGCAGTGTTTGTCCCCGTCTTGTCTGATTCTTTGTGACCCTGTGGACTATAGCCTGCCAGGCTCCTCTGTCCATTGAATTCTCCAGGCAAGAATACTGGAATGGGTTGCCATTTACTTCTCCAGGGGATCTTCCCCACCCAGGGATCAAACCTGGGTCTCCTGCCTTGCAGGAGGATTCTTTACCATTTGAGCCACCAGGGAAGTCCCTTTTATAAGGCACTAGTCCCATAAAAACTTCCCACGGGCCTCCATGTCCTAATACCATCACCTCTGGGGATTAGAATTTCAACATAAATTTTGGAGGGGCACAAATATTCACACCATAGCATCCTCCCTTTGGTTCTGTAACATCATACCACCCTGGAGCTTGTATGGAATGATTGTTCTATATCTTCCTCCTTCACTGATTCCATTTGAAGTTCATGGACCCCTAAGTTTGGGCATAGTCTTCTATCTTCATCTTAACTTTCTTTTATCAGTATATACTTTTATGGAAGCAATAATTTTCTATCAAAACAGAGATCTCTCAACTTAATTTTATTTCTAGCTAAATTTTAGATACTCCAGAAGATCCAGAATCAATTCTAATGCAACACATCCTGGATCAAGTTTAACCTCCCCACTAATCTTCCTGTTTTTCATATTGTGACTGTCACCCCCCAAAAGCAGGCATACCAAAAACATTAGTTATCTCTTCTTTCCACCTTATATCAATGTGACTAGTTACTAAGCTTTGTCTTTATGTATTTGAAATATATAATTTTGTCACTGTTCTAGAAGTTTTAACATGCATTATTTGACAGTAGAAAAGAATATACCTAACACATTTGTTGGCAGCCGTAATCATTTAAGAGATTAAGGAAATTCCCTTCTAAGTTTACTAAGAATATTTTTTGTTTTAATCTTGAATGGGTGTTGAATTTTATCAAATGGTTTCTCTCTTCAACTTGTTTATATGGTGAATCCACTAATTGATTTTCATATGTTGATCTTTCATTAATTAGGATAATCCCAGCTTGATGCTTATGTGCATTTTCTTAGATCCT
Organism: Redunca redunca; assembly: GCA_006410935.1. Lineage (NCBI taxonomy): Eukaryota > Metazoa > Chordata > Mammalia > Artiodactyla > Bovidae > Redunca > Redunca redunca. Next base: position 252,993 of record SJYQ01004090.1, read on the forward strand.
CCTGAATTTGGTTTGATAATATTTTGTTTAGGATTTTTCACCTATCATATTTTAGTGAGATGGTCTTGTGACTTTACTACTCTTTTTCACATTGTTCTTGTTTCTGGGTCTCAGAGCTGCGGAAGTGAGCAACGTGAGGGCGGGGCCTTGAGAGCAGCCACCCACTCTCAGCCGGCTCTCGTTCTCTAGAAAAGGCGCGTGGTTCGGTCTGCAGGGCTGACTCCCGAGCCCCCAGCGGCCGCAGCAGGTTCCGCAGCGCGGCTCTCAGGGAGCCTAAGCCGCTTGGCTCCTCAGCGCGGTGCCGCCTAGAGGGTTCCTCAGGGCGAGTTCAGGGTGCCCGGTGAGAGCTCGCGGCAGGTCGCAGAGCACCGCTTTCGCCTGTCACCTGCCTGCAGGGGGTGGGCTTGGCTGGGCAGGGGATGAGAGTCCCCTCTGAGACCTCTTGTCCCCCCCAAGCAGGAGCCACCCTCGTACCTGAGGGAGCGCAGCAAACGAACGCAGGACATCACACCAGGACGTCTGTCTCTGCCACCTACGAGAGGTACCATTCCCCGCCGGCTTCCTCTGCGTGCAGGTGACCCGACCCGGGAGAGCACTGGTTGGGAAAGTATAAGCTGAAATTCTCGGGGAAGAAAATTCTCTGGTCTCACTCAGTCCCTGTGTGTCATAAACTGGCTACTGTCAGCTCTATTTGGGAAATCTACACAATTTGGGGGAAATCGTGTTAGCTCTGTTTGGGAAATCTGTACAATCTTCCACAGTGAGAAACGACCTGAATAACCTACGTTTAAATTTGTTTCCTTCTATTTGTCTGTCTCCTAACGTTATTTCTTTTGGCGGGGAGGCGGGGTGCTGTATACATTCTTCCCTGTATCGGAAGAATGTGAGTCCCGTCTCCTGGATCTGTCCTGGCCACTCCACTCCTGGTTGTAAAGGTTGTCAGGGACATTTCCAGTGCCAGCCTGGAATGGTTAGCTGTATGGCCATTCAAAGCGAATTTAGACCTTGACTTCATCTATACGCTTCAGGCCCATTTACTGAGCAGTCAGTTTTTAGAGAAACTTGTGCACAGAATCATAAGAAAATATCAGGATTTTTCTTGAATTTCTTGAATGACGTTTCTTGAATGTCATTTGTGCTGCACCATGTCATATTCGCTTCTATAATCTTTATTGTCTTCATACGCCTGAACAACTTGAGAAAAAGCAGAGGTCCGCTAGATATCAGTTCATAACACGTCTTTTTTAAATGAATATTCAAAGTTCATCAGTAAAGTTCAAAGTAAACTTTGCAACCTAAAATGGTGCTTGAGCGTTCAACACTTGATAGATTGGAAAACGCCAGCGAAACACCACACACTCTTTTTCTTGTTACACATAAAATGGGCTGCGTTTTGATCTTCTTAATTGAAATGTATGGTGGTAACAGTCTTGGATAGGGAGACAGAAGACCTAAGAACTTGCTGAACCATATCAAGAGAAATTTTCTAACCTGTAAAAGGATAAGGTTGGCGCACATGTTCCAAAGATCTTTGATGAATGAATCTCATCACAACCTCATAAACATATGTTGGATTTCAGTGACTCCCGAAGACTTTATCAGAATGTTGGTAAAGTTGTTACTCTGATAGCCTTTTGAGGGGAGGTCTAAAAGTCAGCAACATAAAGGAAAACCAACAAATACATAGTAGGCAATTTTGATTTGATGAAAACCAAATATATAAGTATTTATAATTTTTAGGTTTAAACAGATCATAAAGTAATTGAATAATTTTCTTTTTAAGCTAAAAACATATTCCTTTTTTTTTCTGTACAGAATATGGATTTTGCCACAAGAAGATGGTTCTACCTGCCTTTGGGTTGCATGTTGCTGATCCATCTGACTCATGCTGACTTTGAATTTCAAAAGGGTGTACTTGCCAGCAACAACCCAGGGATCATGGAAGACATTGATCCCCAGTGCTGGAATACTTGCTCTTTGACATTGATAGAACTCAAGGAACTCAAGCTAGAGCACAATGTGGATGCTTTCTGGAATTTCATGTTGTTCCTGCAAAAATCCCAGTGGCCTAGACATTATAATGTCTTCTTAAGCATAGCTCAGGATTTCTGGGACATGTATGTAGACTGCTTGCTTTCAAGATCTCATGGAATGGGCAGAAGACAGTTGATGTCTTCCAGGTATAATTTTCTACAGAAGATAAGAGAATTTAAATGTGTACTTAGATAATAGCAGTTTGGTTTTCTTAAAAATTCAACATTTAATCTTTCTGATTTTTAAAGTTTATCTAATAAGCTAGCAAACTTGCCATTTTTTTCCTAATTTGATCAGCTTTGATTTTCATTTTTGCTGATTTTATATTGTTTAGAAACCATGGGAACTCTGATGTGCAAATACTTGATTCTAAATGATCTTGGAATATAATATATTTTGGTAATCATTACATAAATTATCATTTTTCCCCATAAATAGTTCATAACAAAGTCATTTAGCCCTGTAATTATTCATATTACATTTGTTAAAAAATGTTTAAACATCAACATGTGTTTAGACTTTTGAAATTAATATTTTCAGTAGGGTTGCTTAAAGGGAGGGAAACTTAAGAATCATATTAAAATAAGTGTTAACAATTTTTCCTCTCTGACTTTACAGGACTGGATTTTATAAAACGTGAGTTTTACATTTAAGAGGACACAGAAAATACCTCAAGCACGATGACACCAACCTGAAAATTTAACCCTGTGTCAGTATTTAAGAGCTCAAATATTTCCTACAGCATTTATCAAAATTATTATTTTCAGTTCTTTAATATTGATGAAGGTTGTATTTTTGTTGATGTGTAATTGTTTTATGCCTATTGAATCATCATGTCTATATTTTTGGATAATTTGTCAGTAATTTTTTATTTAGAAGGCATCTTTGTAAAGCATCTTTTTTTAAAAAAAAAGAAAACACCACTTAAAATGCAAATACAATATATATATATTAATACAATGATCAATGGGGTAAAATAACAACCAGTTTTATATGGTGTTATGTTAATATTGACTTAAAACTGTGCCAAAACTAATGCCAATATTATCCTAAACAGTAATATTTAATCTTGATGTAGTGTACTCTGTGGCTTCTGATATATGTGTCTCATCGCCAAGCTATCTTATATATTATTTTTTATCCATTAAGGACTAAAATTTCATTTTATGTTCTCATTTTTATTTTCCTCATTTAAAAAAAGGAATAAGAAACAGAAAAGTAGTAAGAAACTTCATTTTAGTAAAGTGCAAAAAGGAAGTGAAAGTCACTCAGTCATGTCTAACTCTGTGACCCTATGGACTCTATAGTTCATGGAATTCTGCAGACCAGAATACTAGTGTGGGTAACCTTCCCTTCTCCAGGGGATTTTCTCAACCAAGCCAGGGATCAAACCCAGGTCCCCTGCAATTGCAGGCAGATTCTTTACCAGCTGAGCCACAAGGGAAGCCCAGGAATGCTGGAGTGGGTGGCCTATCCCTTCTCTAGAAGATCTTCCCGACCCAGGAACCAAACTGAGGTTTCATGTGTGGCAGGTGGATTCTTTACCAACTGAGCTGACAGGGAAGCCCTTTAATGAAATGTAATTGGATAGAATTTTTGTCTTTAGAATACAAAAATTGTTTTTATATTTCCTTTTATATAACACATTTTATTGTAAAAAAGGATGTGGAATTTAAAGACATATACCAAACAATAGAATAACATGAATTAGATGAAGAGGTTGGGATGATGAGACAAATAATATGAGGAAACAAATAATATGCAGTTAAAGTTTCAGATCAGTGCTTTTAAATGCATGTCATAAAGTTCTATACCTTTGATAAAGGGTAGCCATAAATTTAGTCTGAATTTCCAATGTGAATTGGGACTCATGAGTGGTTTCAAGATTCACAGTGGGGACCAAGCAATATGTTTGGGAGCCTAGCTTTTCCTAGGTCTGAGGGTCAATAGAAATCTGTCCCATAGGTTTTTTATAATGGCTGCCATGGGTTACAGCATTGTGTTTTCAAGTATCCCAACAGTGACAGATAGCCTTCAATGTAACCTGATGCCAGCACACCCAAACACAATTAAATACAAACAATTTCAAAAGCATCAAAAATAATACGAATTGTCTGATGGGAATTAAAGGAGGGGGCCTGACATTCTTTGAGTAGTGGACCACTTTGAAATTCTGATGAAATTATAGACCCTTTACTAGGGATTATATATATATATATATATATATATACACTCATACTTTGTACATAATTTCAGGGGTCCCATGAGTCCTAGGTCAAGAAACTCCAGTATTAAGGAATGAACGGACTGCATAACTTTCAGGTATTTTTTTTTTACAAGTAGCATTTCATATAAATAAGTTTTATATAATAACTGGTTACAGATAATATGAGGTTTTAAGTTTAATATTATACATTTCTAGATTGAGAATGTTTTATCTTGCCAATTACAGATAGATCCCTAAGCTCAGAAAATCAACTAGTTGGAGGGTAGACCATATGTTCTCTTATAAAAAAGACCAAATACCCATGAAGCTGATTAATTCATTTCCTTTTGTAGAGGCATGGGGTCCATGATTTTCCTTAGAAAACAGCCCTCTTTTGGAACTTCAGCAGTTGAATGCCATAAAGCAAGATCATGCCATTTTAGCCTAAAAAATTATTCAACCAGTTGTCAGCAATCCTTGTTGTCATAAAAATTTTATTGCAGCAATGATGAGCTTTTTAATATTAATAAAGTTAACTTCTAACCTTCCAAAATAAATTAACTGAAAATGTTTTCATAGTTCTGCTAGTTAAATTTACATGCTACCTTGGATTATTAAAGATGTTAAAAATACACTGAGCATTCTGGTTTTAGAGCCTTTCATCTTAAGTCTCTTTGATGATACTTAGATATAATGCTCTGTTAAATCCCTCCAGTTTTGGGCAAAAATCATGTCATTTGTATATAGAAAATTTTATTCTTTTTTCATCATTAATTCAGCACAAATTCATTGAGCTTGGAGGTACACTGCTGAGCAATCCAGACACAATCCTTGCTTCCAGAATTGTCACTGCTGTGGGACAAAGATGCAGCAGGAAATAATATAACTAATTCAAAATCACTTTTACGATGTCAAAATATAAGCTTTTTTTTTTTTAACCAAAGAGGAATAGTAGCCAGAATAGGGTTGAGTGGGAAACAATTCATAGTTTTCTTTTTCCATATTCCAAATCATCAGACTAGTCAGACAAGATGATGATCCAAAGGAAAAAAACAAAACCCACCCATTCTTGCAGTGGTGTTATGGTAAAGACTCAATCAGTTTCACAGCTTTGTGTATATGCTGAACTCATAGCTTAATTCAAAGCCAGTTATTTTCCAGAGTGCTGAAAGCTAAGGAGGGAAAAAAGATAGCAAAACATATATTGGGAATTCACTGGAAGTCAAGTGGTTGGGACTTCTTGCTTCCACCGCAAGAGACATGGGTTTGATTCCTGGAGGGGAAACCAAGATCTCACATGCTTCAAAGTGCAAAGAAACAAAACAAATGAAACCATCTAATATTGCTCCCAAAATATTTCTTCATGAGGTGATACAATGGTTAATTTACGGAGTGCCTATGCTTAAAATTCCTCTGCTCTTCCTATAGAATTTTTTTTTTTTACTTTAAATAAGCTTTTTATTTTGGAATAGTTTCAAATTTGCTGAAAAGTTGCAAGCTAGTGCAGAGAGTTCTTATGTACACCTCACCCATCTGTCCATATTGTTAACATCTTACATTAGTCTGATATGTTTGTCATAACTAATGAACCAGTATTGATACCCTCTAAATGAACCTTAATATTTTATTTGAATTCCACTAGTTTTCCCCCTTTATGTCCTCTTGCTGTTCCAGTCTGATGATTTGGAATAAGGGAAAAGAAAACTATGAATTATTCCCCACTCAACCCTATCCCATCCAGGACACCATTTACATTGAGTTGTCATGTCTCTTTAGACTCTAAGAAGATGTTTTTGATGACCTTGACAATTCCAGATACTGGCCAGGTATATTGCAGGATGTCCCTCAATCTGGGTTTGCCTGATGTTTCTCTCTGGTTTTGATGGGGGTTATAGGTTTTGGGGGATGAAAACTACAGAGGTAAAGCACTGTCCTCAACAGTGCTTTATACCCTTACATCAAGGGTACACGCTGTCAACATAACAAACCCCATGGATGGTGTTTGACCTTGGCTAAGGTAGTATTTGGGCTTCCCATGTGGCACTAGTAGTAAAGAACCTTTCTGCCAGTGCAGAAGGCATAAGAGATGCTGCTCCGATCCCTGGGTTGGAAGATCCCCTGGAGGAGGGCATGGCAACTCACTTCAGTATTCTTGCCTGGAGAATCCCATAGGGAGAGGAGCCTGGCAGGCTACACAGTCCATGGGGTCACAAACAGTCAGACATGACTGAAATGACTTAGTATGCAAGGTAGTATTTACCAGATTTCTTAGCTGTAAAGTTATCTTCCCTTCTCTTTCTATGTTGTATTCTTTGAAAGCAAGGCATTAAGTATAACCCACACTTTAGGGAATGGGAAGTTATGTTACATTTCCTTGAAAAGGAACTATCTACATAAATATAAGTGGTAATGAAACATGGCTGCCAATGACTATTGTAAGCTTAGGCTGTGTTGGCTGTAGGTGAGTAAAAATGAGTTTAGTTCAGTCGCTCAGTCGTATCTGACTCTTTGTGACCTCATGAACCGCAGCAAGCCAGGCCTCCCTGTCCATCACCAACTCCCAGAGTCCACCAAAACCCATGTCCATTGAGTTGGTGATGCCACCCAACCATCTCATCCTCTGTGGTCCCCTTCTCCTCCTGCCCTCAATCTTTCTCAGCATCAGGGGCTTTTCAAATGAGTCAGCTCTTCGCATCAGGTGGCCAAAGTACTGGAGTTTCAGCTTCAACATCAGTCCTACCAATGAACACCAGGACTGATCTCCTTTAGGATGGACTGGTTGGATCTCCTTGCAGTCCAAGGGACTCTCAAAGAGTCTTCTTCAACACCATAGTTCAAAAGCATCAATTTTTTGGCACTCAGTTTTGTTTATAGTCCAACTCTCACATCCATACATGACTACTGGAAAAACCATAGCCTTGACAAGACACACCTTTGTTGACAAAGTAATGAGAGGGACTAGTTTTATTATACCCTCTATGTATCTATGTTAAACCTGTAAATTTTTGTTTGGTTCTGTTGGTTTCAGTATAGAGGAATATTAACAAATTTTAGCACTTCAGAAAGAGCTGGCCAGATTCATAGTCTGGAATGATTAAATAAACTGGATATTTTACCCCCAAAGACTTAGGGTGAACATCATAGTTTTTCCCCGTGATATGAAATGTACCCTGTGTTCCAGAAGGCAGACTGAGGAACAGAAGAACAATAGTTGTTCACCTAATTATTCACTGGTTTTCATCCAATATGAGCAAGCACTGGCTGCAAGGATCTAATCAGGTAATGAACTCCTCCCTCATGTGGTAAAATTCTCACTATTGAACAGTGTTGAAGCCACTTTCATCTGGGCTCACTAAACTCCATTTTTATTTTCTTGACTGTTTTTTCACTTAGTTTATTAGCAAAAGTTTGGGAGCTAAAATTTTGTCTCAGTTGACTCATGGAAGGAAATATACTATCCACCTTTCAGCCAGGCTGGATGGGCTCAGGAGTGATGTAGTGGGAGCACAGATGTGAGGGGAGACGGAGACTTGTTAGAATTACTGACAATGTCAGAAGAGGGACTGATTTGCTGGCTCGCTGCTGGGTGCCTAGAATTATAACATGGAGTCTTGGGTATTGTCTGTCTACCAAGTACAAGTGTCTGGATTAAGCAACCTTACTACCCTTCATCCACATACATTTCTTCCTCTGTTAAATGGGTGCTAGGTAATAACCTGCCCTATTTTACCTTTACTCTTTCTGATGGGTGAGATTTACAACAACAGGGAGAAATTCTACAGAAGGCACAGATTGTTTTGATTACAGTCCTAATAAATCTGGAGATACCAAGTTGTACTATATACAAAAAATGCTATTCACCCAAGTAATATCAATTCTATTTCTATTCTCTGGTCATATTAATGTAATAGTACTTGTGCCTGATTTTAGAGAAAGTCTACCAGTCTTATGAAGTGAATGCGTTTGAACTACCATAACGTGTCTGTGTTTAGCATTCCCTGTATAGTGTTTGGTTGGTTGAACCTCCCCTTTGAGTTCAGGACTTTGCTGTATTTGTGTAAGTTGAGGGGAAGGCTGCCAGGAGCTGGGGCTACCATCACACTTATTTAGTAATTAACTAAGGTATTGGTTACCACAATGAATGAGATATGGTCTCTGTCTTGTCTTTAGGGAGCGTGGAGTCTGAGGAAGGAACTTACAGTCTACAAAATGGGGTAAACATTCCTTTCTCTTAGTCATGGACACTTCATCTCCGTTCTGTATGTATCTCAGATTTACCCAAAGTGTATCTGGTACTTTTTGTATGGGCCATCTCATTGTTGCATGTTCCTGTCCACATCCATTCTTGTGTCTCAGTAATTCCCCTCTGCATGTGTGCGTGCATGTTAAGTTGCTTCAGTCGTGTCCAACTCTTTTCAACTCTATGGACTGTAGCCCGCCAGGCTCCTCTGTCCATGGCATTCTACACACAATACTGGAGTGGGTTGCCATGCCTGTCTCCAGAGGATCTGCCTGACCCGGGATCGAACCCACATCTTTTAAGTCTCCTGCATTGGGAGATAGGTTCTTTACCACTAGCACCACTTGGGAAGCCCCAACTCCCCTTTACATGGAAGCTTTGGGCTTAGGACTGCCTGTGAAGAGGAACAAATTATGCCTTCTGCTGTCCTCTTGGGGATGGTCGTAGTAGAGAAAGGGATTCAAGAGAAGACAAAGCTCACTAAGCTGATGCATATTATGTACCCCTATGAGCCACAGGAGAGTGGGCAGCCAGGCCAGGGTGAGAGGTCACTGGCGATTCATTCTAATTAGAGCAACATCGATAGCTGTCATTTCTTCTGATGCTACTTCTTCAAATGCTACTATCCTCACAGAGGGAATAATGAAAAATTCCTGGAGGAATGTGAGTTGGAGGAGGAAGTGTAAGGGGAAGAGGGAAGAGAAAGTAGGAGAGGGTGGGCCCAGTGGGGGTGTTGGAACCCTCTTTTATTTGATAATGCAAGTGGATCCTATGCATGTCTTCCCAACTCTGCATTCAGCAGCACCATGTTGATAGCTTGAAATTGGTCATCCTGGGAATATTTATATCATGCAAATTGACAAACACTATATATAACAGCTTTTTCCCCTTGAAGAGCTGGTTGTTATACATTTAGCCAGTACACTGCTACGTGCACCCTATGGGCCTAGAGACTAGACTCAAATTCCAACATATTTTCCTTTCTGAGGAAACAGAGTCTTGTCTCTCCCAGCGCTGGACATGAACTCAACTTTGCAGCTTCCTGAGTGAAGAAGGGGGTTGATGGGGTTCCAGGCTTTGGAAACACATAATGACACAGGGACACAGACACTTCTTGCTCTACATCCAATATTAAGGGATCTGCCTCTATGTGGCAAGGTACCTCCACCACCAAGAGTTTCCCTCCACACCCACTTTCCATCCCCATTAAAGAGAAGTATCATTGGGATTTATTTATATATTAAGAGTTAAAATAGATAGCTAATGGGAAATTGCTATATAGCACAGGGAACTCAGCCTGGTGCTCTGTGACAATTTAGAGGGGTGGGATGGGGTGGGAGGTGGGAGGGATCTTAAAGAGGGAGGGGACATGTGTATACCTATGACTGATTCATGTTGATGTATGGCAGAAACCAATACATGCAGGTCAAGAAGCAATAGTCAGAACTGGACTGGTTCAAAATTGGGAAAGGAGTATGAGAAGGCTGTGTATTGTCACCCTGCTTAATTTCTATGCAGAGTACATCATGTGAAATGCTGGGCTGGATGAATATCAAGATCAAGAATGCTGGGAGAAATATCAATAACCTCAGATATGCAGATGATACCACCCTAATGGAAGAAAGCAAAGAGGAACTAAAGAGCCTCTTGATGAAGGTGAGAGAAGAGAGTGGAAAAAGGTGGCTTAAAAATCAGCATTCAAAAAACAAAGATCATGGCATTTGATCCCATTACTTCATGGCAAATAGATGGGGAACAAGTGGAAACAGTGACAGACTTTATTATCTTTGGCTCCAGAATCACTGTGGATAGTGACTGCAGCTATGAAATTAAAAGACACTTGTTCCTTAGAAGAAAATCTATAATAAACCTAGACAGCATATTGAAAAGCAGAGACATCACTTTGAGGACAAAGGTCCATGTAGTCAAATCTATGGTTTTTCCAGTAGTCATGTACATATCTGAGAGTTGGACCATAAAGAAGGCTGAGCACCAAAGAACTCTGCTTTCAAACTGTGCTGGAGATAACTCTTGAGAGTCTCTTGGACAGCACAGAAATTAAACCAGTCAATCCTAAAAGAAATCAGCCCTGAATATTCATTGGAAGGACTGATGCTGAAGCTGAAGCTCCAATAGTTTGGCCACCTGATGTGAACTCTGACTCACTGAAAAAGACCCTGATGCTGAGAATGAATGAGGGCAAGAGAAGAAGAGGGTGACAGAGGATGAGATGGTTGGTTGGTCTCATTGACTCAATGGACATGAGTTAGAGCAAACTCTGTGAGATAGTGAAGCACAGGGAAGCCTGGTGTGCTGCAGTCCATGGGGTCACAAAGAGTTGGACATGACTGAGTGACTAAACAACAACAACACAACATTGTAAAGCAATTTTCCTCCAATTAAGTATAAATAAAATTTTTTAAAAACCATCTTTATTTTTAATTTTTATTGCTTAGCTTATGACTAACATTTGGTTTTTATAGGAGAAGAACTTTTACTTTGACCAACATATTTGCTGCAGAATTTTTACTGTCCATATTTATATATATTTATAATAACTTATATACTTATCCTGATTCCCCACTCCACCCATATGCTTTAGATGGGACTGGCCTCCTTCAGGCTCTGGGTGTAAGCAGTTCTCAGATCTGCCTAAGGTCATGATGAGTGGTTCAGGAGTGGGCATGCGGCCAATCAGATGTCCCAAGATGCAGAGACAGTTGCAGAGACTGTTGAGAGGTAGGCATGCACTCTTCCCTATTGCATATTAACCTGGGAGAATATAATTCAGGAGTTTCTAGAAAAGAGAAGATCTTACTCACAGTGTTTCGGTTCCTGGATCCAACAATGCCTGTAGTTTTAATTAGTTTTATATTTGATTTTTGTTGTTGTTGTTTTTTTTTGGTTTTGCTTTTTGGCTCAAACCAGTTGGAGCTGTTCACATCAGCTGAAAGAGTCTTAACTGATACAATATGTTTTACAATTTTCAGTTAAGAGAACTATAATCTTTAGAAAGAAATTGATGACAACTCTTCTCACAGTATATGTTGATATTTTCAATAAAAATACATTATATGTCCTTACTTTTATTTTT
>SJYQ01004090.1:264642-276231 GCA_006410935.1 Redunca redunca
TAAAATATTTATTCTAAAATGTTTGCTTTAAATTTATATGTAAAGATATTTAGCTAAAAATTATAAGTGGAATTTATTTCAAAAATCCTTTAGAGTATTTTATGTAGGATCACTCTTCTTTGGCTCATCCACAGTTTTTACTGCTTTCACCTTCTGTAAGGCTCCTCCTCGAATATGCAGTTTCTTAAGAGCAATATCTGTATCAGCCAGAGGTCCTCCCACTAATCGGGCAGGAGTGCTTTCCACTGTTACTACCCCACCAGTGGGCACCTATAAACGCAAAATTAAACATTTAAGAGTCCATTTATAAAAATTTTCACTAAGAGGAAAATCTATTCATCCTTTAGTTAACTTTGGAAAAGACACAAAATGTATATAGTAACTAGGAGGCAGTGTGTAATAATGGAAAAATCAGGGTTTTCAGGCCTTTGGATTCAGGGCCAAATTATTTCCAGAAGAGGACACCAAGAACACTGGAATATGGCATGGATCTATTTACCAAGCAAAGGAGGCACTGTACACTTCCTGTCAATGAGATGTAGAGACCTACTTTGACTAGTGTTTACAGCAGTTTCTTGGGAATCCTGGAGGGCTAGGTCTGGTCTAAACCAGCACCAGGTAAGGGCAGGGATAAATATGCCTTAACTACTTGACATTTTAACAGCAAAAAGAAAAAGTATGAGACAAAACCTCATGGAAATAACATTCTTTGGGAACTAAATTCATTATCTATTAAGAAAAGTTACAGCAAAAAAAAAATCTTACTGTTGCGTTAAGGCCTTTAATATCTGTCCTGTGAAATATTGCATTTGGTGGTCTTTCACCATATCTAGAGGATTCTATAGCTTTCTCTTGAAGTCTTTTTGCTTTCTGAAGATTTTTGAATTAGAAAGAAAATAAAATTGTTATTAAAGCATTAACTATGGTACTTAAAGAAGTATACAAAATATATTTATGTCTGGTTTATAATTTATTAGCACTAGATCCAGCATTTATTCATTTAGGCTAAGAAAATAGTTATTAGCAAGTTATATCCTTTGCACATTGCAGGAAACAACTAAAAATGTTACTGAGATTTCCAGAGATACTGGCAATATATGACCAAGGGATAAAGTAGTTCCTAAGGAAATCAGGCTCAATTTTTTGCACATGGTTGAATAAACTACTAAATTTACAACAGATGATGCGTGTTTTCAAATTATTTTGTACAAATACTAATCCAGTACACTTAAATGTTTTAAGAATTCAGAATAATGCAAACTATATAATTTGCTGAAGTTACCTTCAAATTCAATAGTTGAGGCACTAGAACAGGCGAAATCCTAGGTAACAACTAATCTGTGTGGAAGGGTTTTTATAAACTCTTCCTTAAATGTACAGGTAGTTATGGGGCTATTTTGTAAATAACATTGGGAAGAACTTTTCATGAGAAGGGGGAGACATGGTATCTTGAATAAGCTTGTTCTTAATTTTGGTTTTGCTATCTTAATATGGTTCCACTATTTTTGTGGGCTAATATATCATTTAATGATTTCATATTTAGAGGAAAAATTATCACATTATGTAAAAGTGTATCCCAAGCACAAATGGAAAAAAGTAATGAGATTTTGGGACTCCCCTGGTGGCTCAGAGGTTAAAGTGTCTGCCTGCAATGTGAGAGACCAGGGTTTGATCCCTGGGTCAGGAAGATCTCCTGGAGAAGGAAATGGCAACCCACTCCAGTATTCTTGCCTGGAGAATCCCATGGATGGAGGAGCCTGATGGGGTCGCAGTCCATGGGGTCACAAAGAGTTGGACATGACTTCACTTCATGGTGTTCTTACATATTTCAAGTAAACAATTAGCATTATAAACTTTTTAGATTACTTTCAAGCTTATTGCTGAAGCAGGTTATCACATTTTCTCAAATTCCTATTTAAGCTTTAATATAATATTTCTTGTGGTGGTCACAGGGAAAACATCTTTGATCGAGAGAGCAATATGGACAGTTGTTTTTTGTGTCCTTCACTCTGCTTCTTACAGAAAGAATCAGTGAATAAGAAGGCTCAGAATGGAAAGCAGGAGCACACTCTTGCTTATTCCTGACTAATTCCAATCTCTTTTATGCAAACCAGGAACAGCATCCTTGTTTCACCCTGCTAAGCCAAATGAAACTCAGAGTGGTATCTTCTGAAACTGTGAAAAACACTTAGTTTCAGTTATCATCTTAAACTGCAAATGAGGATCAACAGTGTTGGTATCCCACAGAAAGATCAACAGAAAAAGGTGAATGAATATTTCCCTGAAAAATTCTATCAGAGTTGGCTGGTTTTTGTGGTTATTATAATATTTAAAAAATCCTACCTTTAAAGTTTTAGCATTTGATGTTCTGGCCAAGAAATTTCCCCATGATTTATTAGCCAATTCTCTTTGCTTGTGTGTGGCTTGTATCTGAAATGAGGAAGATAATTAAGAGTTCATTTCTACGAAAGGATGCCAAAGGGCTTGAATACCTCTATGTTGAAGAAAGAGCTAGTTTTTGCCAACATAAATTTTAAGGCCAACTAGCAAAAAGATTAGAGTTTAACAACTTAAATAACAAAAGTCTTAAAACAAACAAACAAAAAAATCCTTTCCTCACTATGTGGCCAAGGTTTGAACTGCTTCCCATGAAATGTAATGAAAAACTGTTGTTATAAAAATATAAAATATGAGAATAACAATAATCGTTCTCAGCAAGACTGTTCTAAATAAGTATCACTTGCAAAAACAGAGTATAATCCAGAGAGTGTTACATAAATGACCCAACAGCAAATCCACAGGAGAAAATAAAGAGATTTCTGCTTCCAGTGATAATAGTTTAGGCATGATTATATTGGTGGAGCTTCTTCTAATTTATGACTTCAGCAAGGTAAGCAATTTTGTGAGAGTGCTGAGTTTGTTGTGGAGTTACAGTCTGGGAAATACTACTGACAAACTACAAAGACTGTGGTTCTCAACAGACTCTCCACTAAATATATAATCAGAAAACACATGCCCTTGGTTGGTATATAGTATATTATTAAGCTTAAATTATGAACCTAAGAGTATTTAATTAAACAACTGCTAAAAAATAAGTGGAGTCAGAGCCATGATAACAAATCAATGATAATTAGCAAATCAGCAATAGCTAGTCCACACAACAGAATACTGCCACTCAATATAACTAATGAGAAGCAGAACTTCCAACAGGGCACTAAAGATCAAAGGAATGGCTTAAATGGCAGTATCCTTGCAATAAAAACTCTCCAACAAATAAAACTTTTAAGAAGGGAGGTATCTAAGATGGAGCAGAATTTATAAGTGGATGCTAAGTTCCACTAGACTGAAGATATAAACATTTAACAGTATAAGTGAAACCGTCAGGCAATAGCAAAACACTTTGGAAATCACCTTAAAGAGTTCTAAATATTTAACTTTAGTCATAAAGGATCACCAAGCAGCAATGGGGAGTCTATATCATCTCTGCATTGGTGGACAAGTTCACTTAGTCACTTAACCTGTTTGCTCAAAAACTTCAAGTGTGTTGTTTCTCACCTGTGTAAAGCTTTGGGGAAATATGGCTTATATTTTCCCAACAGGCTTTTTCTGACTAGCTCAAGTCAGAGAGCACATGTACAGAGTGCTCACAGCATGTGATTTGGCACTGAGGAGGAGATGTGCCTATGGTTGGCATACTAGTGAGGGCCTGTCACAGAGTGAGGGACAAGGGCCGACTTTCTCGTTGAGGTTAAACTTACAGTCACAGAGATAATGTTTGTCAGAATTTTCTAAATGTGTGCACTTAAATAGAGCACAATTTTTGAAACTGTGACATTTCAAAAATGGAAATGTAAGCCTTTAGAAATAAAATTATAATGTCATAGACCAGCACTGAGTACAGTAATTGAATTTCAAGCTATTCACTCCATGTTCTCTTTCAGTCTGTACAAAGACACAGTAACTATAAAAGAAAATCACAAAATGACTCTAAGTGCTGAAGCATTCACAAGTAAGGCATATATACCTTAGGGATAATTTCAACTAGTTTATACACGGAAATTATTTTGGCTTACTTTTGTATATACTTTTTGTTCATTTTGCACATCTTGGCGTGCTTGGCTTTCAATCATCTCACTTTGCAGAGAAACAACCATCTTTCCAATATTTTCTGATGCTGCTGTAATAGATTCCAAAATTTTTTTATCTGTGGTGACTGGTCTTAGCTTTTCTAATTTTATTTCTTCATATATTTCATTCCATATTTCTCCAGTCTGTTATAGCAAAGTTTTAAAAAGTTAAATTAACCAAAAATAAATGATATACTTTTAGGTAACCTAAAATGTATTTAAGTGATCATTCCAAAGTTAACACTTACTGAACCAGCTTTTCCTAACTTACTCTTTGAGAATAAGTGGCACTGATTTAGGGCAACAGTTACATTTGAGTATTCAGGAATCACTTACTAATGTTTTTCAGTGATAAGTATTCACAGAGAAGGCTCTACTATCTAAGTGTAGTTCATTGTCATCATCACTCTTCTTTATAGTCACTCTGTTTTCACACCTGCACAAATCGTTGCTTTACTCTCATCCTTCTGAAGTACTGACACTTTCCTTCCTAAAGCCCTGTTTGATGGCTGGGTCAAGATGAATTTGTAGAACAGTGAAGATGGAGATTTCTGGAATCCTGGTACCTAGTCATCTGAGAAATAAGGCCTTGTCCCTCATCTTCTAGCTAAGGTAATACTTGACCTAAAACTCTCAATATGTTGATTTCATCATGCTGTAGCTCTACCTCATATACTGGGATATATGGAAATTACTGCATTTGAGTATGTTTAAATTTAGAGGAAAAAAATGCATCCAGGATACGGGTAAAATTAAGCCTTGTTTTCCCTTTTTAAATAGACATTTATTCATTTACAGCATTCAATATATAGTACTAATATTAGAAGAGAATGGTTACTTGAAAAGGCTTTTCTAAAAGTTCAAAGGCATTTATTTACCAAAAAGTATATAACCAGCAAAGTAAGCAACCCAGGACTATTAATTGATATTTGACCATTGAATAATGTAATGATAAGACAATATTTTAATAAGTATTAATAATTTATTTTAATAAGTAATAATTCATTCAATTCTAGCTCTTTTTTTAAAAAATTATTTTTGAAACTTTTGACCGCACTTAGTTGTTGTTGCCGTGTGTGGGCTTTTTCTAGTTGCTGAGAGCCAGGGCTACTCTTCATTGCCGTGCACAGGCTTCTCATTGCAGTGGCTTCTCCTGTTGCAAAGCACAGGCTCACTCTAGAGCACAGGCTCAGTAGTTGTGGCACCGGGCTTAGATGCCCTGTGGCATGTGGGATCTTTCCAGACCAGGGATCGAACCCGTGTCCCTTGCATTGGCAGGTGGATTCTTAACCACTGGACCACCAGGGTAGTCCCAATTCTAGCTCTAAATACCCTTTTAAAGAGAAGAAATTATATTTTAAAGATTCTGTTAGGCTTCTATATCAGTAATGTCTATCTTCCTTTATAAACTAAAAGTTGGATGAAATCTTATCCCATGGAAATACCCAATAAATTAACTGTATGCTCCTTGAATAGTATCAGATGTAAAAGGAAAAATGAAAACTACATAGTATGTGGATTACTGCTCACAAATATGAATAGATCTTTCCCAACTGATGACCTGCATACTAGATTTTAATAACAAGGCTAAGAAGGTACTCACTTTAAAATCAAGATATCTATGTATGATACATAGAGTGACAAAATCTTCAGCAGATAAGCCAGGTAAATTTTCAAAATCTAAACAAAGTTTATAAAGAGAGAATTACTTTAACTGAGCAAATAATTCTAAAAGGCATATATCTATCATAAAAATGCAAATGATTCCTTTTGATTTTGTCCTGACTTATGAAAATGTTACTTCTGTGAGCTTTTGGCTTCCTCCTGTAACAAACCTCTGCCAGGTCATCCTTATGCAGTCATTAAAAGAGGAACACTTTCTGTGCTGTGGTCAGACCATGATACTGTACTTTTACAGTCTGAAGAGTGAGGACTTTTTTCTTAATAAGAAGCGGAGTTAAGTCCTCAGGTGATTCAGAATTCTAGTATTTACGTCTAATCATCTAAATTAACTGTCTTCAATCCTGACTGTACTCTGGAATTGCCTAGGGAGCTTAAAAAATACTGATGCCTTCCCCCAAATCCAGAGCTCAAGGGGGCAGCTGGTTGCATTGTGATAACAATGGAACATGCATTTGTCTATATAAAGGGACTTTTATTCATCACGTTTGAAAAATGGACTCCAAAGTGAAATCAATTCATAATACTCAGTAAAGAAAGAGAGGCTCTTTAGAATTTGACAAGTAACTTCTTACCTAGTTTGCCCAACACAGCATAAATTTTTGCTCTGATATTCTCAGCAACATCCATAACTGCAATAGTTGGGCAGTTAGCAGGCAGCGGTATGATTTTTTGCTCTTCTTGAAAACTAGTAAATAGAGGTTTCTTTGTATCTAATCATTGGATATCATAAAAATATAGAAAGGACAGATAAAAATTATAGTAAATTAATAATTTTAAGATTTTAGTCTAGACATCATAAAATATACTAACAGAATACAGAATATAGTACTACCTGATACATGATTACGCTTTTAAAAACATAAGTTATCAGCAATTTTTCCCCATTCTGTTGGAAAAATTTAATTTTTTACTATTTATGTAAAGTATAAAAATTTCACAAAATTACTTTTATAAACGTGAAACTTTCACATAAAAAACTTTTCTAATTTTGAGATCGAGAAACTGAACATGTCAGTTTAACAATGATTTAATCTCCTATTTGCTTTTGGTTCCTGTATGTTATCCTGTAAATATAAAAACTATTTTATCATGTTATGGGTTAGAAGTTAGAATAACAAAAATGGATTGAAGAGAGAAATCACCAGGAGTTAAAGGGGAAGTATTTTCACTTAAAAATAAACCATATTAACATATAAAATTATAATAAGAATTATAATAGGTGTAGAAAATGTGATATAGCGCTATAGAATAGATAAACGAAATATAAATTCTGGTACTATAAACTTCATTAATTTAGAGTCTAGTCATTTAAATTTATGACCATTGATTTATTTTTATTTAGAAAAGTTTCCTCCTTTACATAAAAAGTAAACTATAAATGAGAATCAAAAGAAATGTATAAAATACTATAAAAATTGTTCTTAAGCACTCTACTTATATCTCAAATTTTATTGGTAAATGAAATATTACTGAATATACTTACAAAAACAGATAACCCAAAGAAAATGCTTTAGGAAGTCCTGTTAAGTTTTTTTCCAAGTTAAAGAATATAATCAAATACCATTTCCTGAAAATATTCTATAAAAACATGAACCTACTAATTTACTTAGTTTTCTTTCAATCTGCAGACCCCTGTGAAAAGAACTTTAAACAAAGAGGTAGAAGTCCCCATACTTTCCTAATGTCTCTTCTTAAAAATACAGATCCAATTATTTCTACAAACAATTACAAATACACTTACCAACAATCTTCCCATATTTATCACGTTTTACTCCTAGTTCTTTTTCTTCCTTTCTCCACAATTTAATTAAAAGACTAGCAGCTGTCTGGTCCTTCTTCCCTCGCCAAGCATTGACATGAGCCGCAGTTTTGGGATTATCACAAAATTCAACCATTATTCCAAGTATTAGATTGCAGAATTTTTTTTGGTTCAACTTTTGCAAGGAAACAGAAAAATAAAAATGTTGCAATAAATAAATATTTTTTAAATAAAAAAATAAAAATTTTAAGAATTATTGTCTTTTAAAGAGAAATATTTGTGTTAATCAGTAGGTTTTTTCCTAAATGACTGCCTTATAAAATCAAGACTCTAAGTATGATTTGTGACCATCTCCTGTTAAAATACATACCATCGTAATGAGTTCATTTTCAAACAATAAGGACTTTTAAAAAATAGAAATAAAAAGATTGAATATAATTCTGATGTAGTCATAAACACATTCTGAACAAAAATTGATATAGTTCAACATGAAAAAGAAATATTGAAATTAAGTGGAGCAAGGTCATTTGTGCTATACATAAGACTATAATTATAGGATCTTTTTAATTTACCTGGTTTATTAAAGTTTGTTAAGACATCCTCGCTGTAACCTCATTATTATTAAGAGACTAACTGATAGTAACTCCAAGTGGCAGTCACATGTGAAAATAAATCAAAATGAAGTATAATCTTGTAGTTTGAAACTCAGCAACCATAAAAGAGTATGTCAGCACTTAAGAAAAATTATCTTATTAAGCATATTTCCTGTTTTTCTACAAATAGTTTGCAGCAAACTAAAATTTAGGTATAGAGAAGTCCAAATAGAGCAAAGCTGTCCACACAATCATAGCTTCTGTGTGAAATATTTTTGGTTGAGAAACTCTTACAGTGTACTGCCAATAGAATATGGCAAAAGAAGCATGTAACCTATTGTCTGAATTACATACATTATCAGTTTCCTGTTTAATTAAATTATGGATAATATTACCTGCTTTAGAGAGTTGTTATCTTATATGGGGTTTCCCAGGAGCTACAGGAGACACGGGTTCAATCACTGGGTTGGGAAATGTCATTTAGGACTGCCTAAGTAGAGCTATGCATACATCCTCTGTATTATGCTTCATTTTCTGAACTTTCAAAGGGTTTCTGCTTATGACTCATTCAAGGTGGGTTATTTTTATTATTATAATTATTATTTACTTATTTTTTGTTTGTAGTGTTTTATATCTAATGAGCTAGCTATCATCTTTAGTGTCAACTAATTTTCTTTTACAGAGATGAAAGGACACAAATAACTTTAGTATCTTTGCTAAGTTAAAGTAGGTTCGTTATTCTGTTAATAATATCAAGAATGGTGGCAATCACAGGCAGTGACATACCTAGAACTCTGCATGAGAATATCTCTCAGAGTTTTACTGAAACAAAAGTATATTTTTTCTTTATATTATCTTAACTATGGACCCACTTATTGAGGCTAGGAGGGGATTACTGTAAGGATAAATGAGAGTCTTAGCCATTCTTCTCAGCCTTTCTGGATCATTCTATGACACACTAGAGTCTTCACATTACCTACAAATCATACAGGTTTTTTTTTTTAATGTTGATCTTTCCTTGTTTGTCAAGCTAGAAGTTATTAGTAAATGATTATTGACTTTGAAGTAGTCTAGTTGTTTAATTTTGTGGGGAAAAATCCACATAAAACAAATTCCTTGCTGTCATGTGTTTGGGAACATTCATCTAAGTAAACCAATTTCTTCCCTGGAGGAATTTTCAGACTCTGTATTATGCCAATGCACATTATGGAACTCCAGGAGGGATTTTTGTTTAAAACAAACATTTAAACTCTATTTGGGGGCACATTTAATCACAGAGCAGTGTTCTGTGATACTCAGTTTGTAAAGAGCTAATAAAGGCATATTTAATTTTTGTTAAACAGTTATTATACTTACTGCTAATAAATCCAAAAGGAGAAAAATGCCTTCTTTTTCAAGAAAGTAATCCTCTGAGGGGTAACATCCCAAAATGCAGCACCTTAAATAAAAAGGAAGGTAATAACTTAACAAGGCTTTATTGTTAAATTCAATTTGTGAGTTTATTTCTATCAAAAATATCTTTTCAGAGAATATTTTTCTTCATTCTCTCAAATCAGTTTATTTCTTTGCTTAAAAATTGAACTTTGAAGAGACTTTGCCAGTGTAGTTTAATTTCAACTATTTAAAAACTAATCCCAATTGTTTTCCATTACTGCCTATTTTCTGTAGATGCAATGTTCTCCTTTGCTTTCCCAATATTAACTATTCCTAAAGGTCTCCTCTGGTTGCTCTATGAACTATTTCTTCAAGCTTTATTCATTTACTGTCTTTTACAGTGCTGGCATACCTGATATACTTGCTTTTTAAAATTGCTTTTAATTACATCTTATCTTGGCATGAGATTATTTGCTGAAGTGCCTGCTGTGAAGTGCCTCACATGGAGTGAGGGACTGAAGTTGTTGCCAGGGCTTCTTTCACTGTTTTCCTGGGTTGCAACAGACATGGGCTGAACAAGCCACTGCTGGTGGTTGTGGTGGTAAATTGAGCCCAATCTCCCTCTAGTCTTCCCAGGAATGGGAAGCCTGCTGGGGTCAATCGAAATCTCTTTTCTATTTAACATGATATTTATTTATTTATCTATGATTCAATAATAATATGATAATTATTTAACATGGCTCCCTCTTGGGGGAAAAAAAGGGAGAGACCTGTTTCTGCCGGCTGTTTTGTGATGGTGGTTGTGTGTGGTGGCGGTTCTGAGGGTTGGTACATATAGGCCATCAGCTTGGCCTCTTTCACTCATGTGCTTTCAAGTTTTACCACCTATGGGTATGAGTCACACTTATTTTGTTCCCACTTTTGAGGTAGTAACTCTCTCATGCCTATCATGGCCTGTCTTTTGCCTCCTTAATTCATAGCATTATTGTAATAATAAGAGAAAAAATAGAACATCCTTCTCTGTTCAGAAATTAAATAATATACTTCTAAATTTCCTAAAGATTGAAAAGTAAATCACAATGAAAACTGGAAAACAGTTTGAATTTAATGATAAGAGCATATGGAACCTTGTTGGCTCCACAGGAGAATTTACAGCCTTAGATGGATATATTAGAGCAGAAGAACAGTTGAAAAATCTATGATTCTAGCATCTATCTCAAGAAATAGAAAAGATAAAATTGAATGAAAAAAATTCCACAAAATTAATTAAATAGAAAAACAAAAAGCATAGAAACAATGATGCAATAACTGATTCTTTAAAAAGACTAATAATATTGATGTCGATCACCCTGATGAAACCCATCAAGAAAAAAGAGAGAAGGCAGAAATGACTAATACCAAGAAAGGAAAAGAAGGCATCACTTTATATCCTCAGTTGAGTTCAGTGCATTCGCTTAGTCGTGTCCGACTCTTTGCGACCCCCTGAATCGCAGCCCGCCAGGCCTCCCTGTCCAACACCATCTCTCGGAGTTCACTCAGACTCACGTTCATCGAGTCCGTGATGCCATTCAGCCATCTCATCCTCTGTCGTCCCCTTCTCCTCCTGCCCCCAATCCCTCCCAGCATCAGAGTCTTTTCCAATCAGTCAACTCTTCGCATCAGGTGGCCAAAGTATTGGAGTTTCAGCTTTAGCATCAGTCCTTCCAAAGAAATCCCAGGGCTGATCTCCTTCAGAATGGACTTGTTGGATCTCCTTGCAGTCCAAGGGACTCTCAAGAGTCTTCTCTAACACCACAGTTCAAAAGCATCAATTCTTTGGTGCTCAGCTTTCTTCACAGTCCAACTCTCACATCCATACATGACCACAGGAAAAACCATAGCCTTGACTAGAAGGACCTTAGCCGGCAAATGTCTCTACATTTGAATAGACTATCTAGGTTGGTCATAACTTTTCTTCCAAGGAGTAAGTGTCTTTTAATTTCATGGCTGCTGTCCCCATCTCCAGTGATTTTGGAGCCCAGAAAAATAAAGTCTGACACTGTTTCCACTGTTT
>SJYQ01004090.1:276317-304819 GCA_006410935.1 Redunca redunca
CAGTCTGTTGTTCCATGTCCAGTTCTAACTGTTGCTTCCTGACTTGCATATAGGTTTCTCAAGAGGCAGGTTAGGTGGTCTGGTATTCCCATCTTTTTCAGAATTTTCCACAGTTTATTGTGATCCACACAGTCAAAGGCTTTGGCATAGTCAATAAAGCAGAAATAGATGTTTTTCTGGAACTCTCTTGCTTTTTCCATGATCCAGCCAATGTTGGCAATTTGATCACTGGTTCCTCTGCCTTTTCTAAAACCAGCTTGAACATCAGGGATTTCACAGTTCATGTATTGCTGAAGTCTGGCTTGGAGAATTTTGAGCATTACTTTACTAGCATGTGAGATGAGTGCAATTGTGCGGTAGTTTGAGCATTCTTTGGCATCGCCTTTCTTTGGGACTGCAATGAAAACTGACCTCTTCCAGTCCTGTGGCCACTGGTGAGTTTTCCAAATTTGCTGGCATACTGAGCCGGTGCTCTGAGCGCAGCGGAGAGGAGCTACCCCACTTTATATCCTACAGACATTAAAAACACTAAGAGGATATTATAAACGCTCACATAGCAGGAAATAACAAAAATTTAGACAAAATAACTAAATCCCTATAAAAAGACATCAGAACCTATGCATGAATAGACAATCTTAACAGATATATACATATTAAAGAAATGAAACCTATACTTTAGAATCTTTCTACAAAGAAAACTCCACGCATAGACAACTTAATTGGTGAAATCCACAAATTACTTAAGAAAGATATAAAAACAATCTTATGCAAACTCTTTCTAGAGAAAATAAAATGAAGGAATACTTCCAAACTTGTTTTCTGAGGTCAAAATAAACTAGATTCCAAAACTATTCAGGGAATATTAATAAAAAAGAAATATTAAACTTACATTAACATGGTATTCTATTCCCCAAATCTAAAAATATTTGCTAATTGAATCCAGCAACATAAAAAATAATGACATAATACACCGTAACCAGTTCAGGCTTATTCAAGAAATACAATGTGATGTATCATGTAAACAGAATGAAGGAGAAATATGATACCTCAATAGAACTAAGTGTTTGATAATATTTAAAGTCCTTTCATGATGCAAAAAGGAATAGATGAAACTGATGCTCTCCCCTTGTGGCTCAGCTGGTAAAGAATCTGCCTGCAATGCAGGAGACCTGGGTTCAGTCCCTGGGTTGGGAAGATCCCCTGTAGAAGGGAAAGGCTATCCACTCCAGTATTCTGGCCTGGAGAATTCCATAGACTGTACAGTCCATGGGGTCACAAAGAGTCAGACACGACTGAGCGACTTTCACTTCACTTCTCTCATTTAAGTTTCTAAGAAAGGGAAAAAGATCTGATGCCTGGTATTACCAACTAAACATAGAACTTTGTTGTTACTGCTCTTCAGTCGCTAAGTTGTGTCCAACTCTTTGTGACCCTATCAACTGCAGCACACTAGGCTTCCCTGTCCTTTACTATCTCCCAGAGTTTGCTAAAACTCATGTCCAACTTATTTATTACTAATCTACTATACAAAGGTATTTGAAGGTATACAAAGGTATTTGTGCTCTACTAAAAGACACAGATAAATAAAGTCATTTATCTTTATCTTAGTATAATTATGAGATATCAAATAAAAAGGGATAAAATATAAGTCATTTTCTGCAGTAACCACTGAGTCCCAATATATTAGTATATAGCAAGGATGGTACTCAATACTCATGTCTGAACTTTTTACTATGCTTAATACAGCACTTTGGTCAATAAGACTTTGCTGTTGAAACTCAAGATCAGGTTATCACTATATCCTTCTCTGTAGTAAAAAGAAACTAGATAATTGATTAGCCCCATTGCTCATGTTTATCTGGAAGAGAGCTGAGTATTCCAGCTCTGTATCAAATGAGAGAATTTCCAGGGGATAAATCTAGTTACTTTATCCTTTGCAAAGTAATATTCATCAGAGTTTTCCTACTACTCCCATGTTTATTGCAGTATGATTGGAATTTTTAATCTGTATATAGTTTCTGTATATAATTTGGTGAGTTTGGACATATGCAAATACTTGTGTTGCTATCATCACAATCCAGGTAATAAAAACATTCATCACCTATTAAAGTTTCCTTATATACCTTTGTGTGTTTTTGTTGGTGGTGTTTTTTTTTGGGGGGAGGGGAATAAGACCATTGAACATATGACATCTACTCACTTAACAAATGTTTAAGTACACAACATCTTACCTTAACTGTAGCCACTGTATTCTAAAGTAGTATGAGCAATATGTTATACTGCAGATCTCATCTCTGGAACTTACTAATCTTGTATGACTGTAACTTTATATCCATTGAACAACACATCATGCCTCCCTCGCTCCATCATTCTACATACTCTATCATACTACATACTATTATCTACTTTTACACTTTTGACTATTTTAGATGCTGTGTTTAAGAGAAATTATGTATAAGAGATATCCTTCTCTGAATGACATTTCACTAGCATAATGTATCTTATGCTGTTGCAAATGGTAGGATTTCTTTTTTTAAAGCTGAGTAACATTTCACTGTATGTACATAACACATTTTCTTCATTAATCTGATGGACATCAGTATTGTTTCTGTATCTTTACTATTGTGAATAGTGAATAATTATGCACAGTGAACAACGCAGCATAGAACACAGGATGCAGCTATCTTTTCAAGATACTGATTTCAATTCTTTTGGATATATTCCCAGAAGTGAGATTACTGGATCATATGGTAGTTCTATTTTTCATTTTTTGAGGAACCTCCATATCGCTTGCCATAGTGATTGTACCACTATGTCTTTCACCTCTTGTTTATGTTGATTTCTAAGAACTTTATTCTTAGAAATTACAAATGTGATTGTTTCTAATTTCCTCTTTATTGTATAGTTCATTACTAGTATATAGAAATGCAATTGTCTTGTATGTTAATTTTGTATCCTGCAACTTTAATGAATTCATTTATTAGTTCTAACAGTCTTTTGGTGGAGTCTTTAGTGTTTTCTACATATTAAGATCATGTAATCTGCTCTTGTCTGGAGAATCCCAGGGACGAGGGAGCCTGTTGGGCTGCCATCTATGGGGTCGCACAGAGTCGGACACGACTGAAGCGACTTAGCAGCAGCAGCAATCTGCAAACAGATGCAAACTTTACCCTTTTTTTTCTGATTTGGATGTTTTTTTTCTTTTTCTTGCCTAACTGCTCTGAGTAGAACTTATGGTACTATGTTGAGTAAAAGTGGTAAGAGTGGGCATCCTTGCCTTGTACAGATCTTAGAGAAAAAGTTTTTGGCTTTTCACCATTCAGTGTGATATTACTTGTGGCCATTTCATAGAGCTTTTATTGTGTTGAGGTAAATTCCTTCCCTACCTAATTTACTGAGAGCTTTTAATCATCAAAGGGTGTTGAAATTTGTCAAATGCTTTTTCTGCATACATTGAGATAATTGTGTGATTTTTGTCCTTCATTCCATTAACGTGGTGTATCACATTGACTAATACGGATATATTGAACTATTCTTGTTTTCCAGGGATAAGTCCCACTTGGTCATGGTGTATAATCCTTTTAATGTGCTGTTGGATTCAGTCCAATATTTTCCAGAGCATTTTTGCTTCCATGCTCATCAGGGATATTGGTTTGTAGTTCTTTCTTTGGCCACACTGGTTGACTTGCAGGATATTAGTTCTACCACCAGGGACTGAACCCAGGTTCGTGACAGTGAGAGCACTGAGTCCTAACCCCTGGACTGCCAGGGATCTCCCGGTTCTCTCTTTTTTTATGATGTCTTTATATGGTTTTGATATTATGTTGATGCTGGCCTCATAAAATGAGTTTTGAAGTGTTCTCTATTCTCCTATCTGTTGGAAGAGTTTAAAAGGGACTAGTATTACTTCTTTAAATTTTTGATAAAAATCACATGCGAAGCTCTCCAGACCTGGACTTTTTTGGTTGGGAGGTTTTTGATTATGGATTCAATCTCTTTTATTGTTACTGATCTGTGCACATTTTTGTTTCTTCTTGATTCAGTCTTGGTAGATTGTATATTTCTATTAATAGTTTAGGTATGTTGTGTTTTCACTTTAGTTTGCCTTGAGAAATCTTCTAGTTTCCTTTTTGTTTTTATCTCCAACCCAATGGTTATACCAAAGTGTGTTGTTTAATTTCCATGCTTTTGTGGATTTTTCTGGTTTCCTTTTGTTATTGATTGCTAGTTGAACTCAGTTGCAGTCAGAAAAGAATGATTTCCATTTTCTTAAATTTGTCTAGGCTTGTTTTGTGACCTTGTACATGACTTACCCTAGAGAATGTGCCACATGTGCTTGTAAAACAAATAAACAAAAATCTCTGTGTCTCTTCTCAAAACTACTCTAAATACTTCACTTATGGCCACCAAATGTGTAGGTTTTTTCTGTACCAAACAATTCTTCAATTCGCAGTGGGCATCAGCTGGGTATCCTCCAATTCAATTCAATTCTGAAACTACTACCTAGAGTTAGCATCCAGTCTCACAGGTTAAAAGCTCAGTCCCACAAGATTATGCTGCTTTCCTCCCCACAAAGTTAGATTCTAGTCCAGGTTGTCACCTGTGCTTCTGACCAATCAGATGTAGAGTAGCTCACAGAACTCAGGAAAATAGCTTACTTACTAGATTACCAGTTTACTGTAAAATAATATAACTTGGGGACAGCCTGATGGAAGAGATGAACAAAACAAAGTATATAGGGAAGAGGCCTGGAGCTTCCATGCCCTTCTCAGCAACTCCACGTGTTCACTGACCTGGAAGTTCCTCAATCTCATAGTTTAGGATTTTTATGGAGGCTTCATTGTGTAGGTATAACTGATGAAATATCAGTGGCCATTGGTGATTAAACTCAATTTTCAGTCTCTCTCCCCTCCTTGGAGGTTGAGGGTGAAGCTGAAAGTTACAACCTTTAAGTAACTATATAGTTACTTCCCTGGCAACCAGGCTCCCATCCTGTGGTTATCTAGGCGCTTTCCAAAAATCACCTTAGTACCATAAATTCAGATGTAGTTGAAAGGGGCTTGTTAAGAATAAAGAAAGATACTACTTTCATCTTTATTACTCTAAAAGTATTATAGGAACTAAAAATAAAAGACCAAATATTATAACAAAAGATGTTCCCATTGCTCTTATTAAGAAATTACAAGAGTTTGGGGAGTTCTGTACTAGAAATGGACCAAATATAAATTTTAAAATCATAAATCACAATATTACAGTGATTTTAAAAATGTGTTTTCTGCTGTTATTGGTAGAATGTTCTACATACATCTATTAGGTCTCTAGTCATGAGGGTTTTTTTTTTTCTTAAACAAATGTGTGTGGTGTGGCTCTCATGAATTCCACCCAAATAGAACAAAAGAAATGTATAAGTGTTAATGATATATGAAACTCAAGTAATTTCCCCCAAGACAAAATTTCATAAATTGATGTTAAGAAAAGCAGTTTATTTATTATTTGCCCTTTGGAATGCTAAACTTTTGGGGAAATAATATTGACTAGGAAATACCTAATCAATTGGTTTTCAACTCTTTTAAGATAAGATGAATGAGGAATTCGAGAGTCTTCATACTATATGAGTAACAGTAGATGCTTGTGTTTTCCCAGGCCAGGCCAAAATGGAAAGCATTCAAATCACAAATATAAGGATCTAAGTTTAGATACAAGAATGGTTTTTATATTTGAGTGATAGACAAGACTACGTTCCAAGGTATACTTGTAAGTATCATTTTCGGACTATTGAAAAGAAAAAGGCTTGTCTTTCTTCTGCAGTTTTGAGGGAAGAAAATGGATACATAGCTAGAGAGGTAATTTTCTCTTACTGTGGGTACAGCCATACTCACCAAATGCTGTCCAGTGTACTATAAAGAAGTACATTATAGCCTAATCCACTCTGTAACTTCTTGGGGTCTGTTTTCATTACATGAAGAATTATATCCACTCCTCCAGTTCCAAAAATTTCCTAAGAGATTTATTTACAATTATTTCTTGAAATAAACAAATACTCATTTCCTTTCCCATTTCATCCTATCCCATAAAACTTTTCAACTAGGAAAACACAACATTGTTAAGAAAACAATGTGTATGTGCATGCTCAGCTGCTCAGTCATGAACAACTCTTTGTGACGCTATGGACTGTAGCCCACAAGAGTCCTCTGTCCATGGGATTATCTCAGCAAGGAAAAGAATACAGTAATACAGTTTTTTTTTTTTTAATTTTTACTCACTTTTCTCAGGAACTTAAGACAAATTATTGTAAAGTTGGTCATTTTTTAAGAGAGGATATCAATCAGTATGTCAGCTTAATGCCCATTTATATTTTTTCTCTTTCTCTTTCTTTAAAAAAAAATACAACCCGTAAGACTTGTCCCATAGTTTTTTTTTCACACTGTAGTGAATGTAGTCTAACATAATGTCAGATAAATACCAGATAGCAACAACTAATTTAAGGGGTTAAAATTCTATTACGGAAGATTTTCTAATGTTTCCAAGAGAGAAATAATCAATAGCAGTTAAAACTTTTAATAATTTATATAAAGTTATTACCAGTTAATATTTGTCCCATACTAAGTACCTTTCTCATAGTCCTGTTATTCTTTTCTGGGTCCCAGTAAGCAAGACTATGAGTATTTTCCAGAAGAACATAGACACAGGATGATAGAATATAAGAATTTTCACAAAAGCTTGGAGCTAAGTATGTATTTACTGTTCTTTTGGCTTCTCCCTCAAATCACTGTACTGAAGCCTTCATAATTTTTAATTTTTACTTTTCCAAATCTGTATTATTATATAAGTTATTAATCTCTGAGACTCAGAGTTTTCTAAGGCATTAAAAAGATCAAAAGGAATTAAACTCTTTTTTAACTTTTAGTTTTAGGTATGAACCCAATTCAAACACAAAATGGCATTTATAATGGTACAGCCACTTTGGAGAACTATTTGCCAGTTACTTCAAAACATAACACCTAGCTTATGATTCATCAGTTGCACTCCCAGGTATTTACCAAAGAGAAATGAAAGCATTTTTTTTCCCACAAAAAGACTAGTGCAGCAACCTTAATTAAAGCTTTAAACATAGTAGTCCCAAATGGAATCAGCCCAAGTTGCTTATCACCAAGGGACAGAGAAACAAATTTTGGTATACAATGAAATACTATTCAGCAATAAAAAGGAATGAATTATTGATATATGCAACAACATAGATATATTTCAGAAACATGGTCTGGGTGACAAAAACCAGAACTAGTAGGGTAGATAATTATGTGATTCTATTCATATAAAGTTAAAGAATAGGCAAAACTAATTTATGAAGATAGAAATCAGAACAGTGGGTTGCCTAGACGCAAGTAGGGGCATGGCTGCTAAGCAGCGTGAAAGAATTATATAGAGAAAAAATTCTATATATTAATTAGGATACTGGTTAAATGCATGATGTTTGTCAAAATCGAACTATATACTTAAGATCTATATACTTTATGTAATTATACTCTAATTATAAAAAGAATATTAAATCTTCATAAGATTAAAAAACACCAACATTTATGGACATTTACTAAGAAATGGTTCCTAATGTTATGTGATTGAAAGATCTGAACAAAACTTTGATTCACAGGCATACATACCTTCCCAGGAATATGATGTTCACAAAGACCAGACAAAATAAGTAAAATATCAGACTGAATTTCCAGAAGAATGGCCTCTTCCTTATCATTATACTTGCTTATTGTATTTTTAAAGATTCCTGATTTGAAGATAGTTAAAGAATGTAAAGTTATTGAACACTGTATTTTTATTTTGATCAATTACTGTTCTGAAATTCTTATAAAATTTCAACTAGAACTATTTTTAAAAGGGTTATTTTCATTGCATGGTTTCCTAGAAGCTGTAGACAGATGATAAATGGATTCTTTGAGCTCTCAATACAATCAATATTCTGATATACATAGACTTTCTAGTACATAATTAATTGAATATCATTAAAAGCAGCCTTTTACAACCTGATACTTCATCAAGAAAACAAAACTGTTGAAAAATATGCAATTTCATGAGGCAAAGACACATGCCTTTGCAAAAATATGACCAAAATACTGATCTTAGCTTGCCTCATCTCTTCTTGTCCTTATGATTAACAGGGTCAATTTTAAGTAAAGGTGGACGAGTGCCCTAAGTATGTTTTCTATTTCTGTTACTTCTTTCTGTGTTGTCTAATTATGTTTACCTGAGGGCATCTTTGACAACTTCGGTAGCAATGTTCCTATGTCCTTTAAAAGTTCTCCCTTGCTTCCAATCAAAATTTTAAAAGACTTGAAAACAGTCACTTACACTGATGGAATGTCATTTACAAGAACATTTTGCTTCAGAAAAGGACTTCTCCTTTATATAAGGAACAAAAGTCACTTTTCTTCACTTAAAGGGAATCAAAGGGAATTATCATTAACAGCAAGGTGTGGAGCTATGTTTCAAAGTAAAAGGGCCATGGAAACTAAAGCCTATTTCCATAGTTGTCCCTGACGGGACAGTTCTTGGTCCTGTTATGGTGAATTGCAGGTAAAGGATCAGAGTCTAGGAAGGCTAGTTGAGTGTGCTGGAGGCCAGGGCAAAGGTATGCCATGGACAGAAGGCCTATGTTCTCTTATTAGGACATCTTCTAGGAATCCAGCTTGGCTTGCCTCAGGTCTGCTTCTCTTTTCTAGTAACTCCTCTTCTTCCTATCTGTGTATAGGTATGTCACTTTCCCTGTTATCTGTAATAAATGTTATGTTAATACTGAATTATCTTCTTAATATTTATCCTTTAACTCCCTACATTTACCCTCCCCATGTCCTGTTTTAAATCATTAGATATATTTCTTTCATATTTACTCTTTCTAAAATAGCATTGTATATATAACTTCCCTAATCCAAACTACTAATAGCTCTCCGTGCTTAAAGTGGATGAAGTTCAAACTCTATTATTATCTGCCATTCAAAACTCTTTCTAGCTTGGCCTCTGACTAAACACTTAACTTTATCTCATATTATTTATCTTCATAAAAATTTGACTCCACTTAAACTCTCTCTGAACAACCATCATGTTTATTTTGGCTTCATGTCTTTGCTCATGCTGTCCCCTTGTGTGAAAGACCATTTCTTTCTCTTTTTTCCTCTTGAAACAGCCTTACCTTCACACCCTAACTCATAAAGTTTCCTGTTAAGAATTGCCCAGCCTTGAAAACTACCCTATGCCATTTACTCTCTGTATTACTCACTAGGTGCTTTACTGATGGTGCAGGGTAACTCATACTATCTTTTTATGACATATATCTTTCCTTTTGTTTCCATTAGGGTAAGGTCCTGGGAGTTTTGCTCTATACATATTTATGACATCAGTGCCTAGACAACAGGTGTATAAACATTTGTGTTTACAATGCAATTACTATGTGTTGAGCTTATTACTACTATGGAGCCCTCTGTTTGACTCAGTAAGAGAAGATCCTTACCTCTAGGAACTCACATAATAAAGATCAGCTTCTTTCAAGTTAAAGGGATAAGGTCCTAAGAAGAAAAGAACCCTTGCTATTTGCTTTTCCTTCCCCACTTGCCACCCAGGTAAGATTAAGACTTCTTCCTGGAAAACTATATTCATCCTGTTAGGCTGGGGCCATAACATTGAGTTCTGCATAATGAAATGTGCACAGAAGAGATAAAATCTACTTTCAGGTTTGGTCATCCTAAGTAAACTCATCAGTAAAGTGAATGTTTTTGCCTAGCCCCTTTTTTCAATATCCTCACTTTGTTTATTTGTAATAATATTAGAGGGTACCACCCCAATTCAGGCTTCCCTGGTGGCTCAGCTGGTAAAGAATCTGTCTGCAATGCAGGAGACCTGGGTTCAATTCCTAGGTCGGGAAGATCCCCTAGAGAAGGGAACAGCTACCCACTCCAGTGTTCTGGCCTGGAGAATTCCATGGACTCTATAGTTCATGGGGTCGCAAAGAGTAGGACATGACTGAGTGACTTTCACTTTCACCCCAATCCACTACAGATGGAAGAGTGGGCACTTGTCTTAACAGACAAGAAAGTTTTTGAGTAAGCATTTATAATTAACTGACATCCAGCAAATTATATCACTTACCCATGTGGCAGTCACTGAACATGAATATGACTAATATAACGCTTACTTCTCAAAGTCAGGAAAGGTTAGGGCCAGAGAACTATTTATTATTTTTAAATAATAAAAGGCATAAAGTTTTAACTTTAGGGGTTCTCAATTTTTTGAGAACTCAGTTTTGAGCTCACAGTATGAATGTTGGTGATAAAGTGACTAAGCATTGTCAAATCTAAGTTAAAAATTAAGGATATCCTGATATTTCACACCAGAAAGCCTATGTAAATTTCTGAATACACCAGTGTACCAGTGTTCTGGTATGTCAATTGCACTGGAAAATGTAATGTTTTCCTCTTTTAAAATGACTCCAAAAGGCCTGGCCAAAAAGTGGTGATCTTACTACTAAAAGAATGAAACATAACAATAGTCCATTAAAAAAAAGGATCAAGATAATCCTAAATGAAACCATATCTGAATTAAATAAACAAATGTTTAAAGGATAAGTAATCATGATGTTTCAGTAAAGACAAACTAATTTATACCAATAGTATGAAACAAAAATCAAGAAATATTCAGGAGTTTGTCAGCTATGGGACAAAATAAATATATAGAAAAACATTTCAAACAAAATTTCTAATTTATAAAAATCCTACTTTCATCAGGACAGAAACATGTTATGTTTTACCTATTAGTTGCTGAATTGCTCCCTTTTCACACAGATCCTTGTTTATAGTATCATTCTCAAGGTAGACCATGGCTCTCAAGAGTCTTAAACTGTAACGCATCTGGGCAAACTTGTTGCCACGGCCACCTGCACCATGAAAACTGTTACCATGACTAAAGAAGGAATCTGTAGAAAAATATTAATAGTTTAGTTTACATCAAGAAATTTAGACATTATTTCTGTCTATATAAGTTTAAAGAGATGGTAAAATTTTGTCATACTTCAGGGTTTTTCTTTTTAGGGAAGTAAATGTGATTTTGATTCCCCTCCTCTTTCTATTTCCTGTATGTGTTTTTTAAATTTTACTCAAATGTATCATTATTGCATGTATCTTTTGTCATTTGTTTTTTATTAACTCAACATTATGTTTTTAAAATTATTCACATGGTTACAAGTAGATCTAGATCACTCAGTTTTAACTGTTTTCCACATCCACATTATAAATGACAGTTTATCTGTTCACTAGTACAAACTGCTAAGATGAACATTCTAGTTCATGTCCTCTTGTTCCCACAAAGAAGTGTTTTGCCTGTGACACCAGAATCCTGTAGGGTACACCCACATGGAGTTCAACTCACCTTGCCACATTGTTTTCCAAAGTGGTTATATGAATACAATGTATAAGAAATAGATTTTTTTCCCTTGATCTATTAAATGTGAAATGGTAGTTCACTGTTATCTTAATTTGCAGAGCAATTACATTTCCTCTGTAGTGCAGTGGGGTTGAGTGTCTTCTAATTTTTTTGAAAATTTGAGATTTTCTCCAAAATTTTTGAAGAATTTTCTTGGCAAACCTTATTCTTTGTCTACTCTACTGAGTTATTTTCTTTTTGATATTTAAGAGTTCTTTATGAGCCTGAATTCCAATTGTTTAGCAGTCAGAGGGGTGAATAAATATCTTCTCTCAATTTGTAAATTGTTATCTTATTCAGATTCTGCCATTCTGTCACACAGATATTTGTTTTACAGTAATTGATACATTTAATAATCTTTTATAATCTTATAAATAGTTTAAGCTCTTCTGTTTTTTTTAAAAAATCTTTTTTCACCCTGTTATCATAGAGATAATTTCCCATGTTTTCGTCTAAGATTTTTACAAGTGTTTCACATTTAGGGTTTTAGTTCATTTTGCAATTAACTTTTTAAAACAAGTTGAAAAGATCTAATCTTTATTTTTTTCACAGAAGGCCAACTGCCCAAGCACTATTTTTTCTCATTGATTGGCAATATCATCTCTGATAATTCCCACTTCCCATATATTCCATTTCACTCGTCTACTCCAAGTCTGCTACTGCTGCTAAGTTGTTTCAGTTGTGTCCGACTCCATGCGAGCCCATAGACGACAGCCCACCAGGCTCCGCTGTCCCTGGGATTCTCCAGGCAAGAACACTGGAGTGGGTTGCCATTTCCTTCTCCAATGCATGAAAATGAAAAGTGAAAGTGAGGTCTCTCAGTCATGTCCGACTCTTCGCAGCCCCATGGACTGCAGCCTACCAGGCTTTTCCGTCCATGGGATTTTCCAGGCGAGAGTACTGGAGTGGGATGCCATCACCTTCTCCAATTCCAAGTCTAGTACAATATAATTTTAATTACTATGGCTTTATGGTCAGTCTTGATAAGTAACAAGACAAGTCCTCTTTCTCGGATATAATATGCATTCTTAGAAAGGTTCTTTCAGAGGTATCTTTTTGTTTGGAGCTAAAAAAAAAAGTTCAAAATACTATTCACAGTAATGTGTATAGGTTTAAAAATGTGCGTTCTGGAACTAGACTCCCTGTATTAAATCCTGGCTCTGCTACTATTTGAAAGGGACAAGTTATTGAACTCCTTTGACTGAGTTCTATCCACTGACCTACAGGGCTAATAACAGAACCTATAACTCCTAGATTTGTTTTGAAGCCTAAACAATTTAATATTGTTGAAAGGGTTGAGGCCTACCTCACAGTAGGTACTCAATAACTGTTAGCCATCAGGCTTCCTTTGGTTAAGCAGCATTACCTTTTTTTTTTTTTTGTCTTATAGATTTCTATAAATATAAATGATATAAAGCAGATACAGGAGAATTGTTTTATTTAATGTGCAGGAAAGATTGAGGGCAGGAGAAGGGGACGACAGAAGATGAGATGGCTGGATGGCATCACCGACTCAATGGACATGAGTTTGGGTAAACTCTGGGAGTTGGTGATGGACAGGGAGGCCTGGTGTGCTGCGTTTCATGGGGTCACAAAGAATTGGACACGACTGAGTGACTGAACTGAACTGAATTTAACATGACTAAATTTAATAACTCATCATATTAAAAGCTAGAGA
The DNA here is from genome assembly GCA_006410935.1 of Redunca redunca. Classification (NCBI taxonomy): domain Eukaryota; kingdom Metazoa; phylum Chordata; class Mammalia; order Artiodactyla; family Bovidae; genus Redunca; species Redunca redunca. The sequence goes on from SJYQ01004090.1 coordinate 289,474, forward strand.
ATAAAAATAAGCCATAGTTTTCTCTCCCTCATTGATAAATGAATTCTATTCCTGATCTAATAAAAATGCACCATGTAAAATTATTTCCAAAGCAAAGTTACTACCAGAAAAGAAAGCAGTATCTTCCTTATAAATTTTTTAAAAGAATATATTTATTTCCCTTCTAAGAATTATGAGAATTGAGATGAAATAGTCATATAAATTATGGCTCTTGTTAATTTAGCAGGCAATATATGGCTAGAGATCTAGATTCGAAGCTCCATGAAGGTAGGATTTTATTATTTTGAACATAAGTGTTTCTTTAGCAGATAAAACAATATATGGTAACTAGTAGATATTCAATAAATATTTGTTGAATGACTAATTACAATATTATAGGACTTAGTATAATTATTGGATAGGTCTAATAATACAAAAAATTTAAATCAGTTTAAATGAATGATTTCTTTTACTGAAAGGTATGCATCAGGTATAGCTAACATTTACTAACGTCTGACTCTAAATGAAATCTCAGACTTTTCTTTTTTAAACAGAATTTAAATATATTAAAACCACTGAAGGTCAGATCAACATTTTTAGTTCTCCTTTTAATTGTATTTCTTTTTGTATATGACCATTCAGTTGAAGGATTCCCTGGTGGCTCAGATGGTAAAGAGTCTGCCTGCAACTCGGGAGACCCAAATTCTATCCCTAGGTTGGGAAAATTCTCTGGAGAAGGAAATGGCAACCCATTCCAGTATTCCTGCCTGGAAAATTCCATGGACAGAGCAGCCTGGCGGGCTACAGTCCATAGGGTCGCAAAGAGCTGGACATGACTGAGCGACTTCATTTTCACTTTTATTCAGTTGAAGTATGTAAATTGGAATTTTGACAGGAATCTGAAAGCCCACTTACCTTCATTATCACACCATGCTAGAAATTCAAGGACTTGAGCATTTCCATTATAGAACATGTACTCATCTATTAAAAAAGGAGCCACTGATGACAAAGTGGCAATTGCGTGCAGCTGTAGTTCTTCATACTGTGCTGCAGACCATTCAAGTATTTTGTGTTTCTCAGGCCTTTTAACATAGGTAAACAAAGCCAAAATAACTTTGCCATCAATTAATAGCTACGAGAAAGGCAAAAGTACTATGTTAGAAACATAATTAAAACAATTTAAGGAAATTTAATAAAAGATTTCCAATTTGATGTGTTATTGATGATGATTTCAAAATATTTCCTTCCTAAAGATTCCAAGCTATGTTAAGTAGCAAAAACTAAAAAACCAACACCCAAACTCAATAATAACAACAGTTCACTATGATCCCCCTTTCTAGCCTATGCACTCTATGGCTGACAATAATACATAATAAGTAGTAATTTAAAAATCTATATTACTTATATATGCAGTTTCTATAACTATAGAACTGCTATAACATAACCCCTGCTTATAATAAAATCACAAGAGTCAAAAATTTGGGGCAAATAAGCTGGTGGTTATTTCTGCCTTCCTTGCTTTTCTAAAAAAGAAACCTTTTAGAAACTCAATTGTATATTTGAGCTGTATACTTTAAGAAATTGTACACTTTAAGAAATCAATTTTGTCTGAAGTTATCATGACTACGGCTAATTTTAAGCATAGGCAACAGAAATTTTACAAATACTCTATCTAGTTTGTATTGAATCCATGATTTAAGAAAAATAAAAAGTACAATGCTATGATAATGTGACAATCAAGTTAATATTATAGTTGATTCTGATTGATACATATTTATGGTTCAAAAGATAGTAACACACCATGTGCTATATTCTATTCAATTTTCTTTTCATCTGGCATTATTCTACAAAGACATTTTCACAACAGCATCTATGAATTTTTCTGAAATTTATATTATTCCACATGGAAAGAGCACAAGATTTAGAACTGAGAAAGCAAAAATAACTATTAGTTCTAGCATTGCTATATATATCAAATGAATAAATTTTTTGAAATACTCTGTGAACTGTAAGTAATAATACACATATTCATTATCACTACCCTACTGAGCCACAAACACAAACATATGACACAAAAAAGATTGATTGATTCCATTGCTTACATCTGTGCTTTAAGTAACTTACCATAGTCTTTGTGCCATTTGACTCTGTATCTGTCATTTTAATAGTTATATGATACTCTATTGTAATAATAAAACACATTCTATTGATTTTCTATATGACATTTCAGAAAATACATTTAGGTTCTACAGAGCACATGTTTTTGATATGAATAATAAAGTTATAATTGTAAAGACAGGCTTTTCCCTGAGCATTTTTTGGTATATTCCTCAAAGTGGCATTACCAAAAATTTTTCTTAGCTCTTTTAATCCTGATAATAATTTCATGAGATAGGTATGTTTTCTATTTTGAAATTGAGATAACTGGAATTGAGATAAGCTAAAATACTTATTCAAGATCACATTACTAGAAAGCAAAGAAACTGGAGTCTACCTGACTAAAGCCTTAATCACCATACTATACCACTTTTATATTATTACTAATGATGTTAATAGACTGAATGCCCCCCTGGAACTTGAGTTTTAAGACTAAAATGAAATTTCAACTAATGTAGTATTAACTAAACAGATGGAATTGTTAGTAAGTAGTTATTTTTTTCTATTACCTTTTACAAAGCCTTTATCTTAGTCTCATAAGAGAAGGAGGAATTGAGCCTCAGAAAGTTCAGGTGACTTTGCCAAGGTCATATAGCAAGTAGGTGATAATATAGACTGAAATTCATTTCCAGTGTTCTTCAAATTACATCATGCTTTATATAGGATATAAAGTATTAAGATAATTCATGGGTTATATATATATATATATGAGTTAGTCACTTATGTGTCCAACTCTTTGTAACCCCATGGACCGCAGCCCACCAGGCTCCTCTGTCCATGGAATTCTCCAGGCCAGAATACTGGAGTGGGTAGCCATTCTCTTTTCCAGGGGATCTTCCTGACCCGAGGATCGAACCCAGGTCTCCTGCATTGTAGGTGGATTCTTTACTGTGTTAGCCACCACGGAAGGCTGAGTGTATATGTGTGTGTGTGTACTAATGAGGTTAGATTTGTGTGGAGAAAAAGCAGGGTCATAGGGCTTGAAATGGGCATCACAGAGATAAGCAATTTCTTCTAGCGTTAAATCATCCCTTATTACTATGGTCAGAGAGACTATTAGGCTGGGTGGGCCTATATGGATTGCCTTTCATATTATGTTCTCTTTTTAGCAGCTCTAAATATATAAATAAATCTCCCAGGTTCTCCTGCTTTTCCTTGACTTGTTTGATTTTATTTTAGGTAAAATCACTATTCATTAATAGATATGAAAAATTTTGAAAAGGTGAAATTCCAGTGAATAAGAGTTTGTTACTTAGGCAATGGCTCCCCACTCCAGTACTCTTGCCTGGAAAATCCCATGGATGGAGGAGCCTGGTAGGCTGCAGTCCATGGGGTCGCTGGGAGTCGGACACGACTGAGTGACTTCACTTTCACTTTTCACTTTCATGCATTGGAGAAGGAAATGGCAACCCACTCCAGTGTTCTTGCCTGGAGAATCCCAGGGGTGGGGAGCCTGGTGGGCTGCCGTCTATGGGGTCGTACAGAGTCAGACACGACTGAAGTGACTTAGTAGTAGTAGTAGTATGGTAAACATATGGGCTGATGAAAGATTTATAGCTGTGACTTTTAAAAAATTATACTACAAAGTGAGACAATTTTAATTTTTGTTTTGATTACTTTTTACCTGTATAGTAGATAAATCTTTACATAAGATCACAATTATATTAAACAGCAATTTCTTCAACTCAAAATCTTCATAGGAATTAGAAAGCTTAAGACCTTTTACCAAAGGATTTTGACTTTTAACTGTGAGGGAGAAAAAAGGAAAAGGAAAATAAAAGCTGAAATGATGTATAAGACATATTAAGATAATTATAACTTGAAAGTTTTATGGTTTTTACCTTCATTAAATGTTGCAAATAATATCAAATCCCTGGTAANATTTGAATTCATAAAGCACTAATAATAGGAAGGGATGAATGCAAGAAAATAAAAGCATATAGCCAGATAAGCCTGTAATTTATTTAATGTTAAACTTAATTTTGTAGGTCCCAGGAAATATTTTACATTATTCTATGAATATTTTGTAAGATGCTGTTTAAAATTTGTTAAGAACCTAAAAATGTATTACTACAAGTTACTTATATAATTCCATGGCTTCAATTGACAAAAGAAGGAAAGAAAATAGTTATTTTCAACAGCTTTTCTTCTTAACACCCCCCAGTTCCCCATCCTGACAACAACCACTCTCATATATGAAAGGCTTGGTCAAGAGAAAACAAACAATTCCTATTTAACCCGAAAAGCCCTGAAGAATGACGAGAACTGCAAACATTTCAGCATGAGGGAACTCATTCCTGACAGAGATATTCTAGGTGGACTTTATACATTAGGAAGAATTTATAAGACAAGCTTTGGGCTTTTGAGCTTGCAACTATATATTCCCACTACTTTAAGATCTACCTGTTTACTTTAAAATGTGAAGATGTTATATCTATTGATTCACATTCATGGAATTCACCCAAGTGTTTGCAAGGATGCTAATGAGAATTTATTGACTGACCAAGGGCTTCCATAGAAACATAGGTCCACCTACATATTGCATCCTTGACTAGGAAGCTATGTAGGTAACGAATGAAAAAATGACTTTTAGACTGAGGCCAGGCCCTTGCACCTTAAAGAGATGCTAAAATTCAAGGTAAACCTGTAATCTTAGTGGTTTGAAGAACCAGAAGACTGAGGCAATCACAGGCAACCTGTGGGATAATATCAAAGAAATTAAACATAAGTATAATCAGTTTCAGAAGGACAGGAGAGAGAGAATGGGGTTGGAAAAATATTTAAAGAATTGTGGTCTCAAATTCTCCAAGTGAAAGTGAAAGTGTTACTTGCTCAGTTGGGTCGACTCTTTGAGACCCATGGACTGTAATCCTCCAGGCTCCTCTGTTCATGGAATTCTCCAGGCAAGAATACTAGAATGGGTAGCCATTCTCTTCTCCAGGGGATCTTCCCAACCCAGAGATTGAACCTGGGTCTTCTGCATGGCAGGCAGATTCTTTAGTATCTGAGCTACTGAATAACTGGTTTTTCCTTAAATTTACATATTCAGGAAATTTAAATCAAAGTTAATAAGTAAATTTAAAGGAAATCAACCCTGAATATTCATCGGAAGGAGTGATGCTGAAGCTGAAGCTCCAATACTTTGGCCACCTGATGCTAAGAGCCATCTGACACTGGGAAAGATTGAAGGTAGGAGGAGCAGGGGATGACAGAGCATAAGATGGTTGGATGGCATCACCAACTCAATGGACATGAGTTTGGGCAAACTCCAGGAGATGGTGAAGGACAGGGAAGCCTGGCGTGCTGCAGTCCATGGGGTCGCAGAGTCAGACATGACCAAGCTACTAAACAACAATAACATATTCAGGAAGATCTATGAATCTCAACCAGGGCAAATACAGAGAAAAATCACATCTTGGCACATTATAGTAAAACTGCTGAAAACCAAAAATAGAGTGAAAATCTTGAAAACAGTCAGAGGACAAAGTGATACATTTTACATAGAACAGCAATTTGAAATAATGACTGCTTCTTATAGAAAACAATGGAGGCCAGAAGACAGTGGAATGATATATTTAAAGTGCTAAAATAGAAGAAAAATTGCATCTAGAATTCCATATTTTGTGAACACAGATGTCAAGAATTAAAGTTAATTAAAGCTATTCTAAGATACAAGAAACTATGAAAATTTGTTGCTAGCAGTCAGCAGATCTGCATCACAAGGAATGGTGAAGGAAGTTCTTTGGGGGAAAGAGATGATAACAGTTAGAAACTCATATCATCAGGAAGAGATGAAAAACATCATGAGTAGTAAATACGTGAGTAAATTATAGTACATGAGGAAGATCTCAGCTGTCCAAAGGGATGCAAAGAAGAATTGGAAGAGTGCAAGTATACTGGTGACTATAATGATATAACCCAGTATTTATAATCAAGTACATAAATGTTGGGAAGATCCCCTGGAGAAGGGAAAGGCTACCCATTCCAGTATTCTGGCCTAGAGAATTTCATGGACAGTCCATGGGGGTCACTCAAAGAGTGGGACATGACTGAATGACTTTCACTTTCACATAAAGGTTACAACACCGTTTAAGACTCCTTCCTCCCCCCTACACCCACCGCTTCCATAATTAAAATTAAAATGCAATTATATTTATACTTACAATCATTGGTGCCCCAGGATTTTGAGATATAGTTGTTGTGATCACTAATATGTCGTTTCTAAGCTGACGATCATAATGACTAACGCCTCTTATAAACAGATTTTTAAATACGTCCTTCAAAGCCCTAAAAAACAAAATCATATCTTTAAAGCCATATTTCTATGGAAATACTCAAGTATTTCCCACCAGAATCTCCCTTTCTTATTCATTTCAAAATATTTCTAATCTTTTCTCTTTCCAAATCTACCTGTAATTCACTGAGGGAGCAAATAATAATCTCTCAATTGAGTCTATACATGGTGGTCAAAGTGACTTTTCTAAAATAAAGATTTAGTTACATCATTCTTCTTTCTAAAATTACTTAAAGGCTTTTTCCTTTGTTCTCAGGATAAAGTCCTACCTCTTTACCATGGCTTATCAGGCCTTCCATGCTATGATCCCTGCTAACATTGTAGCTTCATGTTTCACTATTCTACCCTGTATTTTCTCTCTCACTATATTGAATTTCTTTAAATTTTTCAATTTTGCTAAATTCTGCTTTTACTTCTCTTCCTCTGTCTAGGATGCTCTCTACATGCAAAATTCTTGTGTTGCTAACTCACATTTAGCATTCAGATACCAGATTAGGGTTTGTTATGAAGTGTTCATTAACTCTCTAAGTATGGGTTAGGTTCCCTGTACAATGGGCATTTGTCACTTTATCTTCTAGGGCCTGTTTGCTCTTCTTATGATAACAGTATTCTTATTTTTATTTAGGCAGTCACTCTTTCCCCACTTTTGGTCTTGTGATGCTGCCTTTAACTAAAAGGAAGCTAGTTAGAACATTTCTTTCTGTCACTAGTAATTCACTCTGGAATGGGCATATGGTCAGCACCAGGTTAGCAGGAACTCAGAAATTTTTTCTTTGAGCTTTTGGAATAGGAAGTCTTCTCTTCTGCTTGGTTTGGGGTTGTGATGATGTGATTCTAGACTTCTTAGGTCTAACCATATGGATCTTGTGACTTAAGCCAACACAGTGGAAAACAGAGAAGAGAGATGAAGAGGGCTCAAGTCCTGATATTTGCTGAGCCTTGAATACAGCTGCACATGAAATCAGTTTTATCCTTGACTCTGTAGTTACATGAGCTCATAAATTTCCTATTTGGCTTGAATCAGTTGAGTTGGGGGTTCAGTCATTTGCAAACAAAAATGTACTGATCTACCCTCTTCTGGAGAACATGAAGGACCTTGCAATAATTCTCTTTCATAACGTTTAGTACGCTCTCTTTTAGTTGCCTATTTACTTGTCTGTCTCTCTTAACATAATACAAGTGCCATGAAAGCCATGGCAGTATAGAGACCATCTCTATACTATTTCCAGTTGTACTTCCACAGCCTAGTACTGAACTTGGCACAGAGCAGACAGTAATTATTTGATAAATAAATGAGTAACTTAAAGTCTCACTCATGTTATTGCTAATGCTTACTGCAATATCTGGAAGAGAGTAAATACTCAAAAATAGGTTTACTAAATGAACAGATGAGATAGTCCTTTTAAATATATAATTTTACTTTATATATACTCAAGGACACAATTTACTTTTGTTAACAAGCTACTTTAAATGTCTTCCATATAGAAAGAAAAGACTTGTTATTATGCAAACACATTTATACCATGGTACCAAAAAAAGTCCTGAAACATAGCTATCACATGAATCAAAAATCTAATTGAACACAAATTTAAACAAAGAGTTTAGTTATGTCACCAGCTATCATTTTAAGGCTAAAAACATCCCTATCTAACCCCATATACTTACAGCAAACATTTCAAGTTACTAAGCTGTTGTATGATTTCTTCTTTTGAAGATTTTTCCAGTAAGTTCCAAAGTATTTCAGATGAACGAAATAAAAGTTGTCCAGAGGGATCCGGGTCATTGAGGTGAGCACAGATTCCACTGGCTGCTTGTGCTTTCACCATTAAAGTACAATTAACTTCTGAAAATAAATTCTAAAATTGTTTTATAGACTCGACATTATTAGACAAAAACAAAAATAGCTGAGAATGAAGTGTTCAGTTATGTACATAATATACAAACCAGAAGTTGAGAGATGTTGCAGCGCTTTAAGTACCCAAAGTTTCTCAACAAGTTGATTTTCAAGCAACTCCAACGACTGGATCATTGTTTTTGCCAGTCCTCCAACTTCAGCCATTTTAATCTTATATGAGGAACTAGCCTGCTGGTAACCTAACAACAATTAGTGAATAAATATGTGCAATTATTTCACATAGAAATTATCTACATTAAACAAAAGAATGAGTAATTTATCACTAAACAGCAACAACAACAACAAAAATTTTTTTAAAGTATATGGCAAAGCGTTGGACATGACTGAGCAACTGAATTGAACTGATATGGCATTTTATGGTATAGCACGGGGTAGGCAGACTTACTCTATAACAGGCCAAGTAACAAGTATCTTAGGTTTTGTAGCCTATAAGGTTTCTCTCTCAAATATTCAACACTGCTACCATAGCATGAAAGCAGGTATAAACTGTATAAAAATAAGTGGGCATGGTTGTGTTCTAATAAAACTTTATTTACAGAGGGCTGATTTTGGCTCGGGATCCATAGTTTGCTGATCCCTAGTGTAGAATTTGAAATAGGACCACAGTTTTGGAGACATATCTTAAGTGCTAAAATGAACATTATTTCTTGTCTCTAGATATACTTTTCCATAAATGAAAATGGCATGATTACAAATACTAAATGTATTCATATTCAAGTCAATTCACGACTTTAGTGCTTTCAAGGGACCATAGTTATGCAATTTGGTGATGTAATTTGGCAATGAAAATATAATGCTATTCTGATAAATGTTAGTGAAATATAATGGTATTTTAAGGAAGCATGATTCTTGGTGATAATAGCTCCCATAAGCAACACCACCACCTCTCCTTTGATACAGCTGCACAGGTGGTTGCCCAACAATCTCTCAACTCAAGAGAGATTAAATACACAGCAGAGGGTACCTGCTTCCTTGAGATGCAGCTATTTTCTCTTGTAGTGATATACTGTCTACCTCCCTGATTTCTTGACTTTTGAGACCAACTAGATTCTTTGCCATAGTTCTGAAATGTCTGTTATTTCATCTTTATGCATTTGATCTTTAGCCCTGGACATGGCCCTGTCCTTTGCTGTGATGGGTTCTCTGGTATGCCCTAGCTACTCACTTTAGGTGTATAAAAAGTATAAAGAGGAAACCAAAAGTTGCATAATTTCATCATTCAGAGATAACAGCCTTAACATTCTGGTATATTTCTTACAGTACTGATATTTTAATATATCATATAATTTTAACAATACACTCTAGGTAGAATTTTATATTCAATTTTAGCTGCTAAACATTTTATTGTAAGCCTTTTCTCATTCTATAAAATATTTTCCCAAATCACGGTTTTATTTGCATAATAGCCTGGTTGCATGCCTGTACTTTATGTTTACTGTATCTTTATATATTTAGTTTACATTTATATAGAAGGATATTGTAATAGTAAGGCTCATGAACCTGATTCCTGTCCCCAGGGATATGTCTCATACACTTGCCCTACCGATGACTTTTCAGCTGTGGTCCCAGATATCCAGCCATGCCATCACCTGAAATCAAGTGGGTGACACAGCTACTGAGAGCACTGCCTAAGGTTTCCAATTCAGAGCCTGGTGAAATTAAGATCAGCCTCACTTCTCTGCACCGTAACTCCTCTGTCTTAATCTTATACATCATTTGTCCCCCCCCCCCACTTTTTTTTTCTATCTTAAAAAGGCAGTGGATATGTTGCCTAGGTTAACCTTATGCTTGTACTCTTAATTCCATCCTCTCATGTTTGGGGAATTTCTTCCTCTCATTTTCCATATACTAGCTTCTTGTTCCTCTGCCTGTAGGGGAAAATGAAGTTTTCCCCTATCCTAAAAATAATGAACAAAACCAAATATCTCCTTTGATTTTGCCACCAGTTGAGTTGTTCTCCATCTTCCTTTTCTTCTCCATCTGATCTTAATACATAAGTCTGCACTCACTACCTCTATTCTCACAATCCTCTCATTGTTTGGTCTTGTATCTGTCCTATTCATGGCAATAGTTCCATCAACGATGTAACAGAGTTTTCCAGATATCACATCAATTGGTACTTTGACTCTTCAATTACAGAAGCCTCTAATTAGGACTACTTCCTTCATTAAATATCTGGCATACAAGACATGACGATCTTTTGCTTTCATCCTCCACTTTGAACCTTCTGTCATTGCCAATTTCTTTGGATCGTTTTTTCCCCCTGGATCTCAGTATGGACCCTCTCCATGCTGTTATTCTTGGTCTTTTCCCATTTACGTGTTTTATCTCCTCGAAAAACTCAAGCATCTAGATGGTTTCAGTTTTCATCTCTATTTGGGTGAATTCCAAACCTGTATTTCTATTAGTATTCAGTGTCTACTATCTATCAAACACTTTCTCCTGTTTATCTCATTGATAGCTCAAACCAGACAGTTAATAATCTCTCTACTCATTCCTTCACTTCAGATGTCTTCCAATTTTCCCCTATTCTAAGTAATCTTTTTTTTCTACCAGCGTCTTATTTTCACCTATCTTAAGGAACAGAGAACTTTAAAATGTATTTTATATCTTCTCTCCTTTCCTAAATTGATTATAAATTATGGAAACTATGAAGGTAGGAAATATATCCTAAAGTAACATTATATCCTTCATATTGCAAGCGCCCGCTATCTTGATACTACCCATTTCAGTGTGACTCATTTTATCATTATATATTAAGATCCCTTAGCTGAAACATGCAGAATTCTTTCTCCAGAAGTGGTGGAGAATGTTATTAGCTTTGGGGATCTAACATTATAAATGTTAGAAAAGAATAATATTATCAACAGTATTAAATTACATTAATAGTAATAATTGTAATTAAACTAGTTTGGGTTTAGCCTTAAAAAATTTTGTTATAAATATTTAACATCAGAATATCTAAAGTTGAGAAAAACATAATTTTTCTGTTTAAAATGACTGAAGAGCTTGAGACTGCCAAAAAAGCCTGTTTTTGATGCGTTGCATTTATGATCCCCACTCTGTTTTTACAAGTTCAAAGAGATATGAGAATGTTCTGTTTTATAAAGACATAAGTTATTACTGAAACAGTATTGAAAACTTTACCTGTAATATGCTTTTTTGGTGGTTCTGCATGATAAAAGTCAATAATACATTTACAAATTTGAATCCTCAATTCAGAATTTTGTATTTTCATTAAGTCACCTGTCAGAAAGATGAATGAATACTCTTTAATAACAATGACATATGTTTATTTACAGTTTTAAGGATAAAGTGTTAGTAACTTGATTATTAAAATATCATCAGCAGAGATTCAAACTGGATCATGTAATTTTAAATACATACACACATACACACACACAAAACACCCTATCTATCCCTGGACAACAATCAACTCAGACTTTCCTTCCCAAGAAGAAAAGAATGGTAATTAGCAGGTAGAACAAGATTGCCTAAGATTAAATCCTGCTTGACCACTTCAGTTCAGTTCAGTTCAGTCGCTCAGTGGTGTCCGACTCTTTTCGACCCCATGAGTTGCAGCCCGCCAGGCCTCCCTGTCCATCAACAACTCCCAGAGTTTACTCAAACTCACGTCCATCGAGTTGGTGATGCCATCCAGTCATCTCATCCTCTGTCGTCCCCTTCTCCTCTTGCCCCCAGTGCCCCCCAGCATCAGAGTCTTTTCCAATGAGTCAACTCTTCACATGAGGTGTCCAAAGTATTGGAGTTTCAGCTTTAGCATCAGTCCTTCCAATGAACACCCAGGACTGATCTCCTTTAGGATAGACTGGTTGGATCTCCTTGCAGTCCAAGGGACTCTCAAGAGTCTTCTCCAATACCACAGTTCAAAAGCATCAATTCTTCGGTGCTCAGCTTTCCTCACAGTCCAACTCTCACATCCATATATGACCACTGGAAAAACCATAGCCTTGACTAGACGGACCTTAGTCGGCAAACTCATGTCTCTGCTTTTGAATATGCTGTTTAGGTTGGTCATAACTTTCCTTCCAAGGAGTAAGAGTCTTTTAATTTCATGGCTGCAATCACCATCTGCAGTGATTTTGGAGCCCAAAAAAATAAAGTCTGACACTGTTTCCACTGTTTCCCCATCTATTTCCCATGAAGTGATGGAACCAGATGCCATGATCTTCGTTTTCTGAATGTTGAGCTTTAAGCCAACTTTTTCACTCTCCTCTTTCTCTTTCATCAAGAGGCTTTTTAGTTCCTCTTCACTTTCTGCCATCCTACTACCTGTATAAACTTGTATCTCAGTTTTCTCATCCATAAATTGGTATAGAAATAGTTACTACTTTAAAGATTGCTGTGAGAATTAAATGAGTTAGCCTGAGAAAACAGCTGAGAGTTTTCCTCCCTAGCTAGAGAGTCAGTAATCTATTGCCTCTAATAATGTATCCTTTGCTTAGAAAGTTCCAGCTGAGCTCTGCCCCCTCAGTTTATTGACAGACTGGAAGATAGTGTTTCTAGGCAGTCTTTGTCCTGCTGGTATAATTTTATGTTCAAGTTATTGTGGCGGGGATGGAGGATAGGGAAGATTCCTTTTCAGTCATATCTAAACAACTTCTGAACTGGCTTCAGCCTATACTTCAAACTGGATTGCATTTGCTCTGGCAAAGTCCTCCAAGTATGATCCCTAAGAGAATCTGAAAATGATCGGTGGGATTCTGAAAATGATCCATGCCTTCTGGGCACCTGCAGAACAACTGCAGTCAGGAGTATGAGCTTCAGGACAGAAAAAGATCTGGTTGGATTCTCTGAAGGAAAGAGATAATTAGATGTCCCTTGAAGATCTGTGTTTTGCATTAGGTCTTGCATAATGTTTATCTCTGAGGGTAGTCAGTGAGTGGGTAAGCAAGTGGACAGGAGGAGGGAGCATGAAGGAGACAGCCTAGCTTTAGGAGAATCTATATGCAAAAACTAACACTGGGCAGGGATAAAAAAAGACAGGCTCGAGATTATTCTCTTAATTTTTTTGGACTCTCCTCTGTGGTTGAAAACTCACTAAGTTTTGAAACAAATTAGGCAACAGGAACAACTAAACTTTTCCAACAAAACTACCCAAACCAAGTTTATGGGAAATGCTAAGATTTCTTGTCTGTTTCACTATCATTTTAGTTCCTGTAAGTTCAGATCATCTTTCATGGTTTCCTGTTTTACAATCTCAGGGCAGAGTACCAACTTTTTCTTTCGTGTTTCCAGAATCCTGCTGTTAAGTGGAAAAATATCTATTATTTAGGAGAAAAAGTAATATAATTCATTTTTATAAATAGCACAAGTAGAAACTGGAAATTATTAGTAAAAATGAATATCCTTTTTTTCAAAACTTTGTATTACAATTATTTTAGTTTCAACTCATGTTTCCAGCAATTAATAAAGGACAGAACAGCAGTATTTATCGTAAGTAATCAGTGAAAGGAGTTCATTTTTTAGCTAAGAGTTCATATTGCCCTCAAATGAGGCAATAACATGCTCTATGGGCAGGCATTCAACAAGCAGCAGACTGACACAATAAGAAAGGGCCATGTATTTATTATACAAATGCATATTTAAAAGTAATAAGGGAAACAGATTTTTTTTTAATATTATCAACCAAATCTACACATTTTAATCTGTTAATACTATCATATCCTCTTCCAGGTTGGTTGGCTTCTCACTGTAAATTTCTATTGATGATAGAGATTCACAGAATTAGAGTTTCCCATTAGTTTCCAACCTGCCTGTTCCTTAAGGTCATCTTATCTAACTCCCCATGTTTATTCTAATTTCCTTCTTCACCCACTGTAGGCCACAATAATTTCTCCCAAAGTATCTACAGATGAAGACTATGAAACTTTATTTAGACATAAAAGTGTTAGTGTCTATGTTAAAAATTTTAAATGATACTAGTACTTTACTATACTAGTTTCTATCATTTTCAATATGGAATATAATGTTAGGAACATAAATATTCAGTAAATGCTTATTTTAAATTTGTATTTCTTTTCTTTCTACTATACAAACAAAAACTAAATTAATAAGTATAAATTTAATTTAGGATTTGTTTTGGGAACATGATGTCATGTCTCAGGGGCTGATTCAAGGAGACATAGTGTTTGATAAATTCAGACTGAAATTGAAGAAAGTAGAGAAAACCACTAGACCATTCAGGTATGACCTAAATCCCTTATGACTATACAGTAGAAATGAGAAATAGATTTAAGGGTCTAGATCTGATAGAGTGGCTGATGAACTATGGACGGAGGTTCATGACATTGTACAGGAGGCAGGGATCAAGACCATTCCCATGGAAAATAAATGCAAAAAACCAAAATGGCTGTCTGGGGAGGCTTTACAAATACCTGTGAAAAGAGAAGAAAAGCAAAGGAGAAAAGGAAAGATATAAGCATCTGAATGCAGAGTTCCAGAGAATAGCAAGAAGAGATAAGAAAGCCTTCCTCAGCAATCAATGCAAAGAAATAGAGGAAAACAACAGAATGGGAAAGACTAGAGATCTCTTCAAGAAAATTAGAGACACCAAGGGAACATTTCATGCAAAGATGAGCTCGATAAAGGACAGAAATGGTATGGACCTAACAGAAGCAGAAGATATTAAGAAGAGGTGGCAAGAATACACAGAAGAACTGTACAAAAAAGATCTTCATGACCCAGATAATCACGATGGTGTGATCACTCATCTAGAGCCAGACATCCTGAAATGTGAAGTCAAGTGGGCCTTAGAAAGCATCAATATGAACAAAGCTAGTGGAGGTGATGGAATTCCAGTTGAGCTATTTCAAATCCTGAAAGATGATGCTGTGAAAGTGCTACACTCAATATGCCATCAAATTTGGAAAACTCAGCAGTGGCCATAGGACTGGAAAAGGTTAGTTTTCATTCCAATCCCAAAGAAAGACAATGCCAAAGAATGCTCAAACTACAGCACAATTGCACTCATCTCACAT
>SJYQ01004090.1:305077-331219 GCA_006410935.1 Redunca redunca
TAGTAAAAAAATTGTAAATATTATTGCTACTAAATCTAAAAGTGAGAGATATACTTACTATGTATAAATACTATTATTTATAATTAAAAGAAACACTTTTTAAAGTTAAATTGGTAGAATGGTTTAGAAGGTTCAACTGCCAAAAAGTTTATCTCTTTTTAAAGAAATTTCCTCTACTGTATTATATTGAAAACTGGGAATATGTATTTTAATATACATCTTGATTAGCAACTATATGGCTGTTCCCCCAAATGGTTGCTGAAACAATAGTACAGAGGATGGAATACATAAATTTTATAATTCTGATCTCTAACTTACATTTTGAAAAATAATCCCCCAAATAATTTGGTGATAAATGCTTCTTTATTCAAATTTGGAAGATCAAATAAAACATTTTGACTCTCATATCTTTGAGAGTCAAATATTTTAAAGAGATAGAAAAAAAACTAGACAAATTAGTATTATCCATAAATTTTCTCAAGGACTCTCTCTAAAAATACTATAACTTCTTATTAACATCTCACATTTTTCATTCACTTGGGGTAACTTATTATGAGAAAACATTTTAATATACTTGCAGTTTAAATTCTTGTGGCCAGCAATCTCAGATTACAGTAAAATGGACTATCTTTGAGATATCAGCTGCTGGAATCAAGTGATCAAGTGAAGATTGCTTTGCTACACCATAAAGCATAATGTCTTTGTAAGATAAAACATAAAATACTGCATGCGTGCTAATATAAAATAAAGTTTAAAAACTTACCCACATAATTTTATGATATTATATGCAGGTTCTATAAAATGGGGCTGTGTTTTAATTTTTTCTGCACACAGATTCAGAATTTTAAATATCTGTGCTAAATCCCTTAAGGGCTTTAATATTTTTAGTTAAGAAATAAAATTAAGATTTTTATTAACATATTCTTTACAGTATTTCTATCAAGAAAATCTATAGAACTCCATCTATTTCATTAAACATGGTTGATCCTATTTTAATTACACTAATTTTGAGGTGTAAAGAGAAAAACAGAACCATTTTTTTAAGGAATATTATTTAATTTTTGTCTCAGTAACCTCTTATTCAAAATATTTTTTCTCTTCTCACCACATCTTTAGAATCTGATTACCAACTACTACATCACATACTCAGTTGAGCAATAACTTATTATTGGCAATAAGTAATAACACTTTGAAAAAAAATAACTTAATGGCTCAATTATATCCTTCATCTCCACCCAAATACAAAATATACATTGCTGAGGAATAAGCAAACCAAACCTACCTTACTTTCCTGCATTGTTTTATTAACATTACTCAGTTGCCTTTTCTTATTTTTAAGGTTTATATTGGTTGAAATTTTATTTAAGACTAGTTTATGAAAGCAAAATGTACCCTGTCTAGATCTTCAGGTAAAAGCAACTTTTATTTTATCTATTTAAAAAACCCAATTGGTACCTAAACAAATTTCACTTTTTTTTTTTTAATAGTTAAGGGAACATGGTAACTGTGACTTGCACTTCTTGACTGAATCTGATCACTTTCAGTCTCTTTCTAGGAGCTTCTCTGTAAAAGACAGGAGAGCTGGATGTATTAGAAATACAAACTTCCATTAACTTCCTAGGGAAATGACTAAGATAACCTCTCTAACCTATCTTTGCTTTATGTTTTATAAAGTCTAAAGTCACACTACTGAAGACATTCAGAAACAGAGCCATTTGCCACCAACTCTCTGGCCTGAAGAAGAAAAAACAATGGAGGTGTTGAGTTATCAGATTAAGATAGGAAAAGAAATCATTTGCTAGTGGACTTTCTTGGCTACCAGTAAACAATGCTTGATATCCACAAGCCCTCAGTAACTGACTGACCAAACAAATCCATATAAAACAAGGCTAAAATAAAGTGAGAAAAGAGTTAGATAAAATTATAAGGCACATTTCTCTAAATGGGAGGCTTAAGATGTTTTGATATATTAAACAAGCTAAATTAGAGACTGGCATTTTCTTTAAACCTGGTTGGACAACTGTTAAAGTTTATTTAGATCAATACTACCGTAATTGTGGTTGTGGACCATGCCAGTTCTGGAACTGTATGTTACCAGTCTATGGAAAAATAACTACAGAAAGTGAGTTTCCTGTAACAATTCTATTGCATTTTACAATAGCATGTATATGCAAAGGTTAAAAAAGAAAACAATCCCCCGGCAGCAAACTGGTTCTTAATCACACATAGTTTTGGAACACACTATTCTCTACATATTCTAATCATGGGGGTATATTCATTGGGAATAACACATTTATAGAATGTTTTGAAGATTATCAAGCTATGCTGGTATGTTATCTAGTCTCCCTTGTGACCTCATGAGGAGCTATTATTCCTATTTCATAAGGGTGAAAAAATTAAAAAGCTTATCAACAGTGCAAATACTCAAGTAACTTGGTAGAAAAAAGACTTTGAGTTGGCCCTCCTAACTACATCCACTGTCTCTCTGAGTCTATAGAAACTGCCACTACACAGTTAATACTGCATTATACTGTTTCTTCTGCTTTATATTCTCTGGTAAAAATATAATTTTGTAAAAGACATAAAATGTTAGATATTTTCTGTGGTAAACAGAATAATGGCCTGTTCAATGATATCTCAGAGAAGGCAATGGCACCCCACTCCAGTACTCTTGCCTGGAAAATCCCATGGATGGAGGAGCCTGGTAGGCTGCAGTCCACGGGGTTGCTAAGAGTCGAACATGACTGACCGTCTTCACTTTTTCCACTTTCCTGCATTGGAGAAGGAAATGGCAACCCACTCCAGTGTTCTTGCCTGGAGAATCCCAGGGACGGCGGAGCCTGGTGGGCTGTTGTCTATGGGGTCGCACAGAGTCGGACATGACTGAAGTGACTTAGCAGCAGCAGCAGCAACAATGCTACCTACATCCTAACCCCTAGAACTTGTGAATGTTACCTTTATTACTATATGACAAAGGGAATTTTCTGACGTGATTAAATGCCTTGAGATGGGAAAGTTATCCATGATTATCCAGGTAGGCCAAATACAATCACAGGGTCCTTATAAGGAAAGGAGAGGCAGGAGGGGGTCAGAGAAGGAGAAGTGATGACAAAAGTAGAGGTGAGAGGGCTGGTCCTTCGCTACCTCTTGGGAAGGGCCCAGGAAGCCAAGGAAGGCTGGCTGCTTCTAGAAGCTGGCAAAGGCAAGCAATGGCATCTCCCCTAGGGCCTTCAGAAGGAGCCAGCCCTGCCAACACTTCTCCTTGAGCCCAGTGAGACTTCCAGACTATAAAACAAAAAATTTATGTGGTTTTAAGGCACTGAGTCTGTGGTAATTTGTTATAGAAGCAATGAGAAACTAACATGTTCCCTAATAAAAATTCTCCCATTTTAGGATAAAGAAAACAAACATATACATATAAGTAAAGGATACAAATCCATTTTGATAACACTGCACCAATTTCTTGACAGATTTAAGTTGTCTTTCTTCCAAATCATCCTGAAACAAATTATCTATTTTAGTTGTTTTGTGTTATTCTGTTGAGATTTTTTCAAGTTTCCCTTAATGTAAGAAGAAAGTAGACACATTCATTATCAAGTAATTCTTAAATTACTTTATTATAATGTAAGCATTATAAAATGCTCCCTAAAATAGTGAAGGTAAAAATAAACTATATATTCAAATAGGAAATTGCAAATCAAAACTAGATTAATATAAAAGCAGTAACAGTTTCCAGAAATATTAATAATACTTGAAGTATGTTGAGCATTTTTCTATGCCAAATACCATTTAGGCAATATATATAGATATCATTTCATTAATATTCAAAATAACCTTATTAGGAGGGTATTTTTATTATCCTTCTTTTTCAGAACAGGAAACTCAGCTGAAACACTAATTATTCCAAATAATATAGCTAATAACTGGTGATGTATGAAGTCAGATTTGACCATCTGACTCCAGAAGTTGTATTTTTAACCTAAAATACGCCCAATATAATGGCTCAAACTAAACATCTTCAGTCAATTTAAACAAAACACACACACACACACATATTTTGGCTACCCTTAATTAACAAGCTATTAGGAGCTCTATGTAGTTGGGTTTCCTTTTTTAAAAACTGTAGATATATTCACAATTAAAAATAACTTTCACAACAATCAGAGCCAACAAAAGAAATTATCCTTATAAAAGGCATTATTTTTGTTGTGTTTTTTCTTCTTTCTATGTAAAAGTGTAGAAACTAAAAAATGTTAAGACAATGACTAAATTTTTGCACCTGTCAATCACAGGACATTGTTTTGATACCATGGTCAGCCCACTTCCCACATACTGAAAGCGTGCAATCTTCATCCTGTAGTAATTTTCTAGTGTATACTGACTTTTTAGGCATTCAGTCAATTCTTGAGTAACATCAGCAGAGTGTCCTATAAACATGTATGCATATGCATTTATTATCCTTTCTGCCAAAGCATAAACTCAGTTTTGAGTCTTGTATCTTTATTTCCATTACATTCTGTATGAGAGTTCTCTCAAAATAAATTATTTATGACTGTGTATGAGTATCTACATATCCTAATTTCATATCAGAAAATTTTTAAGTACTATATCATGATACATGTTTCCTACCCTTGCACCCACATCCTACTTGGTAATAAGCATGAACAAAGGCTAGATGAGTCAAATCTACTCTTATGATTTCTGTTTATATTCACCCATATAATATATGTGTATATTATATTCATATATATGTACCTACCAGGTTAAATATATTCATACTAAATTTAAACAGAAGACATATACTGTCTGAAATGTTGTCAACAAAAGGAGAAATGGGACTTATATTTAGGGGAGTACATATTACCTTTCAGGAAATCACAGTTTCTAAGTGAAATGGAGAAATTTTCTCCCAAAGCTTACTTTACCAGTCTCTTCGAAGAGTTTGATGACACGATTTAGGTCCATAGACTTGAAGGCACCCTAAAAACACACAATTCACAGTATTCTATATCATGAGAATCAAGAAATCACATCAAACACATTATTTTTATATGATATTATCTCTTAGCAACTTAAAAATACCTTATGACAAAAAGAGAGTGAGGGGAGAATGAAAAGCAGCTGAGACTTATAGGAGTAAATAAATTTTGGAGTTAAAAAAAAAAAAAGCCCTCTTGAATTTTGGTGTTATCTTACAGTCTCAATGTCTTTAAATTTCAATCGTTCCAAAAGGCCTAAGAGAGCATCTGGAATAACAGCACTTCCATGCCTTAAGAAATAAAATTATTTCATACATATTATATATCTCATGGATACACACCGTATACACTGAGTTTGCCTATGCAGATATACCTAAGACTAGCTTCTAAAGTACAGGTAGGAGACCACCTTCCTGAACTAGGTATCCCTTCTCCCAGCAGTCTTACATCACCCATATTAGAAAACAGGAACTGCCAAGTTCTACAGATTTTACATCTTAAAGATTTATTGAGCCCACTCCACCATTTAAAAAACAATTTTTATTGGAATAGAGTTGCTTTACAATGATGGCATTGTTTTGTTCCTTTTATGGCTGAGTAATATTCCACTGTATATATGCACCACATTTTCTTTATCGATTCATCTGTCAATGGACATTTAGGTTGCTTCCGTGTCCTGGCTGTTGTAAAGAGTGCTACCATAAACATCAGGGTGCTGCATCCTTTCAAATTATGGGTTTCTCGGGATATATGCCTAGGAGTAGGATTTCTGGCTTATATGGTAGCTCTATTTTTAGGAAACGTCCATACTGTTCTCCATAGTGGCTGTACCAATTGACATTCCCACCAATAGTGTAAGAGGGTTTCTCTTTTCTCCAGCATTTATTGTTTATCGATTTTTTGATGACGGCCATTCTCACTGGTGTGAGGTGATATCTCATTGTAGTTTTTGATTTGCATTTCTCTAATAATTACTGATGTTGAACATCTTTGCATGTGTTTTTTTTTTTTTTGGCCATCTTTGGGAAATGTCTATTTAGATCTTCCACCCATGTTTTGATTGGGTTGTTTTTTGATATTGTGCTGCATGAGCTGTTTGTATATTTTGGAGATTAATTCCTTGCCAGTTGCTTTGTTTGCAAATATTTTCTCCCATCCTAAGGGTTGTCTCTTTGTTTTGTTTATGGCTTCTTTTGCTGTGCAAAATCTTTTAAGTTTAATTAGGTCCCATTTGTTTATTTTTATTTTCATTACTTTAGGTGGTAAATCAAAAAAGATCTTGTGATGTATGTCAAAGAGTGTTCTGCCTATGTTTTCCTCTAAGAGTTTTATGGTAGCTGGCCCACTCCAGCTTAATGATTTTTTCAGTTCTTATTTCTCACTCAGTTGTGAAGCTTTCCTGCTATTTGTTCTCCCTACCTCTAGTCTTGCACCCTTCAACACTGTCCTCTACCCTCTAGTCAGAACAATAAAACTCAAATCTGAACACAACACGTCTAAATCATTCAATGATTCCACTAATGCCCTTCCCCTCCTCTGTTTTCATTGTTGTTGCGATCCTATCCGTCTCCTTGGTGAACCCTCACAGGTCCTTTGAGACACAGTTCATGTGTCGCCTCCATTCTTATCATCAAAATACATCTTATTATTTTTATATACTATTTTCTGATTTATATATTTACTTATATTTTATTTTCTGTTTTTTGTTTCCACATATAAATACTTAACATAATTTCACTTACTGTTAATACCATTTTATATTCTGATTTTTAAGTCTATAATACATACATTTCCATATTTCTACATAGTCATTGTTTCATTGCCTCCTAGGTCTAGAATTTCCTTTCCTTTCACAATTACAAACTAATATGTTCTGATCTTAAGAAATGTCATTCAAATACAATTTTCAGTTAAGTGTTCTAACTTTGTCTGCAGAATTTGCCCCTGAGTTTACTCAATATGATTTTCACTTTAAAAATTTCAAAAAGGATTTACTATATACTTATTTACCCTAGGTATTATGATTATCATTAACAGTGTTACATCTTACTATTAAATTGCTTGAATTATTAAATTTACTGTTAAAAAATTTTTGATAAATAGAATTTTGCCTTTTAAGATTTGGAGTTTTAACATTGCCATCTGCCACCACCTCAGTTGTCCTTTTTTATCTCTGTGTTCTCAGAGAAATAAAAATGTACAGTGAATTTTTATTTTCTGATTTTCTGCAATATTGGTTTTGTGGGTTGGAAAAGATATTGAAAGGAAATGTCAGTGCAGAATTTTCTTTTCAAAATCTGTATTATTATCAGAATTTTTCCCCCTAAATGGCCAGATATAACTTTTATAAGAAAGAAGAGTGGTAAAGATTAAGGCATAGATTTAACTTATATTAATCTTAAATTTATTTTATATTATCACTTCATGTTACTCGGTGTTTTATTTGCATGGCAAATGTTATATTTTTAAGATTTCTCCCTCCTTCCCTTAGCCTTTCCTTCCTTTTATAAATATTTATAAGTAGCTTCGACGTTTCAGAAATGGTAGGTGTGGGGAATACATTTGCCCTGACTTCAAGCATCTATCAATCTGGCATGAGATATAGGTAATATAGATAACATGCTTCAAAATGGTTCATGAATGTTGAGAGGTGTGTTCCAGAACTATACAGAGAGGGACAGAATGGCATGGGGAGGAGGGATGGGGATCTGGGACAGCTTCTGAAAGAAGCAATCTGCAGGCAGAGTGAGATTGAATAGGATTTGTGAGATAAACTAAAGGTTTGAGAGATGGAGCAAAGGGAGTAGCATGTGTTAAGGCCTGGAGACAAGAAAAACATGGTATTTAGAGGACTGGTGAGTCATACGGTAGGAGAGGAGAGTGCAAGGGATAGAAGCTACAGATGCTGCTGATAAGGTAAGCAGAGGTCAAATCATGAATACTAATCTTAGTGATAATAACAGTGATGGTACAGTTGTAAGTTCTTTAAATATTTACTAACTGAATTCTGTGAGGTAGATACTATTAACACCATTTTACAGGTGGCCTTATATATACTATGATAAGGCTCATCAGAAGATATTGAATGGTTTGAGAGACTGGATATTAAAACAGGCAATGGCCAGATTTTACTTGGTAACAGAACTCTGTCCTCCAACCTCTGCAGCAAGCAACCTAGGGAGTCAAACCACAACCTCTGCAGCTGCTGGCTCAGAAAAGTCAGTATTTGGTCAATGATCATCACATTCCCTAATTTTTGACGCCATCTGCCACTCAGGGCCAACCAGAAACAGCCAAGTATGCTTCCCAAATCAATCATTCAGTCAACAACAAGAGCAAAGCAGAAGCCTCCCTTTTATTCACAGTGAAGCTTCCCTTGGAATCTCTGCCAAATATAAGTAATGCTGGCTGACTCTCTACAGCAAACTCTGCATAAACAGTCGGTGTTCATTCTCATTAGGGTGATCTTTGTTGATTTCCACAGGTTTTAACCAGAGGAATGTAACAATAAAGAGATAATACTGTCTGCTGAGTACAGACTGATCTGGAAAGATCTAGACTGGAAGTGGGAGACGAGTCTGTGACTTCAGGCACTGACTAAACAGTGGCCGCCAGGATACACAACAATGAGTGGAATGAAAAGCATCAAGGAGGCAGAATCAGCAGGTCCTAATAAGTGATTTGATTTGGCAGGAAAGAGAAGGAAAAGGTAAGGATGACTGACTGGCTTGAGGAATGACATAAGTGGTAGCACCATTTGTTGAAACAGGGATGCTGGAGTAAGAGGCTTGTGTTGAGGCTAGAGATGAGTTAAATTTGGAGCAGCGATTTCTAAATCACAGGCTTAAAGTAATAATTGGGAGAGATTAGGTAAACAAGATCACACAAGCAGAATGTAGCAGCAAGAGAGAATTTACAAATATAAATATAAAAATAAGTGTTGTTATCATCATAAGATTTTATGGAGAAATTATAAAAACATTTAACAAAATCTTTGAAGATCAAAAGCTCATTTAATTAACTGCTTTGAAGAAAATTATACCTCCACTTACTTCAAGTCATAGGATGAACTTATTTTCCCACTTTACCAATGAACATTTCAAAGGGGAAAAAATCCTGCTCATTAGATACCTAGTTATAGGGAAAGAACTAACATTTATTATGGTCCATTTATGTGTCTGGTACTTTATATTTTAATTAACATATCTCAAAGCTACAATATGAAGGTAGAATCATTATCCCTGTTGTTGAAACTGAGATCTAACTTATTAAGGTCACATAGTGACTGTATAGGCTAGCAGGGCTGTTTGATGCAGAAACACTGGTTCTTTGCACCTTCGTTCTCTGCCTGAAACCTCAGTTAACCCAGAGATTACTTCTAGCAGTTACTCCACAACAGGGATAGGCCACTTTAAGTACACAGTACATGGCAAAATTATAGATAGTGCCAGGATATGACATCAACCAACAAATTGTGTAAGTTCTCAGAGGCTCTCAGAAGGAAAACAAATTTGGGCAAGGAAGCTCAGCCATGACACCCACTGAAGTCAACTGTTTACAATAATGTATTTAACCTACAAATATTATTGTGTGCCTCTGCTGTGAAGATATTAAGAAGAGGTGGCAAGAATACACAGAAGAACTGTACAAAAAAGAGCTCCACGACCCAGTTAATCATGATGGTGTGGCTGCTCACCTAGAGCCAGACATCCTGGAATGTGAAGTCAAGTGGGCCTTAGAAAGCATCAATATGAACAAAGCTAGTGGAGGTGATGGAATTCCAGTTGAGCTATTTCAAATCCTGAAAGATGATGCTGTGAAAGTGCTGCACTCAATATGCCAGCAAATTTGGAAAACTCAGCAGTGGCCACAGGACTGGAAAAGGTCAGTTTTCATTCCAATCCCAAAGAAAGGCAATGCCAAAGAATGCTCAAACTACTGCACAATTGCACTCATCTCACAAGCTAGTAAAGTAATGCTCAAAATTTTCCAAGCCAGGCTTCAGCAGTACATGAACCATGAAATTCCAGATGTTCAAGCTGGTTTCAGAAAAGGCAGAGGAACCAGAGATCAAATTGCCAACATCCGCTGGATCATGGAAAAAGCAAGAGAGTTCCAGAAAAACATCTATTTCTGCTTTATTGACTATGCCAAAGCCTTTGACTGTGTGGATCACAATAAACTGTGGAAAATTCTGAAAGAGATGGGAATACCAGACCACCTGACCTGCCTCTTGAGAAATCTGTATGCAGGTCAGGAAGCAACAGTTAGAACTGGACATGGAACAACAGACTGGTTCCAAATAGGAAAAGGAGTACATCAAGACTGTATATTGTCACCCTGCTTATTTAACTTCTACGCAGAGTACATCATGAGAAATGCTGAGCTGGAAGGAGCACAGCTGGAATCAAGATTGCTGGGAGAAATGTCAACAACCTCAGATATGCAGATGACACCACCCTTATGGCAGAAAGTGAAGAGGAACTCAAAAGCTTCTTGATGAAAGTGAAAGAGGAGAGTGACAAAGTTGGCTTAAAGCTCAACATTCAGAAAACGAAGATCATGGCATCCAGTCCCATCACTTCATGGCAGATAGATGCGAAAACAGTAGAAACAGTGTCAGACTTTATTTTTTGGGGCTCCAAAATCACTGCAGATGGTGATTGCAGCCATAACATTAAAAGACACTTACTCCTTGGAAGGAAAGTTATGACCAACCTAGATAGCATATTGAAAAGCAGAGATATTACTTTGCCAACAAAGGTCCATCTAGTCAAGGCTACAGTTTTTCCAGTGGTGATGTATGGAAGTGAGAGTTGGACTGTGAAGAAAGCTGAGCCCTGAAGAAATTGATGCTTTTGAACTGTGGTGTTGAAGAATACTCTTGAGAGTCCCTTGGACTGCAAGGAGATCCAACCAGTCCATCCTAAAGGAGATCAGTCCTGGGTGTTCCCTGGAAAGACTGATGCTGAAGCTGAAACTCCAATATTTTGGCCAACTCATGTGAAGAGCTGACTCATTGGAAAAGACCCTGATGCTGGGAAGGATTGGGGGCAGGAGGAGAACGGGACGACAGAGGATGAGATGGCTGTATGGCATCACCAACTTGATGGACATGGGTTTGGGTGAACTCCAGGAGTTGGTGATGGACAGGGAGGCCTGGTGTGCTGTAATTCATGGGGTCACAAAGAGTGGGACACGACTGAGCGACTGAACTGAACTGAACTGCTGTGTTAGATGTTGTTCTAAGTGCTAAAGACATAGTATTGAATAAAACACACAAAATCTCTGCTTACATAAGGAAGTGATATGGTTTGGGAGAGACAATAACTTATATAGTGTACTGCAAGGTAATAATGCTCTGGAGAAATGGGGGTAATCAGTGCTAAGATGCTCAAGCAATTGTCAGCAAAAGAGGAGAGTGGGTAACATTTCACTACAGTCATGAAGGAGGTAAGCTAACAAGCCATGGATATCAAGGAGAAAACTTCCAGGCAGTGGGCATAGCAATTGCAAAGACCCTTAGGCAAGGTACACCTGGCATGGTTGAGGAGAAGCCAGGGAGCCCGTGTGGCTGGAACACAGAAGATTTTGTAAGCTACTTAAGAAGAATTAAATATATACTCTGAGTTTAGAGTTGAGTGGGGAAGGACATGTAAGTATTAAGATACATGTCCTACACTTAAGGAGCCCATACGCTAATGGGAGAGACAAAACAAGACAAATGAAATAATAACATATAAAACAAGAGATCATTTGGTAAGAAACTGAGTGATTCAGGCTGGGGACTATACCCATTTATGAGAAGAAGGTCTATAAGTGTGAAAATGAATGGGAAGTGCTTCATATTGGGGATACTTTATGGTGGAGAGATAGGACCTAAAGGTAGGGTAAGATTTAAATTCCAAAAACAGGGGAAGGCATTCAGTCCACACATAGTTAATATCCCCTCCTGTGTACCAGGTGTTGTGCTGGTTGCTACTGGGAGATAATAGGGGAGACTACAGAAAAAAAACAGAGAAGGTTTCTGCCCTCACAGAGGTAGCACTAAGCAGACTGCATGGTAGAGATAAAGTACAGGTTATGCATTAGGAACCCTTGCAAACAGGACAGAGAAGTAGACCTGACACACTGAGGATGGCAAAGACCTTACATACAACTAGTTCAGAGGTTTTGAGGCCAAAAATCATTTGAGGGAGGTTTTTAAGAGTCCCAGGCTCCACACTGGGGACTATGATTGAGAAAATGTACAGTACCCAGCTAAACTGCCTTTCTGAAGCAGTTATTAACAGGGTAGGAACTTTAATTAATACACACCGATTTCTACCTGGAGAAGAATCCTAGGCTCTGTAAGTAGTAATGAAAGAAAAGGAAAAAAAGAAAGGGAAGGGGAAGGGAGAAAATATACCCATATATACACAGGTATGCTGCATTATTTGATATGTTGTGGACTATATTGGCAAATGGTCTGTTAAAAGTATTTCCCCCTTTTTCTCCTTCTTAACCCATGGTTGCCTGCCTCCTATAACTTTGCACCCCACCCCCTTTTGTTATACCAAGTAAAGGAGGAATGAGAGCCATCAGATGCCAAATTCACCTACTTCTCAGTTTTGCCAGGTGCCTGGGAGAAGAGTGGTAGTGTTGAGCCCCCTTGCAGCCTTGGGAGTGAAGGGACATCTGTTGCTTCTCAAAATTCTTCTCCCTGCCTGGACTGCACTACTTCCATAAAATTGATTAGGTAAATTCCCTCCACACCTGCTTCTCTTCATGCAAAAGTGTTGCTGCTCCATGAGTTAAATGTCTGTCCATCTTCAGAGGGTGCAACCCTATTCCCACCACAGGAGAGGTCCCCAGTCAACCAACCGCTCCTAAGAAACTCCCCAGGGCTCCAGGATGTGGACACAGGAGACAGGGTTCCTGACGCAGCCTGAGCCTTGTGAGGCCTCAACAGGAATTCCCAGAGTGGCCCCACACCATCAGTGTGAGGAGATAGTGCAGGATTCCTCTGTAGAATTCACATTAATATAGGGCTTGATCATGGCTCTCTGGGGAGGAGCAATGGAACCCTAGTATGAAACAAACAACTTAGGGTTTCTAAAGACCCCTGCTACAGATCCACAGGGTTCTGAAGTGAAATTTCTCAACAGAAATTAGAATTAGTTTTGTATGACAAAAAGTAACTAAAAACCAAAATATACGAGCACAATAAAATCAATTCTATTCAATTCCAATTCTCTCCAACGCCCTCCCAAACCAGATTCCAATTTCATATAAAAATGTTGTTTAGTTTCTAATTTTAATAGTATTTTCCTCCCCTCCAGATGCAGGTTTTGGTAGCAGCAAATTCAAACACGTGAGGATTTACCCCTGTATCAAGAACAGCACACGATAACAGGGTTCTACATATAAAAGCCCAATGCAAATCAAATTTTCGCTAAGAATGTTTCCCTCCCTCTCAGGCCTTTCGTCGCCTCACATTTTTCGAAGCCAGGTCTCCAAACCTCGGCTACTCAATTTACTGGGACACTCCGGGAGGACCCAGGAGGACCTCGAGACACAAGTCCCCAGACAGGTTGATTGACGACAACCAATTACCTTCGCAGGCAGCGCAGTTCGAAGGATCAGCTTTGCGCTTGGAGCCTCCGTACCGTGGGCTGCCCTGGTTTCCACTCGGGCCCCCAACTTCCGCTCTCGCTGCCCCCAGGCATCGTTCCCGCCCCCAGAATTCAACCCCCGCCCATTCCTTGACACCCTCCAAAGCAGAGACACCTGGCCATACCTGCACTTCCTCATCCTCCGTCACCACTCCGACTATCGGGATTTGGCGAGGGCTGCTGAATTTGATCCTGCTGCTGGGCTCCCGGGCCTCTGCCGTCTCCGCGGCCTCCGCTGTGGACATGGCCGTGGCTGAGGAGCCAGGGATGGGTACGTCTCCTTCCTTCCTACACTGTGCCCGCAGCCGCGAGACAGAAAGAGGCTCCGCTACCGAAAAGTAAAAGCCGCCTAAGAGCGGCTAGAGTCGCGAAAGGTCCCGGGGGTCCGGCCGTGGCCTCGGCTGCTGCGACGCCACTCGCATCCCGCCCCTGCAGCCCACCCCTACAGCTTGCCGCTTTCAGGCTGGCAGGTTGCTAACAAGCCAAAGCGTTGCTAGGGGAGGAGCCAGAGGCTGACTAAAGGGTTCCTACGGAAGCCGGAGGATCCAAACTACCGCAAACCCTTATCTATATCGTAAACTCTGGAGTGGCTAGGTTTGCATGGGTTCCAGAGGGAAGAGGGGCGAAGACCTTGGTAGGTAACGGTGGAGTGTTACTTTCGCGGCTTATGTGACTCAATCTTTGTAGTTTGCTCTGGTCCTTCTTAAAACAAGAATGGGCCGGTGGTGGATGTGAGATGCAGGAATGATGAATGATAGAATGCTAATATTGGAAGCTGAGCAGTTTATCTCATCCCTAAGAAGAGGCCAGTATTACCTACATTCCCCAGCCTTTTACCTCTTCTGTACTTTAGTGAGCACCAAAGCATTGTACACAATGCTGGAAGGCTTTCGAGTCAAATCGTTGAATTTAGAGCAAGTTAACCCCTGGAAGTGCTCCTCTGGTGGCTCAGACGGTTAAGTGTCTGTCTACAATGCAGAAGACCTGGGTTCGATCCCTGGGTCGGGAAGATTCCCCTGGAGAAGGAAACGGCAATCCACTCCAGTACTATTGCCTGGAAAATCCCACGGACAGAGGAGCCTGGTAGGCTACAGTCCATGGGGTCGCAAAGAGTCGGACACGACTGAGCAACTTCACTTTCTAGAACCCCTGGAAACTCCACTTTTCTCATAACTTTTTCACTTTTCTCATCAATAGGATTGCTGTGAGAGGACTGAATGAGATGATGGTTTTGTAAAGTGGTGCTTGGCACATAATAAGCAGGATGATCTATATGACATTTCTGGCTCTACAAATAGAAATGGAAAACCTAGATTGGGCTTGGCAGCACTTGATGTGAGTCACAGCCAAAGAAACCAAGTTTCTTTGAAAGAGTACTGCACGCTTCCAGTCCCTGTTTCCTCAATTCTGTTTAACCCCAGTCCTTGGAAACTGCCCTTACTGAGGTTACCACCACTTGTGGTCAAAGACTGTGTACATTTTCATGTCCTCATCTGGGTATCGGAGAAGGCAATGGCACCCCACTCCAGTACTCTTGCCTGGAAAATCCCATGGATGGAGGAGCCTGGTAAGCTGCAGTCCATGGGGTCACTAAGAGTCAGACACGACTGAGCGACTTCACTTTCACTTTTCACTTTCATGTATTGGAGAAGGAAATGGCAACCCACTCCAGTGTTCTTGCCTGGAGAATCCCAGGGATGGGGGAGCCTGGTGGGCTGCTGTCTATGGGGTTCCACAGAGTCCCACATGACTGAAGCGTCTTAGCAGCAGCAGTAGCAGCAGCATCTTGGTGTATACTTGTCTATAGTATTTTACACTGTTGACCACTCACCCTTTCTTGAAACTCCCTAGCTCCATTTTCAGCATTCTTTCTTTCTTTCTTTTTGTTTTTAAATCTTTACAGCTACTCATTGGTGCTTTTAGAGCTCCTCTCAGGCCTTACATCCAGAGGTGGTTCAGTAGGTCTAAGGTTGCTATTAACCCAAGAAAGTGCAAAGGGTGTGTCAATTGTATTGTTGATGTAACCTTAATTACTGTGTAAGTATACTGCATCAAGAGGAGACTGAAACCACTTGGATAAACAAAGTGGAATCCTGTGAGAATGGCATCAAAGCCTAAAATGGTGGTTGGAAAGCTGATAATCCAACGACTTGCGATCCTCTGTGTGCTCATTCTGGCATCTCAAGATGAGGAAGGATGAAGAGAAAGGACTGCCAAGGAAAATTTTCCACTTAAAGTAGGAATTTTCCACTTATCTAGGAGATGTCAACTGACTTTTGTGATTTAGCACAATAGACTGAAGGTGATAAGAGTCCATAAACCTCAATGGCCCTGGGAAATCAAACTCTTCTAACTGTACTTAACTGAAGACATTTTTCTAACAAATGAACAATAGGATTTTTGTTTTATTTTAACCAGTTCTGTACCAACCTATATATTCATTCTGTCCCATATCCAGAGTATCAGTTTCCCATCCTTAATTAGCACAAATCCCACGAACTCCCCCTTTCTAGCACTTAAAAACTTTTGACTTTTCTCCGTTAGTGAGTCTGTTACTGGGAAGTTAATAGATCTAACCGTAATTTTTTTTGCTTTAATGATTTTTATCTTTTGACAGGTAAGAAGCAACCAGAACAGAATCCTCAGTCACCCCACGCTCAAGCCGTACTGACTGAATTACTTCACTTTTACACAGGTGCCAAACTTCCTCCTGCATTACCTTTGCATCTTTTGTACCTGTGACTGTCCTCCAGTGTCTACCTCCTTATGAAACTCAGTTCATGTGACCTTTTCTAGGAAACTTCTCTATATACTCTATTTTAGGTGCTGCTTTGTCTGTCATTCTGTTTTTGTACTCTCCACACATTTAATGGTATTTACTGGCTCAACAGACTCCCTGCTAGACTGAGATTTTTTAAAACAAGGAGAGTTACTTACCCGGGTTTCTATACCCCAAGCCCTCAGCATAGTGTCTAGAGAAGTATTTCTCAAAACTTAATGTGCATGCGAATCATCCAGAGAACTAATTAAAAGACTTCTGAGTCCCATATCCAGGGTCTGCTTTAGTAAGTCAGGTAAGGTTCAAGGGTTTGCATGTACAGTTGACCCTTGAAGAACACAGGTTTGAACTGTGGGTTCTACTCACATGCAGATTTTTTTCAATAAATACAGAGTACAGTCCCACACAATCTGGTAGATTTAATCCATGGATACGGAACCTTGGATACAGAGTGTTAACTGTAATGTTACCCCTGGGTTTTCATCCAAGTCAGGGTCGATGTCCCTAACCCCACACTGTACCCTAACCACCCCCAGCATCCTTAACTGCTGCACTGGAAACACAGAGTCTTAACCACTGGACTGCCAAGGAAGTCCCCATTGATCCTTCTTTAGTATCAATTTTTAAAAACTGTTAAGAACACAAAAAACATTTTTATGACAGCAGAACCCAGAAGGATGTGAGGTTAAATGGCTAACTACTGAAATGGTAAATTATTTCACAAAAGATAAATTAATAGTAGAGAAATGTATGAGAGATGACATACACAGAGAATAAAAATACTTCAAGCTGGTAACAATTCAGCAGAATTTAACATTTCTGTTGAATTACAAATTATAATTTCTTAAAAGCTGCTGTAGACTTAAAGATTAACTACAAGTTTTAATAATTTATTGAACTATGCACCATTTTTAAAAGTAACATTGAAAGCTAAATATATTTTTAACTTAAATGGAATATTAGGAAATAAATATTCTTCTTCTGATTTTTTATTGATACCTGTTTGNAAGCTGAGATTTAATCTGTTGTAGTGTTTTAAAAAACCTTTCAAGTTGAGTGTTGTAGAAACAAAGCATAAAAAAGAAACAAAAGTAATTACCTCCTTCTAACAGAATCATTAAATTTGATAGTAAGTAATAAGTACATGGAACATAAAAACAGAGTCAACCATTGTTTGGTTGTCAAGCATTCTAATGAAGTGTACTAATAATCCAAATTGCAAGTGATTTTTAAATAGGAAGCTGCAAGAGCTATTCATGCTTAGTGGAGCAACGAAATAAGCGGTATTAACTTCTAAAGAGTGACTTTTATCTGATCAAAGCTTCATGACGGAGTTCCAGTTCATAGTTCCGTGAACTGAAAATGTTCTTGAACTTTTAGAACTAAAAGCCATTTATTGTGTTTACATGGTGGGAGGTTATAGTAACCCCAGGAGAGAACTGTCTTTATTGTGGAGTAGGACTAATCGGACAAGCTTATTCTAGTGACATTAATTACCCAAGTTCTGTAACTAACTTGACTTGTTCTGATTCTGTGAACCATGTTTTAGTCTTTGAAGGTTGTGGGAACCAATACCGCAAACTGAGTGGCTTACGCAACAGAAATTTTATTTCCTCACAGTCTGGTAGCTAGAAGTCCAAGATCAAGGGGTCCAAGACTGCTTTCATTCTGAGGCCTTTCTCCTTGGCGTCTCCCTTTGTCATCACATGGTCTTCCCTCTGTATCTTTATCTACTCTTCTTACTGTTCTTATGACACCAATCATGTTGGATTAGGGCCCACCACTATGACCTCATTTTACCTTAACTACTTCTTTAAAGATCCTTTCTCCAAATGTAGTCATTCTGAGGTATTAGGGGTTAGGACTTCAATGTGAATTTTAGGGGGGCATAATTTAGCCTGTAATTGATCCAGACATCCTTTGGACTATAATTAGAATTCTTGTAAAGAACAGACTGAAGAGTAGAATGTGCTTAGTTGAGGCAATACCGGTTTCTTTGCCTTTAGGGCATTGATATTTCTCAATGGCTCCTCTGTCTATGGAATTCTCCAGACAAGAATACTGGAGTGTGTAGACATTCCCTTCTCCAGGGGATCTTCCCAACCAGGGATCAAACCCACGTCTCTTGCATTGCAGGCAGAATCTTTACCACCTGAGCCACCAGGGAAGTCCAGGTATTTCTCAGATATTTCTGACTTAACAGTCTATCACTGTACATTTATCAATGTGAATCCATCCCCGGGAGATGTATCCACTCAAGGTTCTCAGCCAATCTGGATTTTGAGTCTGCACAGCCCTATGTCTGACTTTGTGAAAATCATCATTTCATATTTTATTTTCCATTTATTTTACTGTGCTAGCCTAGGTTCCCTAGAGTCTTCCACAAACAAACAAGAAACATTCCCTTTCTGCCAGTTGGTTGGGGGCGGGCACTGTTTCTGCTAAGCAGAAGGGAGGAAAAGATGGAAGTGAGGCAGGCAGTGGAGGAGGATGTACAAATATAGGTGTTACTGAGCTGCCATAGTTTTGGAACAATGGAGTTATAAGTGCTCAGGCTTTTAGGATATTTTCATGGAGGCCTTGTGAATTATTGAACTTTGGAACAGTCCATCTGGGGAAATGAAGGGAGAACTTACCTACTAGCACCCTCTTACGCTTCAACTCTGATCAAAGTTCACCCTTGAAGTAGGGTTGCCAGATTTAAAGGTGAAAACCCATGCAGTATTTGTAACAGAATTACCCTTATTTGTTGTTTCTCTGCAAGTCAAATTTGATTGAGTGTCCTGTATTTTATCTGAACCCTACTCTCAGGATATTAATACCCACACATTTCCAGGCAGCTGCAGGGGGAGCCAGAGCCTTCACAGATTCTGTGCACAGGCAAGAAGATCAGTACAACAGTGTGGTGGGGGTGATCGTGGCAGTGGCAGCAATAGCAATGACTCCTCTCTGGGCCCGTAGGGCAGCTCTAACCACTGGCCAGGAGGCAAAATAGGAAGCTGAGATGTGATGGGGAGGGTGTGGGCAGGAGGATGCAGGCATGGCTATGCAGAAATCGGCTGATAAATAACATAATTTTCTGTAAAAATGAGGCAAGTCATACTATCTCATTGGTTTCTGCAGGACTGTATTTTACTAGACACTAGAAATACACTTGCCAACAGAGGTCCATATAGTCAAAGCTACGGTTTTTCCAGTAGTCATGTATGGTTATGAGAGTTGGACCATAAAGAAGGCTGAGTGCCAAGCATTGATGCTTTCAAACTGAGAAGACTCTTGAGAGTCACTTGGATTGCAAACCAGTCAATCCTTAAGGAAATCAACCCTGAATATTCATTGGAAGGACTGATGCTGAAGCTGAAGCTCCAGTACTTTGGCCATCAGGGTCATTAAAAAAGACCGATGCTGGGAAAGACTGAAGGCAGGAGAAGGAGATGCCAGAGGATGAGATGGTTGGATGACATCACTGACTTGATGGACATGAGTTTGAGCAAACTCCAGGAGACGGTGAAGGACAGGAAGCTTGATGTGCTGCAGTCCATGGGATCACAAAGAGTAGGACACAACTGAGCAACTGAACAACAACAAAGGAATATAGTAGTAAGACAGAGTTCCTGCTATCAGGAACTTACAGAATATAGCTTGAATACTGTGTTCAGTCCTAGTTTAAAGATACTTAATAAATGCTGCTGCTGCTGCTGCTAAGTCGCTTCAGTCGTGTCCAACTCTGTGTGACCCCACAGACAGCAGCCCACCAGACCCCGTCCCTGGGATTCTCCAGGCAAGAACACTGGAGTGGGTTGCCATTTCTTTCTCCTAATAAATGCTAGTGAAGTGAAATACGTTTAAGAATACCATCTCATTAGATGGATGTTTTTCTAAATGTCTGCTTCTATAAAAGCAAACAAAACTCCCCCCAAACCCAAAACAATTACATGAATGCTTTCTGGATGTTTCTAAAAAGAAACAGCCAGCAAAGTATAGATGGCTTCCATCAAATACTGGAATGATTATTCAGTAAGAAAGAAAACTCCATTTGTATATAACATTTCAAAAAAGAAATTAAATCACATTAAATNAGGCAGATCTATGAGAATGATATAAAAACATGGCATATAATTTGATAATAGTATTTTGGAGATTATGGAGTTTTATCAAATATCTATTACACAGTTATAAAGAAGACAGTATTTTCTAAGCAGATACAAAATACTCAATGAAAGATAAAGGCAGGAAAATGAGTATAATTAATTAACAATGGAAAATCAGTTCTAATGTGAACTGCACACTATCCTTTAAAAACTTTTAAACATAAGAATTATTGCAATCTAGTTTATTCAAACAGTGTTATATGGTATTGTAATAAAGAACTGAAGGCCAGGATGGATTAATTTTGATTTCATATAAAGAAACCTAAATTTACAATGGCTTAAATACAGGAAAAGGCAGTCGAAGTAGTGGAGCAGTCAAGACCTTTTAAATTTCTAATATGCCCTCCTTAGGGTTGGCCTTGGTCTTCTTGGATAGTTGCAAGAGTTCCTATTTTATGACAGTTCTGGCAGCAAGACAGAGGAATAAGATAAAGGAACACATGCTGCTTTTCTTTGAAGAGACTTTAAGAATTCACTTATTTGCACCTCTACATCTCACTGGTCCACACTCAGTCACAAATGAAGACTTAACTGTGAGGGCTGTTGAGGAATGTGATGGGCAGCAGCTTTTAAAGTAGGGTAACTAGACACAGGGAGACAATTTCCAGTCCCCCTTCAGACTCAGTATCTGCAAAACTATGAAAGACCTTTAAAGAAAATAAGAGAATCATCCTTGGAGTTGGCAATTTGGAAATCATTAAAAAAAACACCTGCTTTGGTTATTTATATTAGCCCACCTAGCCATTGGGAGAATCCAAATAGTCCACCCTAATTTTGGATGACTGCATGATGTTAATCCAATGATTTGGAAAGTTAAAAAAAAAAATCTGTTCTTATCCACAGGGGATGTTTCAAGACCCCCAGTGGATGCCTGAAGCCACTAATAGTACCAAACTCTATATATACTATGTTTTATCCCCCTATACACACATACCTGTGACAGAGTTTAATTTATAAATTAGGCACAGTAAGAGATTACAACAAAATACAAATAATAAAATAGAAAGACTATAACAAAGTACTGTAGCAAAACTTATGTGAATGTAGTCTGTCTCTCTCAAAATCTCTTATTGTATATAATATCTTTTCCATCTTAACTAAGCACTTGTCACACACTGTATAACTTTCGTAGTATGAAGTGCAATGTAAACCTAGCATGAATTTCTTTTTCCTTCTTCACAATTTCATAGATAGATTTATTCTTACCATATATCCTAGCAACCTCAGGATATAATTTTTTTCTTTCCTTATTAAATCAAAAACTTTTACCATTTCACTTAGAGGGGACACTTTACAACCTCCCTTTGACATATCTGAATTCCTAGTGTCACTACCCTTGTACTCTGAGCCCATTATTAAGTAAAATAAGAATTACATGCACTACAATACCACAACAGCCAATCTGATAACCAAGACAGCTACCAAGTAACTAAGGGAAGGACATACTGAACAGAGGGCTGATTCACGTCCTAGGCCAGCTGGAGTGGGAACATCAGCTGTTCCCAGCTGATCTTGGGAACACCCAAGATCTCACCATGCTATTCAGAATGGTACACAATTTAAAAGTTATGAACTGTTTATTTTCAGAATTTTCCATCTAATATTTTCAAATCACAGTTCATTGTGAGTAACTGAAATAACAGAAAATGAAACCATGTTAGGGGGGACTATGGTGTGTACATGTATTCAGCTAAACTAAATGTTTTTTGGTAACATATTGACAGAATCTCTGAATATTAGCACTTTAGAAGTTTGCTTAAAATAAAATTGAAGAACCTATTTGTTCCTATAAAATTCACTGTTCAAAAGTATGAACAAATTGTTTCCACTAAAATTATTACAGTTTCATTTAGAGCAATTACATATAATGAATATGTATCAGAATTTGCTTTAGTGGCTTATGAACAACTGAGGGTGGAGCAGCTCATTTTCATGACAACACATCACAAATATAAATCGTAACACCAGGCTCAGGTTATTATACTACGTGTTACACTACTTTAAGTCATGAACTTACAAAATAATTTCAATGCAACATTTTAGGCTGTTTAAATACTTATTTCAAAACAGAGATTTTATAGACTGACACAGGTTCAGTGTTCATAGTATTCCTAAAGAAATATTTATGAATTACACTGATGGCACTTTGTTTAAAACATCACATAAGAAATTTTAAATTTCATAAATAAAACTTCTTGGCAGGGGGAACCTCTATGTACAGAATTTTTTATGAAATAGTTTAATGGCAATGTACACCCGTGGCAGATTCATGTTAATGTATGGCAAAACCAATACAATATTGTAAAGTAATTAGCCTCCAATTAAATAAATTTATATTAAAAAANNNNTAGGCTACCATTAGCAAATTAATTTTGAAACTAAAATCCCTTAATCAACTCAAAATTATGCTAATTTATAAGAAATTAATCAGGTAGTTTAACATTGGAGCTCATTAACCAATCCCATATGTAGCACAAAATAATTATCTCTGATAAATACCTATAAATATAATTTATTCATACTTTAAAATACTTCAGAATTTAAATAAAAATCTCTACCTGTAGACAATCTAGGCTAATTTCCATATATGCTAACATGAATATATTCCTATTTAAACATGACTTTAAATATCTTTAATAGAGGAGACATATGAAATCTGCACATAAAAGCTAGGTAGCATGATTCAGTCCAATAATTAACTCCCTCTTAGGAAAAAAATTAATTATTTTGCATAGGATTAAAACTAGGGCTTCCCATGTGGCTCAGCTGGTAAAGAATCTGCCTGCAATGTGGGAGACCTGGGTTCGAAACCTGGGTGGGGAAGATCTTCTGGAGAAGGGAAAGCTAACCACTCCCGTGTTCTGGTCTGGAGAAATCCATGGACTCCATAGTCCATGGGGTCGCAAAGAGTCAGAAATGACTGAGCGACTTTCATTTTCAGAACTAGATATATTTTATGTTCTTATAATTTTCTCAGGGACACTTCTCAAAATATAGTTTAGGA
Organism: Redunca redunca; assembly: GCA_006410935.1. NCBI lineage: Eukaryota > Metazoa > Chordata > Mammalia > Artiodactyla > Bovidae > Redunca > Redunca redunca. Next base: position 328,645 of record SJYQ01004090.1, read on the forward strand.
AAAACAAGCCTCCTACTTTAAAGTTCCCACTACTTTCTCACATCTAGCAAGAGCAAAATTCAGTCATACTTCTGAGGTCAGAGTAATGATTTCTAAAGAATGATTATGAGAAATGATGATTAAGAAAAGTAATCAGGTAGGAAGTAGTAAAATAAAGCAGTTAAGTTATTTAAGTAAAGCAATTAAAAGTCAGTATTTTTCCACTTTTAGAAAAGCTTTTAAAGATTTAGAATTATAATGAACATATTACACTTGGCCTTCCCTGGTGGATCAGTGGTAAAGAGTCCACCTGCCAATGTTGGGATCCATGGGTTGGAAAGATCCCCTAGAAAAGGAAATTGTAACCCACTCCAGTATTCTTACCTGGGAAATCTCATGAACAGAGGAGCCTGTTAGGCTACAGTCCAAGGAGTTGCAAAGAGTTGGACATGGCTTAGTGACTGAGCACACACATATTATATTTATTCTAAAACTTCAAAATTATTTCAGCTTTGTAGTACTCAAAAGAAGATATTACCATTTCAAACAACTGTTACATCTTACATACACTTCATAAACTTCGCTTTTTCATATTTTCAAAGGCCCCATTTATCTGTAATAGTGATAATTTTATCTTATTAGCTAATTAATATATACATGCAACAATATAAATGTACTTCAACAGTAAGCTAGGTTTTAAAACTATGTCACTGTATTTTCACATTAACTGGTGAAAGCATGGGCTTAAATGGAGTGAAACTGAAGGGACAAGAAATTATTACAAATATGTAGTTAATTTCACAAGTCCACTATATAGTTTATAGGTGTTACCTTGAAGTTATCACCCAACTGAATACCTGCTGAGAACTAACAAGTAAATGATTATCAAGACAGAAAGGCTACAATTAAAATGAAAAGCTCAATTAAAAAGTATAAGTTACTAAAATTCACCAAGAGAGAACATCAGAGAATCATGAGCAGTTTACCAAACTGACATGATATGGTGGTAGGGAGCGAGCCATTGGTGGGAAAGGTAGCTTCTACTGAGTAAAAGTCCTTTTCTTTTTGGCAGCTGGTTTCAGTAGAACCTTACTGGGTAAGTTTTAAAATGTTAAAATTTCAGGAAGAGGAATACATATCACTGTATCTTGTTTGCAACTTTCTTTTTTATTAAAGAAAGAGCAACTGGGGGAAAAATGTAGGACTTTCTAACCAAAGTATGAACAAAATGCAATTTTAATGTATAATGTCAGTACTGAAAAATTTCATGAATAATTCATATGATTCTATGTCTTTACAGTAGGAGAAAGCAATGGCACCCCACTCCAGTACTCTTGCCTGGAAAATCTCATGGACGGAGGAGCCTGGTGGGCTGCAGTCCATGGGGTCGCTAAGAGTCGGACACGATTGAGCGACTTCACTTTCACTTTTCACTTTCATGCATTGGAGAAGGAAATGGCAACCCACTCCTGAGTTCTTGCCTGGAGAATCCTAGGGATGGGGGAGCCTGGTGGGCTGCCGTCTCTGGGGTCGCACAGAGTCGGACACGACTGAAGCGACTTAGCAGCAGCAGCATATCTCTAGAGTAGATTCATAATTAACCCACTCATCTAAATATCCTTCATAGTTACAAACTGCTCCCTAATGAATGGCTGAGTAGGCAGGAGGACGTCTCAAGAAGAGAGAAAGAGATGACTAAATCTACAGGGACTTTTTAAGACTCTGTAGGACCACCGCTGTTAACTACTACTACAGTCCTATCTCTAATGGAGTCCCTTACTGCTTAAAGAGGTGTATGGACTGCCACTGATCTCTAGGGTTCTGTCCCAGGGAAGATTCTTTCCTAGGGTGTGAATTATATCCCCAAGCAAGGATAAATTTACAATTATATCTTCACATATCTTTTGACACACACTGTAAAGAATGTCAGTGCCTTTATACCAAAGAGGAAGCATCTAGATTGGAATGCATGGGAATGGGGCAGGGGCCATACAGCCTAGGGGCTAAAACCGTGGCCTCTGAAATATGACTGCCTGGACTTGAATACTAGCTCTGGAATGACCTTGAGCAAATTACTTAACTTTTCTATCCTCCATCCAGTATCCTTATATGTAAAATGAGGATAATAACCACCTCTGTCAAGGGGTTGTTTTAAGTACTGTATGGGAAAATATAAGTAAAGTGCTTAGAACAGTGCCTGGCATGTTATAATCTCTTAATGAATGTCAGTAAAATCCTATATCATTCAGAATATGACTGGCTAAGGTGCAACAGCAAAAACCAGCTGATAAACAACTACTTGTATGTAAACTTAACACTTTCCCTCTAACTAGAAATAATTATAAGATTCCCAGGATTGGTATTATATTAGGAAAATCAGTTTTGGAGGCCATATATTAAATTGTCTTCTCCCTGGTCAGTATATTAATATGTAAATAAAACTGCTCTGCAACAAGATAAAGAATAAAACTTTTCATGAGGTATACATTATCAGTATATATTTCATGTCTACAATGCATTTTAAATATAATTTCAAGTTCAGTTTGTCTCTTTGTGTTTGTTCACAATCACATTGGTTCAAACCCTATCTTATGAA
>SJYQ01004090.1:332181-356060 GCA_006410935.1 Redunca redunca
TATCTACTGACTTAAACAATTTTAACATTTTCATATATTTCTTACACATTTATATGCACACTTTGTTTTACACAAATAAGGTCAAATTACATATATTCTAATATTCTGATTATTTATCACATCTAGAACTTTTCCTCATGTCATTAAACATGGAAACATGAGTTTAATTTAAAAGGTATTCTACTTTTATTCTACTGAATGGAATACCTTTTAAATTAAACTCATGTTTTCATGTTTAAAAGGTATTCTACTGAATGGACGGAGAAAGCAACGGCACCCCACTCCAGTACTCTTGCCTGGAAAATCCCATGGATGGAGGAGCCTGGTAGGCTCCACCATCCATGGGGTCGCTGGGAGTCGGACACGACTGAGCAACTTCACTTTCACTTTTCACTTTCATGCACTGGAGAAGGAAATGGCAACCCACTCCAGTGTTCTTGCCTGGAGAATCCCAGGGATGGGGGAGCCTGGTGGCCTGCCGTCTATGGGGTTGCACAGAGTTGGACACGACTGAAGCGACTTAGCAGCAGCAGCAGCAGCTACTGAATGGATGTGCTATAATTTACCTAACCATTCCTTTTTGTTGATCATTTACTGTTTTTTTTTACCTTCTTCAACTATTACATAATGTCACTTTAAGCCCTTTTTTATATTTTGGTTTAGTTCCTTAGAACTGATTTCTAATAGTGGGATTACTGGTCAAAACATCTGGCTTTTCCTTAAGGATACTGATAAAAACTGGAAAACTTCTTTTAAAGGTTCTCCACATTTCTACCAGTTGTGTATATTTTTTAAAATGTATGTGAGTGTATATATATACTATACATAATATAGTACAATATATGTAATATATGTATATATATATACATGCATATAATTAAATGATAAAGAGCATTCTCATAGGTATACACACATATAGTTGAAGATAAATATGAAAAATCTTATAGTATTAATGTGTAACATAGAAAGGATTTCAAATGGTTTTACTGACCATATTGAATGAGATTATGAGTATTTTGTTAAAAAGTTTACAGTTTAAAAATCGAGAAGTTCAGCATTTTGGGTTCCCTTTATTATATTTAACTGCTTGTTGAGAAATGGTCTATGTTGCACAAAATGTAGCACTCTATCAGCATAATAATGTAATGTCTAACTTCACTGGAGAAGGATTAACTCTCTAGCAGAAAACTGTTCTGCTTGCAATTACTCATCTAAATTTATCATGATACTTTGCACCTGTCTAGCACCTTTTATCAGAGTGCCTTCTGTTTCTTTTCAGGTGGGATTAAACTAGCAGTTGGGAAAATATTCACGTTTTATTTCCCTCAAAAAGGAAAAATTAATTTAGATGAGGGATAGGCCCTTATTCTGAATGAGGTTTTTAGACCACTTAAAAAAAAAAAAAAAAAACACAAGCAAATAGGCAAAAAACAAAACCCCAAAACAACCAAAAGTTAGTGTACCACCAGATGCCACTCATCTGCATATTGTGCTAAAACCATTTGGATACAACCAATACTGGTTTTATGATAATTTAGGTAGGGTCTAAATTTGAATTATGTATTTTAAAAATATGCTAATTCATTGAATAGCTATTACTAGAGAAAGTGAATGTTTAACTTATCACACAACAAATGTTATTTTGAAATCCCTCATACACATATGTACACAACTGATGTACTAAATACATATACTAACAAGATTCATAAGGCTGGTTGCTTGTCATAATCCATTAACCTAGTTTTGTTACTGCTTGTGTTTGTGTGTATATACACATTTCCTTTAAAATATTCAGACTGAACTTCTCTCCACTTGAATTACAACTAATGAAACTTTTCTAGACAGATTAATATGACTCAGAATATAAAATAAGTCTCCATTGAGTTGGCCAGTAATACATGGACTTTGGTATTAAATTTGATCTAAGCTGACTCGCCTCCCACTTTCTATTCCTTTTTAAAATAACCTGTATCTATAACATAGTAGGCAGTGCTATCAAAAGCTTCCAGTAAAGTCCTGTACTGGTCTTTTACTAACTAAACCAGAATGGTCCTAATGTGGCCTCTAGCAGCATATATTCCACGAGCTACTTGCATAAACAGCAGTCCCAGAGGCATTCTTTCATAAGGAACATATTTAAAATTTAATTGTACTTAATTGTAGTTAAAATTCTGTACCACCCATCCCCTCACCAAACAAACACCATGTACCTGAATGAAACTGAATTCCCTCCAGTTTAAAGCGTTGCTCACTGAAGGGATAGAGGTGACTGCCAGGAGGGAAAGTAAGCCAAGGCTCATTATGCCAAAGGAAATATACATTTCAATTCTCCAGACTTCTTCCTCGTTCCAAGAGTTTTCAATATTTGCATGAACCTAACAAGAAAGCAAATGTGTTATTTCCTTTGTTTGGTAGAACATTAACTGATTCAGCACAGAGTTCACTCTTGGCCTAAGAATGTGTCATATACAGACATATTTAGATTGCAATTTAATGAACTGTTATGGAGAACCTATTACTGGATGGTATTTGTTCCAGGTGTGTGGGAAAGAGAAGAGAGAGTTAAACAGAAAGAGGACTAAGGTCCTCTCCTTCCTCACCCATATGTGATAAGGGTAGTTGACACATCTGTACTCCATCGTGCTGACGTGGACTCTGGAGTCCCAACACTGAAATACTGAGTGGTTGGTTCGAGGGGGAGACTAAAGAAGCAGTGGCAGTTAGTTTTCCGATACTTTAAAAAGTTGGTTTCAACTTGGTTGAATATTCTGGCCTTAGTTCAACTTAGAATCCAAGCAGGGGATTTCTAAACTTTGTGCCTTCGTTTCTCACAGAATATTTACATGTTGATTTACTTCTTTCTTCTTACCTTCTTTTCCCCAGGAAGTTGAAATTGCCCTGAGGATAAAGCCCTATGGAGCACAAATATTTATCTACTTGAATGACCTCATTAATATACTTTTCAACTGTCTAGTTGCCTCATTCAGTACTTTTCCAAATGTCTTCCCCTTACATTGATAATGCACATATAATCAAGCCAGACTTTAACTCTGAATATGTCAGATTCTGCATAGGAACTACTTTTAGAATTTTCTGTTTACATGCAAACAGTATAATTAGAGTATAAATCAAGGTTTGGATTCCTTGGGTTGAAGCTTTGATCTATTCAAGGAAAACAGGTTCTAACTTAATACCAGCTTTAATTTTTGTCCACTTCCAGGTAACCAAACTGAAGTTTAGTTCAGGTAACCATACCTGAAGTTTAAAAAAAAAGAGAGAAAAGCTATTTCTTAGCCACTAGTTCACTGAAGCAATCAATACCAACATTCTGAAAGAAGCCACAGAGCTCCTCTGCAGAGAAAAGGTTCTTACTATCTCATCTGGCGTCTATACAACAATACAGAATAACAGCATACCCCAGTAAACCTGGAGCCTACAACCTGTATCTCTCTATTAATACCTGCCCTTCCAATTCACCCCTTCATTCCATGAGTATGTTTCTTGAGCATCTACAATGTGTCAGACATGGTTCCAGGGATTATGCATATATCAGTGAGCAAAATGGACAAAGACTCTTCCTCTTGTGAACTTACATTCTGATGAGAGAAGGCAGAGAACAGTGAATAAAGAACACAAAGTGTGTTAGAGGGTGGAAAATACTATTGAACAAAGAGAAGGTACAGCAGGGGAAGTAGGAGAGGCTGGGAGGACCAGGGTTGAGTCAGAAGCAGGTGGCAGAATGTAAAACAGTGTCCAATGAGAGCCTCGCTGAGGAGATAAGGACTTGATGGGAAAAATTTTCACATTCTGAAGTATGGGAAAGTCATTCTGGCTCATAAATGATTTGGTTTGAACTTTATTAACTAAGAACAGCCTGTCTTATGTACAAACATACATTGTACATCAGCTATACCATTAAAAAAAAGAATGCTGCCCACCATCAAGTTTTATAAAGGGTTTAATGGGCCCTTTGGGCCCCAGTTCACAATGGGCCATGCGGAGAATTCAGGAGGAAAACAGAAGGATGAGGCTTTCTGGGCTATGAAATATTGGCCCCCAGATAGTTAAGATGCATACCTCTGGGAGAATTTCAATGACCCCAGATTCCTGCATCTTCCAATACATAGAAAAACACTGAAATTATTAACTTGAAATATCTGTTCTTTGTGATTAGCAGTAATCCTTTATCAAGGCTGTATGTTTGACCACACTTATTTCCTAGCTAAAAAATTCATATACATTCTGGCTCCTTCCCTGCCTCTTCAGAGTAGTCCCCTCAGAGTTACTGAGAGGTTGTTTCCCAGGTTATAGTCTTCAGCTTGGTGTGGATAAAACTCTCTTCTAATCTGATTATTGATCGTTTATTATTTTGTCAACAAACTGAAGATTTGAAGGAGGTGAGGAAGCTAGTAGAGTAGATATCAAAGCCTTACCATTCATTAAGTGAAGTGGTTTTTAGAGAAAATGGCTTAAAGAACATCAATCTAGTAATTTTTTTTCAAATTATTTTAGGTTTTATTATTGAAACAAGTGTAATTACTGGATGCTACACACTTGGACCATAATGCTTTGTTTCCTTATAAAATGCAAAAGCTCTTACATGTGTGTTTGGTATATTGTGCTCATCTTTCACTGAAAAATGCTACATCAAAGAGCTTCAGTGAAACCCCTGATATTTACTGAATGGAAATTGTTGAGGAAAATCATAGTCTATGCCATTATCAAGCCAATTCTACGAGGCTCTCTCTGAGATTTTCTTTGCGAGTTAAGTGCTAGAAAAGCTTCACCTGAGGAACCAGTACCTTTCTTGCTTTTTGATAACAAAACCCAGCAATCCTGACTTGCTATTCTTTTTTATATTTTCACTAGGCTTAATTTTATTGTATGTGTTTACTAAAAGCTGCCTTATTATTTCACAGAACAGTGGCCAATTATAGAAGAATTAACTGATGCTGAAAGTAATCACTGCAGTTGTAACAAAAAAGGAAAATAAAACCCAACTCTTCTCTTCACTTCTCTGCTTTTATTCTGCAGAGAAAGGGATGACAGAAGCTTCAACTATAAATCATTCTGAATTAGCCATATAATTCTATGCAAAAACCTTGTTTAAAGAATAATTCTTTCCCCTCCCTAAATATACCAACATTTCTATTACAAAGTATGTAAAGTTTTACACTATATTACATCTTAGTTTTTATAAATTATACTAATCAAGTATTTTACTAGCATCAGATAAATATCAAACATGCTCCATACCTGCTGATAAGCCATGTTGAGAAACAAGTATCTCTCCGATCTTCTCATTGGTAAGCAGAGGCTGTAGGCAACATGGACCGAAGCGAAGAAGAAGCTTAATAATCCAAGCTGTTTTCTACACTGTAACCAGGTCTCCAACCACGGTGGAAATCTCCTATATTTGGTGCCATAATAAAGCTGATAAGCAGCTGCCAGAAGACCTGCCAGGTAGACCAGGGACAGCAAAGTAATGGCAACTATTGGCAAGGTCTTATTCACAATCTCAATAGGAATCTTGTAAAAGTCACTCTGCTGGTTTCTAGCATAGGGATGAATCACATCTCTGACAAAAGAATAAAGAAAGAAAAATGTGGCCAGGCTTATGGCTACCACCACTGGCCCTCTCCAGAGAGTAAACAGACGCAGGGGTAAATTTTCAATCTCCCTGGCTGATGATAATGATCCCAAGTCAACGGGAATGAAATTCAATTGACGGGCAAGTTCAATAACCTGTTGTCGAGCTTGAATATTATTGCTGCATATATAAACCTGTGGGAAAAAACCAGAAGACTCATCATTTCCATTGTTGCTTATAAAAATGGTAACAATCACATGCTCCATTTAATCCATGGAGCATCACATATGATGACCTTGAGTGATACAAAAAACTAAGGTGATAAAGCATTTGTTAATTATTATTAATCTGTTTATTTATAGGTTAAGATAGTATTGTAAAAAAACAGTCCTTGCTAGCTTCGATGACATGAAATGAAAATGCAGAAAAATCTAGCGTGAACCTGGGACCAAGTCCTCAGGGGAAGGGAGGCAGGAGGAAAAATTTCTAAACCACATGCTTCTGAACAGATAAGGTAAGTAAGGTCTTCTCTTCAGTAGTCTAGGTGGAATTCAAGCTGCTGGCCATGCCCCTCCCCCATCCAGCTCCCACACTCCTGCAGGGCATGGGCTGGGGCTGTTTCTCCAGGCTTTGGTGGACAGCTTAGCTCTAGGACTGCAGTGATTCTGCCACAGTGATTGCAAGCAATACACTTTATGGCTATTCAGCAAGGGAAAAGATGAGTATGGTGAATGAGCATGAGATGGTTGAATCTGCAATGAAAACTTCTAAATTATGTCATGATGCTATATTATTTATAAAATTTACCTTCTGGCTTAGAAACCACCAACACCATGGATAATCTCAGGTATATTACTTCATTGGTCAGAATTATGAAATTCTTTCATCTTTAAATAAGGATAATATATTTGGTGGGGGGAAATGGCATTATTAGGCTTAGTTAATTTAAATAGTAAAAGTAACTGCCGTTTGATGTGATTGAGATCAGTAGGGGTCGGGGTGGGCTTTCAAGCTACCAAATATTCTTATATATTGTAATATGGTTGAGAAGTCAACAAATTATTTGTTGAACACCAAGTTCATGCTGGAGTAGTGTTAGAACCTGGATTAGTGTTAGAAAAAGTTTGCTATAAAATCTCTGAGTGATGTTCAGGGAAACCAAATTCCTAAATATATCCCTGAAGATGTTTATATACATGCTCTGGAACAGAACACACTGAAATTCTTGCCTGCTAAACCTAGTTATATAATGGAAATAATGTAGATTTCATAGGATTATTAATTTTATCTAACAGCCATATAAATGAAAAAGTCTATACTGTTAGAACTTCTAAAATGGAACAGTGAAGGTAGAGAAATATATATGAAAGAAATAAGGAAAGACATTCTCAGTTTATTACAGGTGTGACAATGGTCAATTAAACTTTTTTATTTAATTCATTGGGGAAAAACACTAAAAATTATAAAACTTTATAATTTACCTAAAAGAATAAATCAAACAATGTGTAAAGGCATAAGATAGAAATGAAACTCTTTCTGTATTTCACATTGAACCATCTCTTGTTCCATAATTTATTTTGTTGAATATTAAAATTATCACTAATACAGGCAAAGGATTAAATTCAGGTTTATCTCTCATTTACTTGATCTATCGCTAAACCTTGGTGGATATACAAAAGAAAAAAAGGCTTCAGAACAGTCTCTAGGGAAGTATATATTCTTTGACTAGGTCTTCCAAATTAAACACCTGAAAATGAGTAGCTAATCATGGCTCTTACATGCAGCATGCTGTGCTGTGCTGTGCTTTAGTTTCTCAGCCCTGTCCGACTCTTTGCGGCCCCATGGACTATAGCCCGCCAGGCTCCTCTGTCCATGGGGATTCTCCACACAAGAATACCGGAGTGGGTTGCCATGCTGTCCTCCAGGGGATCTTTCCCACCCAGGGATCGAAACCATGTCTTTGGTGTCTCCTGCATTTCAGGCAGATTCGTTACTGCTGAGCCACCAGGGAAGCATGATATGCAGCATACAGTGTTGTAAATACTTGAATTTATTTTCTAAGACATCTAATCAACTGTCTTTATGGGCAAAAATAATAAAAGTATTTTATCATCTTGCTCCAATATAATGCATAACTACACTTTTGAAAGATTTTTAAGGTGCACTACTCTATGTGTTTACTTATAAAAGCAGAGATGGAACACTGTTTACCAAATAGGCAAACACTGTTTAAGTCTTTTTGTTTGCAAAGAAAGGAGGAGGAAGGAAGAAAGGGTGGGAGGAAGAGAGGCAAAGAAAAAAGACATGTTTGAGATTGTTTTAACTTTTGAGGAAGTAAGGAGATGGCCCATTATTCATCTACAAATCTTGTCTTTTTCTTCAATTAGCTGATTATGATAGGAAAGCTCAAGTTATTTTCTCAGATTTTTACATCATTTTAAGGATAGAAATATGTCCTTACAAGGTCAGGACACGAATCTGCAGGAGCTCATACATAGTTTTCAAAATGATAATCATGGGAGAGCATCAGAATTCGCTTTTTAGGTATATATTTGTCTACCTATTTAAGTATAAAATACCAGCTAAATAAGAATCAAATGTAAAAATACATACCTGACGGCTGGCATCCTTAGGTCCTAACTGAAGTGCCCAAGCTGAGATAACATTAAATCCTTTCACAATCAAGGAGTCCGGGAATAATGAAGCCAAATATTCTGCATTGGATTCTGGGTATTGGTTTACCCTCATATTATTGCTCACATCAATCAGGATTTTACCCACAAGCAGATGTCTCAGGTCCCACAGGGAGGTATAATGTTCTCTATGTATAGCAACAAATATTATATTTGTTTTTATTAGAGCATCTTCATGGTGAGTGACATCTACTACATGAGGAAAAAATTCAGAAGCAAATTTAGGATTTCTGCTTCCTATTACCACATGATAGCCACATCTAATAAGTCGAATGGTCAGGGATTTGGCAAAATCCCCACTTCCGATTACACCCACAGTGACCTTCCTTGCATCTTTGATACCATTCATCCCATTAGGCAAAAAAGTTTCACTAAGACTCTTGGGGCTTCCCATCATGGAGATCGATTCCATGATATGGACTCTTCCACGATCACCAGGGATATCCTAGGGGAGAGAAAATAAAGCACTCATCAATTACTTATTACCAAACATGAACACCCTTTTAGATGTTATAACAACAGCCCTGTTTCTAGAGGTAAAACAATCTGGCAAGCTATATAACATCAAACACCACAAGACACAGTTTGTAAGCCAGAAATGGATCTCTAAATAGAAAAATGAGCTGTCACAAAGTTGATGTGCAAAGTTGGAGCTTCTCCAACTTTAATGTGCATTGGAATCATCTGAGAATCTTGTTAAAACGCAGATTCTGATTCAGTAAGTCTGGAGTGAGGCCCAAGATTCTGCATTTCTAATAAGGTGATGCCAATGTTGCTGGTCTGTGGGGCCCCTCTGAACAGCAAGGCTCTAGAGCACAAAAGGAAAGGAAGTTTTCAGCACGGGAGAACTTTAAAAAAATACAGCTGCAACCAGTGTGAAAATTCAGTTTCTCAGCAGACCAGAGGCAGCAAAGTCAGAAATGCCACTAGAGGTAAAGAACTGTGACGATTCATCATAGCTCATGAGACATGAGAAGACAGACAGACAACAGTAAAACTCAAAGAACCATTTATAACCCCAAACTGTCTAGAGTCATTTGGGACTACCTCAGTAGCTAGTAAGTAGCTAGAAAGAGCTTATTATTAAATGAGAGTAAGCTAAATCAGCTACTAAAAAAAAAAATGAAATCTGGGGTTTTCCATTTTTAGAAAAGTAGCCATCAAAATATAATAAAGAATTAATTAAATACTATAGACTTCTATCATCCACCTTATGTCTCATTAACTTATCATCGAGAAAGTTTTCCCGTATAAAGGGGCTTAGTAATGTGTTTATGGTCTTAAATTGCACAATACTTATGAAATCTTTTTTTTCCCTTTTTTTGCATTGGTTGCCTTGAATATAATGCAGTTTTGGTCTTAAATTGCACAATACTTATGAAATCTTTTTTTTCCCTTTTTTTGCATTGGTTGCCTTGAATATAATGCAGTTTTTTTTTCTGAAAAAAATCTGTCAAATTCTTTTCTTAGTGACTAACACCTGCAAAGTTCACGTTTGTAGTAACTTGCTCAAGAATACTATTCAAAAAAAAAAAAAGAAAAAAAAAGGAAAAAAATCAAGAATACTATTGAGATAGCCACGAATCAGTGTCACGGTTAGGTCTGAATGAAAAACACTCTTCCATTTTATCTGCAATGTTCAATTTCTTTTATAGTAACAGCAGATGTGGATCTCTTCAGAGAACTTAATGGATTTTACAGGAACAGGTGGAATATTTTTTAAAAACATGTTTTTCTGGTTTTTAGTAACTGGAATTTGAAATTACTAAGAGCCAGGAAAATTCAACTTTTTACCCTAGAAATGGAACATGTTCAATGACTCCAAATATATCAGTAAATTAATCTTTAGAAAGATAATAATATTACCTGATACTCATATAGCATACACTGTGTGCCAGCTCTGTGCTTTACAGATTAACTGACTGCATCCTCACAACTACCCTATGAGATAGGTACTAACATTGTCATGCCAATTTTGCAGATGAAAAAACTGATACATGCAGAAAATAACTTGTACAAGGTCACAAAAGAGGAACTAGAGAAACCAGGATTAGAACCCAGGAAATCTAGCAAGGCATGTATCATTTGGGTGCCTGTAAGGAATTAAAGAAAGATATGGGGGTGGTGGCAAGGTGGAAGAGAGATGGTGGTGTTCATATTAGTGTATTCTCCTTCTTCAGCCATGTCATTACTCCTTAGCATTACCTAGTCATCTCAATGTCTAACTTGGGTCCTGGGAAAGGGGACTCACTATTTTTTAGTCTATTACATGTTTCATTTCACACTTTTCAAGTTATAAGGGGTAATAATTATTTGCTTTCCCTCGGGGTGATCCCACACACCTTAAAAAGCGGGGGTGAAGGGGGTGTCAGAGGCACTAAAGTGGTACAGAACTGCCAGCATCCTCTGAGAGATATTCCTGGTATTTAGAGAATCAGGAGCAGTTAAAGAAACCAGAAGTAATTAAATCAATGCTCATTTCATTAAACGATTCAAGGTGAATTGACTGACCTACCCCTAGTCATATATATTATCTAAGGATAAAGAGAGTTACTAGATTCTCATACAGGAATCCAAGTTTCCTATATCCCAGTCTCAAGTTCTTCTGAGTAGAGATCGTAGCATCCCCCAAAATGTAAGAACTGCAAAATCTTTAAGTCCAAGAATCATGATGATCAAGACCTTTTCAAATGAAAGCAAAAATAAAAACAGTATCGCTGATCTGCTTATTTTACAAAGTTAAGTTCAAACCCCTTCTGTAAATCAGACTGTGAACAAGTAAAAATACATTAGGGCCTAATAATGTCATCTCTGGGTACTTCATAATACCATGTATCTTATATATATTAATAGATGACTCTGTCCTAACATGTTTGGGCCTTATTCATATTGTATTTCTAATGGCAAGTTTTAACTGAACCCTTTAATAGTATGACTGTGCCTATAAATAGAAGTTGGTCTAATAAATGAGACTCTTCTCATCAAAGTTTTAAGTAATGTGAAAGCATTCATGAGGGAAAAAAACAACTTTTAATGGATTTGAGAGATGGATTATTTGTATACTGCTGAAAGCATATGATAATGGCACATACTATTTCATAGTTTGCCATATTTTCACATATATTACCTTATTTAATTCTCAGGTGGCTGTGAAGTACATACTATGTCCATCTTAAAGATGAAGAAACAGAGGCTTAGAGAACTTTAGCAATTTATCAGAGACAGTGCACTTTGTAGTTAACACAACTCAGCTTCACAGATAAGTCTTTTGACCTCTGCTAATTCTAACTCTGCAGTGCAAACATTGTATGGGATATCTTAAAACTATCAAGATCACTAAAAGTCACCCATTAGTTTTATTCTCCAAAAGAAATACTAACTCTAAATAAAGTATGAATCATAGCTCAGATAGTTTTAGGTAAACCCAAAGCTATAAAGTGGGCAAACTCTGGGAGATAGTGAGGGACAGGGAGACCTAGTGTGCTGTTGCAAACCCCATGGGGTTGCAAAGAGTTGGACATGACTTAGAACTAACTGAACAACAATGACAAAGCTATATAGTTTGGATTTATAGCTATTAATCAATCATCAGTAAATCCAAATTTTAGATCAAAACCAACCAAAGACATAACTTTATTAATACTATGAAAAAAAAAAACCATGATTGATTGCTGGGTAATTCATGAAGAACCCCCAGGTAGCAACCCATTTTCTGTGGGGGCACTGCAAATACCATGAAGATATATACTGCTTCTAGAGGGGAGGAAAAAAGAGCCAAGAAATATGTGTGGGTCCTGTGGAACTCACCTGTACATAAACTTAAAAAGCACCTCCTCTCCACAAACTATGGGTGCTGACACTGAAGTAAAAATCTCATGAATCTCCTTTCAATTCTGTAAGTCATCATTTTGGATCACTTAGTTAACAGCTGAGCTGAAGTTTACAATTGTGATGTCCATAAAAAATGTGGTTATAAGGGACTTTCCTTGGTTCAGTGGCTCAGACTCAGCTTCCAATGCACTGGGGCCAATCGAACCCAATGCACTGGGTTCGATCTCTGGTCAGGGAACTAGATCCTACATGCCACAGCTAAGATCCTGTGCAGTGAAATAAATAAATATTTTTTAGTGGGGTTATAAGAAGTGAATAATGTCAACAGCTGAAAAAGGTTTACCTATTTACAAAGTGAAGGTGAAGGTGAAGTTGCTCAGTCGTGTCTGACTCTTTGCGACTCCGTGGACTGTAGTCTACCAGGCTCCTCTGTCCATGGGATTCTCCAGGCAAGAATACTGGAGTGGGTTGCCATTTCCTTCTTCAGGGGATCTTCCTGACCCAGGGATCGAACTCAGGTCTCCCACATTGGAGGCAGACGCTTTAACCTCTGAGCCACCAGGGAAGCCCATTTACAAAGTAACCGTCATAAATACCTTACATTGTACATTTCCACTGATAAGGAGTGATGCAACTATAATCTAAAGGAAGATCTATTTTTCCGTGGTCCAGCATGAATTTATTCAGGCTACTGTGTACTTTGCACAGAAGATATAAAGAAGAGAAACACAGCGCTTACACTTAAGTTTACATTCCATTTAAGAAAAGTCAAAATATACTTGAATTAAAAAGCAAGAGAAAGAAAAACAAACTCATATCAGCATATAATTAAGAATTAGATAGTATGATCAGAGCATAGTTATTCTAGAAAATCAGGAAGAGAAAAGTATCATATGGTGTCTCCTTACCTCAAATCATTCTATATATATGAACTGTACTTGCAAAATAATCTCAAAATTACACAGAATGTTTCAAGGGAGGTCATTCTAGCTTAAAACCTCAAGGACCCAAAATTAAATTTGGCTTTCTGTGACCTTACTTTCAAAGTACTAGGGCACTGGCTCCCAGTGAAGCTATCACTGGTCAACAGCAATTAAAAAGTATATGGATACAGTAGGGAGTTTTTCATAAAATTATTCAATTTGCCAAATTGTCCTTTCCTCTGAAAGTATATCTTAACTAACTATAGGGGTCAAAATATCTGTTTTTCATGAAAGGATAGTGATAAAAGTTGTCTGAGTTGGCAGTCCTATATAGATCCTCTCCCCTCCTTTTTATTTTACTGGAAACTCTTACATAAAAGTGCTCCTTGAGCATTTTGGAGAGAAAACCTTTCTGGGGAGGGGGGGGAAGCACCCTGGACAAGTTCCCTGCTGCTGGAGATGTCTGCTTAATCCTCAGATGATATATCAAATATCCCTATCTAATTTTATGTAACTAGAGATTTTACTATCATGATCTTTGGGTTCCAAAAGGTAACCTCTACAGTCTCTCAGTATTTACATAAACATAAAACCTAACTGTTATGGGCTTCCCTTGTGGTTCAGCTGGTAAAGAATCCACCCGTAATGTGGGAGACCTGGCTTTGATCCCTGGGTTGGGAAGATCACCTGGAGAAGGGAAAGGTTACCCACTCCAGTATTCTGGCCTGGAGAATTCCATGGACTGTATAGTCCATGGGGTCGCAAAGAGTCAAACACAACCGAGTGATTTTCACTTTCACTTTCACCTGTTTATAACAATAAAGAATTTATTTGAGGGAAGAGGTGGGGTCTTTCTTTTTTTAGGCTTTCATTTTTTGGAAGAAATTTGTAAGTCCTTTAGACAAGCCCAGAAGCAAAGCTGCAATTCTGCTTGAAAAATCAGAACGTGATTTCCTAACACAGCAGTTGTCCAAGTATGGTCCCTGAACCAGTAGTATCAGCAGTACTGGGAACCGGTTAGAAATGTGAATTCTTACGCACTATCCCAGACCTCCTAAATCAGAAACCCTGGGGGTGGAGCCCAGCAATCTGTTATAAAAAGTCCTCAAGTCGTTCTGATGCACATTAAAGTTTGAGAATAACTGCCCTAATGTAATGCAGTCCAACCACTATTCACCATTTGAACATTTAAATCCACTTAAGTCAGATTATTAAATTCTTTCAGCTGAAACTCTTGGATAATTTATATGCATTCTCATTTAAAAATCATTCTCTCAAAATTATGAAACAGTAATTTTATTAAAATTGTGCAGATTTATTCTTTGAAATTCTGTTTATAAACTATGGTAATTACAAATGATTCATTAATATTTCATACTTGGATCTGAGTGTCTTTTTGTGTCTATGTTTTCTAGAACCAACTGAAGAATTTTCAGAAAAGACATATAATAGCATTATAGCAAAATAATGCTAACTAACTCCAAGCCTTCTAGACTTTTCAAGTAACCTGAATTTTAATGAGATATGCAAAATTACAAGTAACTCCCAAAATATTTCCTAGGCTCAGTATGAATTCAATATATACCTTTATATGGGTATGATTTTATGATAGTTCTAGGTCCTAAATCACCAAACAAAACTTTTTATGTTTATTATATTGAAATTACTAGGGAAAGAAAGCAATCTAATTCATGGTAGGAAGATTTTAAACAAAAAAGCTTTCTGGTTAAATTTAGGTTAGTCTAGAAATTCAATTTTAAAAATGTATTGCCCAACAACTTCAGTTGATAAAAATATTTTAGGATCTTCTTCAATAAATTAAAGTAACAACATCCTTCTAAGACCTCCCCACCCACCCACTTTTCCTCTATGTTTAGGCCACAGAAGATGCTATACACATCCTTCCATCCACCTTATAAGAAAGCCTGTTACATCAAGCACAGTCAGGGGTCTTGTGCATACCTGGACTCTCATAGCAATGCAAACTGAATGACAAGGGGGTATGTCATATTCCCAAATGAAGCTGGGAAAAGCAGGTTATATCATGGCTGATATCTCCCCATTTTCTAACGTGTTGCAGATTATACTTTGAGATAAGGACACCTATGTTTGGTGGTGGTGGTTTACTCACTAAGTCGTTTCCAACTCTTGTGACCCCATGCTCTGTAGCCCACCAAGCTCCTCTATTCATGGGATTTTCCAGGTAAGAAGAGTGGAGTGGGTTGCCATTTCCTTCTCCAGGGGATCTTTCCGACTCAGAGATTGAACCTGGGTCTCCTGAATTACAGGCAGATTCTTTACCAACTGAGCCACCAGAGAAGCCCACGCCTATCTTTCAGTTCAGTTCAGTTCAGTCGCTCAGTCGTGTCCGACTCTTTGCGACCCCATGAATTGCAGCACGTCAGGCCTCCCTGTCCATCACCAACTCCCGGACTTCACACCTATCTTTACTGGCTAGCAAATACAAGTTTTCCTGTGCTGTAGCAACTTACAAATAAATAATCTTCTATGAAAGGCCTAGCACTCTAGCCTCTACACAAACCCGTTTCTCCTTCCAGTGCCATACCAGTGCTGTGAACAGTAGGGATCTCTGATGATTGACATCAATTTAGAAATCTGTCCACAGCCAAAGGTCATAAGGATACCATCCATCCCCAACCATTCCCCCATCCAGTGTCTTATTGAGCGTGACCCACCAGCCATTCAGCTTCAGTGACACCAAACAAATACTAGGTTCTTGGTCTTCTAAACAATATGATGAAATTATAAATATTGAAGCATATATAGCAACTAAAAAAAGCTTTATGGAGGTGTAATTTACATATCATGAAATCTACCCATTTAAAATGTATAAATTAATAATTTTCAGTATATTTACAGTTATGTAACACTGAACTGAACTGAACCATCACAACAATCCAGTTTTAGAACATTCCCACCAGCAATAACTGTTATTACTCAAATTTTAATAAAAACTTGCTGAGAGCATATGCCTCTTTTTTGTTTTTTAAACTAGTATATGCTTCTTTTAAAAAAAAGTCCTTCTTCCTGCAATGTCCTAAACATCCCACTGGCTTTCACATAGAAGATTGTGGCCTGTCTTTTGCTGATCCTGCTAAGTACTATGAGTATAATAGAGGCATCTATTACTTGGCTTAAGTGGACAGGCAGAATCTCAGTCTCAACTCCAGCTTCACCCTCCAGTGACCTGAGGAGCTTTACCACATAGTGATACGCAGTCACCACCACCCCTGAACCCCAGATTTTTATTTAATTAGTCTAAGTTCAGCCTGAATTCTTTAAGAGATTTTTTTCATCCGGATTTTAAATGATATCCTTAGGTGCTTTAATTCGCAGCCAAGATTGACAACAACTATACTAAAAGAGGCAGGATTCAACCACATACTCATTTGGGTATTTGGAGATAACAGATATGGCTTTTTGATGCTCAGTTACATTTCTTTTCACATTGTTTTTTGTAATAATGAAAAGTAACCCTAGCAAGAGACTAACAGCGTGCCCTGGATGCTGGAAGCTGGAGAATGCAGCCCTTTTCCTTGCAGGCTCTGAGCTGTCTCAGAAGGTCCACTCACTATTTTGCAATTTCCTCTCTTCATTTTTTGGAAAGGATAGTGCCAATCCTTAAAATGTGTCATCCCACCGCACAGCATACTTTGTTTCTGTTATTTCATAACATTCAAATTTCAGAGTGTTCCAGTAAGAGTGTCTCTTTTGTCTGACTAGGGGCTTCCCTCCTCAATTCTTCAGGCATCATAGGTTCCATTGACCTGAGCAGACAAGGGTTTCCAGGTGGACCACTTATCAAGCTTTAATATGGGTAGAATCACTTGAGGATCTTGCTACAATCCACATTCTGATTCTCTAGGTCTGGAGGAGGCTTGAGAGCCTGCCTTTCTCCCAAGCCCCCAGGTGATACACATGGGCCTAGTTCATGGGCCAGACTTGGACTAGCACAGCCCTAGAGTTTCTCTACCTTTTCTTTTGATCTTATTTACAGGTGATACAGACTAAATAAATGAGAAGACTGTGGCATTTATAGAAACTTTTGTTTATGTGGTATCAAGGAGAAAGAATAGGCCTAGGCTTCTGAAATCATCTTGTTATTATGAACTTCAGTTTCCTTTGTTAAAAAAGTTGTACTTGACTCTGCAGTCCTTTTCAACCTAAAATTCTTTTGTTTCTAAGACTCAGTTCAGTTCAGTTGCTCAGTCGTGTCCGACTCTTTGCGACCTCATGAATTACAGCACGCCAGGCCTCCCTGTCCATCACCAACTCCCAGAGTTCACTCAGACTCACGTCCATCAAGTCGGTGATGTCATCCAGCCATCTCATCCTCTGTCATCCCCTTCTCCTCCTGCTCCCAATCCCTCCCAGCATCAGAGTCTTTTCCAATGAGTCAACACTTCGCATGAGGTGGCCAAAGTATTGGAGTTTCAGCTTTAGCATCAGTCCTTCCAAAGAACACCCAGGACTGATCTCCTTTAGAATGGACTGGTTGAATCTCTTTGGAGTCCAAGGGACTCTCAAGAGTCGTCTCCAACACCACAGTTCAAAAGCATCAATTCTTCGGCGCTCAGCTTTCTTCACAGTCCAACTCTCACATCCATACATGACCACAGGAAAAACCATAGCCTTAACTAGACAGACCTTTGTTGGCAAAGTAATGTCTCTACTTTTGAATATGCTATCTAGGTTGGTCATAACTTTCCTTCCAAGGAGTAAGCGTCTTTTAATTTCATGGCTGCAATCACCATCTACAGTGAGTTTGGAGCCCAAAAAAATAAAGTCTGACACTGTTTCCACTGTTTCCTCATCTATTTCCCATGAAGTGATGGGACCAGATGCCATGATCTTCGTTTTCTGAATGTTGAGCTTAACCCAACTTTGTCACTCTCCTCTTTCACTTTCATCAAGAAGCTTTTGAGTTCCTCTTCACTTTCTGCCATAAGGGTGGTGTCATCTGCTTATCTGAGGTTACTGATATTTCTCCCAGCAATCTTGATTCCAGCTTGTGTTTCTTCCAGCCCAGCGTTTCTCATGATGTACTCTGCATATAAGTTAAATAAGCAGGGTGACAATATACAGCCTTGACATACTCCTTTTGCTATTTGGAACCAGTCTGTTGTTCCATGTCCAGTTCTAACTGTTGCTTCCTGACCTGCATACANCTATCAGATCTAGTCCCTTAAATCTATTTCTCACTTCCACTGTATAATCATAAGGGATTTGATTTAGGTCATACCTGAATGGTCTAATGGTTTTCCCCACTTTCTTCAATTTGAGTCTGAATTTGGCAATAAGGAGTTCATGATCTGGGCCATAGTCAGCTCCTAGTCTTGTTTTTGCTGACGGTATAGATCTTCTCCATCTTTAGCTGCAAAGAATATAATCAATCTGATTTTGGTGTTGACCATTTGGTGATGTCCATGTGTAGAGTCTTCTGTTGCGTTTTTGGAAGAGGGTGTTTGCTATGACCAGTGCGTTTTCTTGGCAAAACTCTCAGTTTCTAAGACTAACAGCTATATAATAATGGGAATTGCTAGCTTATATTAAACACTATGACACTTCAAATTTGTGAGGTTTATTTAACAGTATGATTTAAGTAGTACACAAGTTCCTTGAAATTTCAACATCACAGTTTTCCTGAATGGACCTTTGACTTAATGTATGTATTTAACCCCTGAAGTATGTTGTTGTTGTTGTTGTTTAGTTGCCAAGTCATGTCCGACTCTTTGTGACCCCATGGACTGCAGCACACCAGGCTTCCCTGTCCCTCACCACCTCCGAGAAGTTGCCCAAGTTCATGTCCATTGAATCAGTGATGCCATCCAACTATCTCATCCTCTTCTCCTTCTGTCTTCAGTCTTTCCCAGCATCAGGCTCTTTTCCAGGGAGTCAGTTGTTCACATCAGGTAGCCAAAGTATTGGAGCTTCAGCATCAGTCATTACAATGAGTATTCAGGGTTGATTTCCTTTAGGATTGACTGGTTTGATCTCCTTGCTGTCCAAGGGACTCTCAAGAGTCTTCTCCAACACCACAGTTCTAGAGCATCAATTCTTCGGTGCTCAGCCTTCTTTATGGTCCAACTCTTACATCAATACATGAGTATTGGAAAAACCATATCCTTGACTATACAGACCTTTGTTGGCAAGATGATATCTTTGCTTTTTTAATACACTGTCTAGGTTTGTCATAGCTTTCCTTCCAAGAAGCAACTGTCTTCTAATTTCTGGCTGCAGTCACCATCCAGTGATTTTAGAGCCAAAGAAGAAGAAATTTGTCACTGCTTCCACCTAAAGTATATTATCAAGCTAAGAGAATTCTATTACACTCAGATACATCACCTCCTAAGATTTTCAATTTAGTCAAGTTTCCTTGACATTCCTCTGGCTGAATGGCAGCTATTGTGCTATATTAATTTTATAAAACAGAACCACATTTGTTTCACAAACATCTAGAACACTAATTGTTGGATGATAATAACTCTGAAAGGACTGTTGTTCTCAGAGATCTTGATGACTTTCAAAACCTGCTGATTTGGATGTGTTACCAAGAAAAAGTAATCCTCTGGGGCCAGGCAATGAGGTTGGTGTATTTTTTACTTTGCAGGCTATATTGAACCTTTCTTCTTCTGTCCTGCAAACCCCAAGCTCCTTTGAAGCTCATGGCAAAATTAAACATCCTCTCCCTATGCTCACTGCTATCATCTACTGATTTCTGGCTTATTCATTATTACTAGTGACTTTGGCCCCCAATACTAACACAGTCTTCCTCTCTACCCCAGCAGTTGTCATGCTGACCACTTCATCATTCAAATGGATGAACCATTCAATCCCATGGCCTCATTTCCTTCATCTAAGGCAACAAATCTTTGCCTCCACCTCACCTCAGATATCTCCAAGCACTATCTCTTGGACTTCCAATAATTTAGTCAAATACTCACACTGATAATTCCAGATAGCAGGAGAAATCTGATCTGTTTACTATATTGTCACTCTACTGGTTTCTTTATCCACCCTAGATTTCACAGTGTGTATTTGTCATTACTCACTTAAAAAGATGGACTCTTGTTACACACTAAATGTTTATTACCCTACCCAAACTATATGATGAAATCCTAACTCCCAATGTGAGGGTGTTAGTATGCATAGCCTTTGGGAGGGGATTAGGTCACAAGAGTGGAACCCTTATCAACTGGATAAAATAGAGCCCAGAGGTCTCTCTTTTCCCATCTGCCATGAGGTCACAGAGAGAAGTCTACGAACCAGGAAATGGGCCCCTACCAGACTGAAATCTTCCGGTGTCTTGATCTGGGACTTGCCAGCCTCCAGAACTGTGAGAAATAACTCTCTGTGGTTTAAGCTACTCAGGCAGTGGCATTCTGTTATAGTTCTTTTCCATCACATCCACTTGGCAAATCTTTAGTTGTGGAAGAACCCAGCTATCCATTTTCACTGTTATCTGTACTCAAGTTGGTGAAAGCAGCTACAGAAAAATCTGAAAACTCAGCTCACCTTAAATTCACCATTATCAATCTCACCTATCAAAGGACAGTCTGTCCATTTCTGTCCTGGACACCATCCCTTTTCTCCTTCCAAGCAGCTTTTGTTATGATCTCCTCAGAGACATCTCAAACTTAACAGGTTCAAAATGAAACAGCTTTTTCTACTCAGATCTATTCACATTCATCCAAATTTTCTCCTCTCAGTAAATGATATCATTACCCACCATTTGGGCTTCCCTGGTAGCTGAGGTGGTAAAGAATCCTCCTGCAAAGCAGGATACGTGGGTTCGATCCCTGGGTCAGGAAAATCCCCTAGAGAAGGGAATGGCTACCCACTCTAGTATTCTTGCCTGGAAAACCACATAGACAGAGGAGCCTGGCAGGTTACAGTCCATGGGGTTGCAAAGAGTCAGACAAAACTGAGCAACTGAGCACACATACCCATTGTTTGGTCAAGCCAGAAATCTAGAAGTGAACTTCAAGTCCTTGCTTTCCCTCACCCTTAACGTAAAACCCAACACCTACTTCTGTTTTACAAAATGTTTCTTAAAAATCTCTCCCCAATGACACCAGCTTAATCCAAGTCTCTCTCATCTTTCACCTGAACTCTGCAGACATTTTCTAGTGGGTCTGTCTACTTATTTCTTCGCTTCTTTCCAAACCATGCTCCAGGTAGCAGCTAAGATTGTCTCAAAATGCAGATCAGATGATATCTTTCACCTCCTTAAAAATCAACGGCCTCGTGTTTCATTTTGAACTACAGTCACCTTTCTGAGCTACAGATTTCCCAGGTGGTGGTGGTAGTGGTAAAGAATCTGCCTGCCAATTCAGGAGACATGGGTTCAATCCCTGGGTCAGGAAGATCCCCTGGAGAAGAAAATGGCAATCCACTCCACTATTCTTGCCTGGAAAATTCCATGGACAGAGGAGCCTGGCCGGCTATAGTCCACGGGGCCACAGAGAGTTGGACACAACTCAGCCCTCACGCACACACCTTTCTGACCTACATGAACCTGACCTGAAGGCTCTGAATGGACTAGCTAGCCCCAGTATAACTCTTCAATGTCATCCTGTATGACTGTTCCTCCCTATGTTCCAGTCAGAATCCTTTTCTTGACGTAGAAAGGACCAATCACTTTCTCATCCTGTGAACAGGCCATCATGTCTCTTCAGTAAAATGATTCACTCCAAGTTTGTTTTGTTTTGAGCCCCTGTTAAGTTTCCTTTCTTATGTAGTTATTCTTTACTCATTACTATTTTCCTGACCGGAAAATCAGCTCCCTGAGGGTAGAACCATGTTTGTCTCCACCATCACTCCCTCCACAGTTTCTGACACATAGTACATAAGAATACAATAAATATTCTTCCTTGTCAAATGCATCCAAAAATGTCATGGACAAAAGAGATGTAATAGGTCTCCAGATAAAATCCCTCATTTTGCTGATGAAGACAGCAAGCCCACAGGCCCAAAGGGGGTGATAAATCAATGTCATAGTTAAGGCAATGTCATGGTTCCTCCCTGAACACAGAATAAATGCATCTCCCTGATGCCCTGAATATGTTCTTCACTGAAACTGCAGTATTAAAATATAATTATGCTCACTCACTATAAGTCTGTTTTCCATGTCACTAGATAATAAAAAGTGACCTGGATATATAGCCTTTCATTTCCTTTCTGCACAATTTGCTCAATTCATCATTACTGATATTGTCTCACTGCCTCAACACCTCTCCATCCTCTACCCCCTCACACTGCCCCCCACCCCAAGTCTGACTAGCTAAGACAAAGAAACTGTAACCTTTCAAATTATGTTTCTAAATATCCTGCAAAATCTCTAGGATGGGTATTTTTCTTCTGAAGAGAAACAGAGACAGCTGCAGAGTAAAAAATAAGAGACTTAGATAAAGAAAAAATAAATAAATGGAGATCAACACGATGAAGAAATAATATAGGTGAAAAAAGTGTGTGGGTGTGGCGGGGATGTGGTTTGCAGAGAACTAAAAAGGTTCCCAGCGCGGGGGTTGTTAGCAGGACCAGAATCCAATCAGAGTCAAGAGGGTGGGGGTGGGGCAGGAGTTGAAATTCTACTTCTCCCACTTTCAAGGTGATGAGTGATAATTAACCATGACCTGGAATAAGTTTTTCCATCTAAAAAATGCACTGCCTGAGGAGCAAAAACTGACACCAATCCTAAGGCAGTAAGGATGATAATAATTGGAAATCTCTCGACAAAAATTCTCTTTATCTCTCTGCTCTATTTTAAGAGCAAGATTTTTAGGCCATAATTTTCAACAAGTTTTGGCTGTGGCTGAATACAGGGCTTAGATAATTTAGGACACTCAAAGAAGAGGCCAATTACTTTCTAACACATAATGGCCTAAACACACCACGGTCACATCATTGGGTAATAAACAAAATGACTACTAGGAAGATACACACGTTCGCAAAGCAGCGCTGCCGGATCTTCAGTGAAATACGCTGCATGAACCTAAAGTGGGTAGAAGAGTATCAGGCAGGCTAAGGTAACCTGTCCGTCCTTTTCCTTCGTTCCCTTGGGCCACATCCTACCTGGGACAGTGTCTCTCCTGGCCTCCTTTCTCCTGGGCCCAACCAACCCCAGGACTTTCTGGGAGCTCGGGGAAGTAGGGGTCGGAATCCGTGGAACAGACTCCCTCCCTACTCCCTGCCTCAAGGTACCAGGCGATCAGGAACCCCAGAAGCTCAGAGAGGGCGCCGCAGAATCCTGGGAAAGAGGCATGCAGCGCTTGGCACCGACCGCATCTTGATCCCCAACTCTGCAGCCGCCACCGCGCCTGGCGCTCTCCCCAACAGACTCACCTCCGCGCCCTCCGCGCCGGGCAGGGGCGGGCCTCGCAGCTTTCTCCAGCAGTGCCAATTCCCCGGGGGCCTCCCCGGGCTCTAGGGCCTAGGGACCGTGCCTCCGGCTGGCGGCTTGCAGGGTACTGCCGCTGCGGTCGCGCTCGGGCAGCTTCCCCGCCTCCCCAAGCTGGATCGCGCAGGCTGGGGAGCACGGCGAGGAGGGAGGGAGGGAGGAAGAAGGGAGGCGCGCGGAGGCCGGCCTCGCAAGACCCACCACTAGGGGCTGCGCGCAGGGAGCGGGCAGAGCGCGGAGCGGGACAGGGGACCCCTAGCGGGCTAGGTGGGAGAGCTGAGGCGGTGGGGGAGGAGTCGGAGAGCTCGGAGAGGGTGAGGGGAAGATCTGGGGACAGCCCGGGAGTACGTGGACCATCAAGAAGTGCAAGCAAAGCGGCGGAGAGTGCTGGTTGTACCGTTCCAGCTTGGCGCTTCCCTCAG